>OY748300.1:8083292-8622087 GCA_963556515.1 Nudaria mundana | reverse complement strand
CCGCCCCGCCGCCGGACGAGCCCAGTAGCTCCCGTGCAATGTGCTGTCATCTGCATAGCAATGAATGTTCCCGAGGGATAGCATATCATTGGTATGCAGAAGGAAGAGAGTTGGTGACAGCACGGACCCCTGCGGTACCCCGGCATTCACTTGCAAAAAGCGAGAAGCCTGGCCATCGCAGAGGACCCGCATTCGGCGTTCGTTCAAAAAGCTGGCCATCCAGCTTCACAGTTGAGGAGGTAGACCATATGCCGGAAGCTTGGAAAGGAGCGAAGCATGCCAGAGTCTATCGAAGGCTTTGGCGATGTCCAGGCTAATCACCAAGGACTCGCCGTGCCTTTCCATAGCCTCACCCCAGACATGCGTTACGAATGCCAGAAGATTACCCGTTGATCGTTTTGGCCTGAAGCCGTATTGCCGATCATTTATTAGCGAGTGATCTTCGAGGTATCGCATGAGCTGCTTGTTGATTATGAGCTCAAACACCTTGTAGATGACTGAGGTGACAGCTATGGGTCGATAGTTGCCTGGATCAGACCGATCCCCTTTCTTGGGGATCGGTTGTACGTTCGCCTCCTTCCAGACTGCACTGCCCGTACATCGCATTGCCTGAGTTCAATATCAGGCATAGTGTGGCCACAGTTGGCGATGGCGGGGGGCTGCAGGCCACGGTCGTCGACCCGGGAATTAGCCGCAAAGAGGTCTGCGAGCATATCCGCTTTCTCTTGGGCTTTGTGAGCCAGTGTTCCATCTGGGTAACGCAGTGGTGGCAGCGAGGGCTGACAGAAGTTAGATTGCACGGCTTTGGCCAGTTGCCAGTATCAACGGCTGCCCGTGGTATGGGAAGTGAGCTCCTGCGAGATGCGCTGGGCATCCGCTCTCTTAAAGGCTCTCTTGCTGGATTTTGTGGCCCGGTTGTACGCTGCTTTGAGGTGGCCCACGTTTGGGTCGCGCACAGCCTGGGCCCTGATACAGGCGCGATATGCCGACTGTTTTTGTCGTACAGCTTTGGCACAATCTCGCCCGAACCAGGGACGGGCTCTGCGGATACTGACGACATCAGTGAAAGGGATGTAACATTCCATCCCTAAACTGATCTTGCCAGCAATCGCAGAAGCGCTTTCCGAGGGAGCCTTTCCTACAAAGCAGCGCTGGCTCCAGGGGACGGACGCATAATAATCGCGTAGACCGTCCCAATCCGCTGACGAGTAGTGCCATAGTCGTCGTGACGTTTGTACAGCACGTGCAGGAGGTGATACCTTCATGCCAGCGTGAACAACACAGTGGTCGGAACTACCCAATGGGGCTCCTACCGAAACACTGTACTGGGCTGGGCGACTCGTCAGCAGTAAATCCAGCAGAGCGGGCGCGTGATCTGACCTGTCTGGTCTCCGGGTGATCCCGCATACCATCTGGGTCAGACCGTGGGAGAGAGCGAACGCATGGGCGGCCCTACCCGCATGATCAGTCTTGAGGGACCCCAGCCATTCAATGTGATGGCCATTGAAGTCCCCCAGAAATACTAGGTCAGCGTTCGGGAACCGCACCTGCGCTTCATCAGCCGTCTCGCTGAGGTACTGGAACAATTTTGTTGTCTCAGAATCCCCTGTGTGGGAACGGTAGACGCACACGTAGATCTGGCTCATAGAGCCATGGTCTACGTGCAGCCAAAGGACGGAATTGGAGGGGTTCTCTAGGCAGCGCAACCGGCGGCAGCAAACATCCGCCCTAACGAACACGCACACCCCGGCTTTGTCTCGAAATTGTTCCTCGATGACATAGCCGGGGTAACACAGGTAAGACGTATATAATACAATATATAATACAATATATAATACACTTACTTGCAATAATAATGTTATTTATCAATACCATTTATAGAGTTTATAGACAATACCACAATAACTCCATAAAAACGCATTATGTATCACCTATATAATAAAATATAACACTGTAAAAGCTCATAATATAAAATTACGAAATATTTTGTTTCATAAATTTACTGCAATAATTCCGTAAGTACCTGTATATTTTATGAATAGAATTTTAGGTATTATTTATTTTTGTTATTTACAAGATTTTGAATGAAAGTAATATCATATTAATAGCTCAGTTTAAATCCACAAATAAATAGCTTTCATTTGATATATCATTGACTTCAATAGTCCCACTGGTTAAAAAGATATTTCATAAAATAAGTAAATCTGCTCTCCTGTAAAATTTAGATTTTACGATTACCGGGTTGTTGCTTGGGAGCATCGATATATATATATTAATATTTCATGCAAATGTACGGACGTATGTCTGTCCGTCCGTCGCGTTTTTCAATTTACATACATTTGCATGAAATATTAAAATATTCTTTTTTTTTTATATATTTGAGGCGATATAAAGTTCGCTGGGATAACTAGTTGATCTTATTTTTTTATAAGTCGGTTGAAACTTGAGCCATGCGAGCATCGTACACTACATCTTCGCCGCTAACCGGGATTAAGTCTCGGTATTGGATATTATTTGGCATATTGCGGTGAAATCGATCACAACAGATTGCTTGCAAATTCAACAGCTGCAAATTGTACTGGATTTATCATAACACTATTGAATACTCTACTCTCTCGTATATACATATTGTATTTGTCGCCTAACTCCTCCTAAACATTTGGACCTATTTGTATGAAGTTTTGTTTGTATATTCCAATGAGTTCCTGGAACGCCCCTATTCGGGTTGTTGGAATTTAGGCTCAGATTACAGAATAAAATATAAAATAAATAAATAAAATAACGTTTATTATCTTTGAAATTTTCAGAAAATCGTAATCGTCAGAAGTTGGTGTGACTCTACCGAGGGTTCCAAAATGCAACGAGACTGAGAAGAGCCCTCAAGAAACTCAGCTCGGCTTTTTTCAAAATATTTCATCTTAAATCTAATACAGAGTTATTTAGAAAGGAGCAATTCGTTACGTTGTTACAACCAGGCCGCCTTGTCATCTAAGAAATCATTAATACTATAATAAGCTTTATGGCACAATTTACTTTTTATTAGTTTTTTTAAATTTATTGACAGATAAATTTGCTATTTCGGTTGGCAATGTATTGTACATTCGAATAAAGTTCCCCGCAAAAGAATTACTCACTTTATGAAGCCTAAATTTAGGAACAGCCAGTTTATCTTTATTTCTTAAGTTTAGATTACAGTGGTATACGATCTCGATAACGACAATAGGTTTGCTTCCTATTACGTGGGACCAACATAATTGTAATTCTAATCTTAGTGTCTCTCTTTTGTGTTTGTCACCTAACTCCTAAACGGTTGGATTGATTTGGATGAAATTTTATTAGAAGTAGAAAGAAGAAGAAACATTTAATACTCCACTTTTACAACATAAACTAACAAAAAAGTTTTAATTAGGTATGTCTATGTAGTATAAGTAGATATGTATGTTAGTTTTAGAAAATTAACCTACGCACACAACAAACTGATTCAACCTAACATTTCCTTCCCCCGGCCCACTGGAAGAGATTTCTTTTGAAATAAGTGGTGCCTTTGTACTATAAATCTATCCTGTTTGTTATTCTTCTCGCTCATTTATCTTCTTGTGTTGTGTGTACATAAATAAGTAAATAAAATAAATAAATAAATAAAAAAAACAACGAAAACAACAACAGCTTAGACAAAAAGGAAAATAACAATAACTGAGCGAAGCGAGCCGAAGCGACCGGAGCTCTCAACGGGTGACTCAAATTATTTTTGTTAATATTTATGTTAAATTGTTTCTCGGCGAATACTCGGCCGATTTCGGATTTTCTTGCAGCCAGAGTTTTGAATTTAAACTCGCTTCGCTCATATATATGCTGCAGCGTAACGATACGTTTCGCGACTGCGGCGACCTAGTAATATGTGGAGTAAACGGCCGTCTCTCGGAGTTATGCTGTCTGCGTGGTGCAAGGCAGACAGCGCTGGTTTCCAGAGACGGCCTGATGGTAGAAACAATGACATATTATTTAATGATATTAGTACTCGTATATTCCAATGAGTTCCTGGATCGCCCCTATCCTGACTGTTGACATTTAAGTTCAGATTACAGTGTGTCCGATAACGACAAGATTTGCCTTCTATTACGTGGAACAAACCTCCTCGGAGATATGGACGTGATTGTATCATCATGAAAATCCACCGAGGCTTTTTCCAACTCAGTTGGGGTCGACTTTCCAGTCTAACTGCAATGACCTTCACAACCCATGGGCGACATCGAAGCTCTGTACACCAATCAGATTTTGTGTGTATAATTAAATAACGTAGGCGGATTCTGGTGTATTAGCTAGTTACTAAAAAGTACCACTCAGACTAGCTCTACACTCTGTGTGCTTGCTACAGTAAACTTTACAATACGAACGCGTCTAACTAAATAGAGCACATCATTAGGTAGTTCTTAATGAGTGCTCTCAACTCACCTGTGAGGGATTATTAGCACGAACATATATATCATTGCATAGACTAGACAAGACAGGATTTTTTAACTAACATTAAAATAAGGAGGAAGAAAGAAGAGGAGAAGTTCTCAATTCGTATGCATTTTCTTTTTTATTATATTTGTTACCTAATAACTTTACACTGGGTAAACTGTTTTTTTAAAACTACATTAAATTCCGTCGCGTAGTTTACAAGATCTAAGGGTACAGATAGCAACAGCGAGTATCTTTTTACCCATTACTTAAAGATGGGTAGTATTTAACTGCTTTTCAAAAAACCTTCGTTTTGTAGGTACTAAAAAAATCCCTTTCCTAACCAAAAATACTAATTTCGCATCAAATAATTAAACATACATTCATAAACATAGCATTACGCCTTTTTCCCCGAAGGGGTAGGCACAGGTGTGCAAACACACCCACATCTCGCCAGCTATGTTAGGTCCCATGTAATAGGGGGCGAGCCTATTGCCATTTACCGGGCACAAGTTCCAGACTCTGGGATAATTATCTGGGTAAAATTCTAAAGAGAATTATACATTATCCACCACATCCGGGAATCGAACCCGAGACCTCGAGCGTGGCAGTCAGTACATAGTACCATTGTGCCACATAATTTTTGACGCATTTGAAGAAAAAATACAACACACTCTTGATGAATTATTTCTAGAATATTGTTAAACAAACAAAACGTTTATCTGATGTTTATAAATTGAGGGGCGATAAGTCTTTGCTGTGCATTTAAATTTATCCCCTTAAAGATTATTTGAATCTTTTCCTGGAATGAAACAGTGTCGAATTTCGGCCAAGTCAGTTAAGATTATCGCATTATGCTTGGTTACACATTAATCTAAACCGACTAACAAAGTTACATCCCGAATACCAATTTATGTACTATATTATTATTATGAATTTTTGTAGCAACCGTAGGCCTACAATACTTCGTAGCCAACGTAAACATTCATAGCGGATGTAGCATATCAATACTTTGTAGCGTTTTAGTAGCAAAAACACCGACGGTATTTTTACAGCAAAACAATAAATCTATATATATAAAACAAAGTCGTGTTTGTTAAGAGATTAATGGCTCGAGAACGGCTGGACCGATTTCGCTAATTCTACCTTCGCTAATTGGAAAAATATATGCGGTACGAAGTTCCCCATGACAGCTAGTATAATATATTATTACATAGAACCAGTTTTAAGTTAAAATCTGTTGCGGCATTTACTTAGCTAATGACAAAGGATTCAAAGAAAATCTTATTAATGTTTTGTTTACTAAGAAATTCCAACAAGACAATTCTAAGATCTCCTTGAAAATGAAATTGTTGCCCTGAAGGTTGTTGGTTGGAGACTAAAGAGTCCGCTAAGAACAACAACCTTCAGGGCTTTAGTTTATAAGTTTTCTTATAATTTTTTTCTTTATTTAATAACTACTTATTATATCAATTACTACTAATTATAGCTAACTGGACTGGAGGTGAAGGGTTTGTATCTCACTTAAGCCGTGAAACCATCAAGAAACCATCCCAACTATTGTGCTGGTCATGGTGGTTTCTTCTGTATTGGGGTGTAATTTATGTATGGTGGTTGAATAGTACACGTCGCGATCATTATTTTGGGCTGCCCTCCATTCGCCACACCATTCAAAAAAGCTTACGATGAAAATATTGTATTAAATCAAGGGTTCAAGTGATGAGATCGGATAAGAAATACACACATAAACACAGACAGATAGACAGACCTTGATAGACAGATTTTGGGTGCAAAGGGGCTCTACCAACATCTTTAGGGCCCCAGCGACCTCACCTGCTAGTGGCGCACCTGCTGATAAACGGACGAGGCTCGTTAATTTACGGTACCTATGAAGTGGCTTCGGCCCCTACGTGGGTACCAGGTGTTGGTCCGGGGGGGTACCACCGTGCAGCTGTGCTAAAGCCCCCCAAGTAACCCAGCCCAGGCTGGGTTGCGTTAGGGGTATGGTGCAGCAGGCATGGGACCAGTGGGGACGAAGCGGAGTCTAGTGTGGGTGGTGTGGGTCGATTCGCCGGCCAGGCAGACCCTTAGCAACGGCGTTGCCGTGGCCGCCCGCAACACAGTCATGGGGCCCGCCTGGGACCAACCACCCCAGGAGGCTGCCCCACATGTTGCGCATAATCCTGATGTGGGATCGCCGCTCCGGGTGGTAACTGGTGTGGGGTAGCGGCGGCCTTGCATCAGGGGGGTTTGGGAGCCCTTCCGTCCGGCGAGTCGGCTCCGACCTAACCACACGGTTCTAGACAAAGCTAGCCCCTGCGTTTTGTCACTTACTACTGCACCAAATGTCGCCCTGTCTTCACGCTTCTTCTTCTTCAAATTCTACAATGGCAGTGCAACAAAAAATAAAAAAACGTTACACAGCGGCCCTAGGAAACCCCACAACTTCACTTTTCGAGGTTGAGTTCACTAACGTCCGTGGACTCCATGCGAACCTCGATGCCGTCCACCATCACCTTGAGACGGCACGGCCCGCTGTGATGTTCCTGACGGAGACAAAAATACGCCGCCCTGACGACACGTCTTACCTGTGTTACCCCGGCTATGTCATCGAGGAACAATTTCGAGACAAAGCCGGGGTGTGCGTGTTCGTTAGGGCGGAAGTTTGCTGCCGCCGGTTGCGCTGCCTAGAGAACCCCTCCAATTCCGTCCTTTGGCTGCACGTAGATCATGGCTCAATGAGCCAGATCTACGTGTGCGTCTACCGATCCCACGCAGGGGATTCTGAGACAACAAAGCTCTTCCAGTACCTCAGCGAGACGGCTGATGAAGCGCAGGTGCGGTTCCCGAACGCTGACCTAGTTTTTCTGGGGGACTTCAATGGCCATCACATTGAATGGCTGGGGTCCCTCAAGACTGATCATGCGGGTAGAGCCGCCCATGCGTTCGCTCTCTTCCACGGTCTGACCCAGATGGTATGCGGGATCACCCGGATACCAGACAGGTCAGATCACGCGCCCGCTCTGCTGGATCTACTGCTGACGAGTCGCCCAGCCCAGTACAGTGTTTCGGTAGGAGCCCCACTGGGTAGTTCCGACCACTGTGTTGTTCACGCTGGCATGAAGGTGTCACCTCCTGCACGTGCTGTACAAACGTCACGGTGACTATGGCACTACTCGTCAGCGGATTGGGACGGTCTACGCGATTATTATGCGTCCGTCCCCTGGAGCCAGCGCTGCTTTGTAGGAAAGGCTCCTTCGGATAGTGCTTCTGCGATTGCTGGCGAGATCAGTTTAGGGATGGATTATTACATCCCTTTCACTGATGTCGCCAGTATCCGCAGAGCCCGTCCCTGGTTCGGGCGAGATTGTGCCAAAGCTGTTCGACAAAAACAGTCGGCATATCGCGCCTGGATCAGGGCCCGGGCTGTGCGCGACCCAAACGTGGGCCACCTCAAAGCAGCGTATAACCGGGCCACAAAATCGAGTAAGAGGACCTTTAAGAGAGCGGATGCCCAGCGCGTCGCGCGGCTTGGTCAGGAACTCACTTCCCATCCCACGGGCAGCCGTGGATTCTGGCAACTGGCCAAAGCCGTGCAATCTAACTTTTGTCAGCCCTCGCTGCCACCGCTGCGTTACCCAGATGGAACACTGGCTCACAAAGCCCAAGAGAAATCGGATATGCTCGCAGACCTCTTTGCGGCTAATTCCCGGGTCGACGACCGTGGCCTGCAGCCCCCCGCCATCGCCAACTGTGGCCACACAATGCTTGATATTGTTATCAGGCAATGTGATGTACGGGCAGTGCTGCGGTCACTCGACACGCGGAAAGCCAGTGGCCCTGACGGCATTCCGGCGGTGGTGCCACGAAAATGTGCAGCTGAGTTGTCACCAGTATTAACGCATCTGTACCGCCTGTCATACTCTTCAGGGCTCGTGCTGGAGGTCTGGAAGGAGGCGAACGTACAACCGATCCCCAAGAAAGGGGATCGATCCGATCCAGGCAACTATCGACCCATAGCTGTCACCTCCGTCATTTGCAAGGTGCTTGAGCTCCTTATAAATAAGCAGCTCATGCAATACCTAGAGGATCACTCGCTAATCAATGATCGACAATACGGCTTCAGGCCAAAACGATCAACGGGTGATCTTCTGGCATTCGTAACGCATGTCTGGGGTGGGGCTATGGAAAGGCACGGCGAGTCCTTGGCTATTAGCCTGGACATCGCCAAAGCCTTCGATACGGTCTGGCATGCTTCGCTCCTTTCCAAGCTTCCGGCATATGGTCTACCTCCTCAACTGTGCAGCTGGATTGCCAGCTTTTTAAACGAGCGCCGAGTAAGGGTCCTCTGCGATGGCCAGGCTTCTCGCTTCTTGCAAGTGAATGCCGGGGTACCGCAGGGGTCCGTACTATCACCAACTCTCTTTCTTCTGCATATCAATGATATGCTATCCCTCGGGAACATTCATTGCTATGCAGATGACAGCACACTGCACGGGAGTTACTCGGTTCGTCCAACGGCGGGACGATCTGAGATTGAGGAGGAGAGACGATGACTCGTGGCTGATCTCGACCGTAACCTCGACAGTATCTCTCAATGGGGTACCGAGAACCTGATCGAGTTCAATGCCCGCAAAACACAGGCGTGTGCATTTACTGCGAAGAAATCCCATTTCCTTCCCCTACCTTCTCTTCAGAATGCATTATTACCAATGAAGGACAACCTTGATATCCTTGGCATAGACGTTCGTCGAGAGCTCAATAATAAAAACTACATCGAAAGATGTATAGGGCTAGCTTCGCGGAAACTAGGAATACTGAATAAGGTAAAGAGATTCTTTACACCGGACCAGAGGTGTCTGCTGTACAAGACGCAGATTAGACCCTGCGTCGAATACTGCTCTCACCTCTGGGACGGCTCCGCGAAGTATCTGCTGGACGCTCTCGACGCTATGCAGCGACTACTAACTATCCGTATTATAGGTTGTCCGGAGGTGACGGGAAGCCTTGAGCCGCTAGCTCAGCGTCGAACAATAGCTTCCTTGGCCGCATTCTACCGTATTTGCCACGGCGAGTGTTCTGAAGAGCTCTTCAATCTGATCCCACCCTCTTCCTTCCGATCCCGAACGACTCGTGCCGGGCAGAGATGCCACTCCCACACAGTGGATAGCATGTTCGCGAGAACCGAACGTTTTAAACGTTCGTTTCTCTGCCGAACGATAGTGGCCTGGAACGCCCTGCCTGTGCACGTGTTTCCTCCCACATATAATCCTGGGTTCTTTAAGCGGAGCGTGAAGAGGCACAGCAGTAGGTCGTCAAGTTGAGGGCCACTCTCTATAGTATTACGTGCTGTCAGAGTGGCCCACAATAACTAGACGTCGTCACGACTTACCACCAGGCGGGCGGCGTCAATTTGGCGAACCAAATATAAAAAAAAAAAAAAAAAAAAAGACCGACATACAGAGGGACGAAAGCAAAACTTTTTTCAGTTTCGAAATGGAGACGCTTCGCTCGCTCGGTCTTCAAATGTATGAGTTTAGAACTATTTAGTAAATTCACAGTTATCTAGATCACCACCTTACTCACCTTTTTCTTATGAAACGCTGTTAAATCGGTAGCTCGTAATGGCAAGGCTCTCTAATGTTTATAATTGTGCTAGAAATGTTAATTCAATTTAATTACATAATACGCGCACGTAATTAATACGAATGAATAGAAGCATTGTATCACGATAGATAGCTTCTAACTGCGATTGCATTGATTCAAAGCTATGAATATTATACAGTTTCATACGATGAACCGAGAGTCAGTTAGTTAGGTATAGATTACGTGAATTGAAATAAAATAATGTTGTTCTTTAGTTTAATGTTTAGTATTAAATCATAAGTCCTCGGACGGCCTTTACGTCCATTGCCGGGTGCCCTAGATACCAGGTGCTCAAGGTACCGGACGATCCAGTAGTAATAAGTGTTCATTTCCATTATAAATTTAAGACAGACAGGTCTATTACGCGTTTATTGCGATATGTTATTGGAGAGATTTGTCGTTACCATACGCATGCGGGGAGCGACAGCATGCCATAGCGCCCGCATGTAGTGGCCGGGTAACCGTTTTTATTGATTTACGTTATTCCGACGTTCGGGGTGCGGGATGTTCAACAAGCAAAGACAGAGTTATGGCACAATGTAAATAAGACCTAAGGAAATGATGCCACCATACAGGGAACATTGCCAGTTGGCGACGGGGCTTAAATACTATTCTGGCTCTCAAAATTGTGTAAAAAGTCTCTTAAGAGTATCCAAGCATATAACATAATCTAAGTTTGCTTCGTCTTCTTAGGTCTAAAACTAACTAAAAATAAATGGATTGTCCTGAAACAACTCACTCGAGTCGTCTGTCCCGCAGGTGACCACTCGACCATTGTTCCTCGAAACTTTAGATTTCAACGCCCCAACAGAAACCTCACAGCCCGAGGCTTTTAAAACCTGTCCCACTTAGTTCTATTTTAACTCACACGTAGGTACTTACATTTACTCCGTAGAGTGAAGTTTTTAAATTGAATGCGGTTTTCTTGGACGTGGTAAATGAGTAAAGCAATTTAGAAATAATCTTTTTTTTTTTATATTTTGTCTTTCTTTGTGTTAGTAACACTGTCATATGTTTTTAATGACTCGTGGCTTAGTGGTATCCGAGTATGTTTACACTTTGTAAAGGTTAAGCAATTATTTCATAAGACGTTGAGACTCCTCCGTGCCTCGGAGAGCACGTTAAGTGGGCGGTCCCGGTTGTCCTACGAACATCGATGGCAGTCGTTACGGGTAGTTGAAACACTAAAATCCGACTGGTCTAACTAAAGAGCTTTGACGTCGCTAATGGGTTGTGGAGGTCAGATGGTAGTCGCTCCACGGAAAATATCGAAGTTCAGCCGCATCGCAGTTAGACTGGAAAGCTGACCCCAACTGAGATGGGAAAAGACTCGTTGGATAACTGTCTTATATTATTAAATGGAATAAATGAATGCTCGTAATTGTCTGTACAAGCAGCAGAGATTAGCGTGGGACTAAACGTGGCAACACGCAGGCATGTAACCTTTGACTACCCTTTATTATGGCGTTATTAAATAGATTCTTTCTCGTCTCTTTATAGAAAGAAAGAAAGAAAGAAAGAAAGATTTATTATTCCACACAGGTTACAAAAAATACAAAAACTAAAAAATAAATAATACAAAAAAAAAAAAAATATGAACCATAAATAAATACATATAAATACACTAGTGTGGAATAAACGGCTGTCCCTCAGCGTAATGCTGTCTGCGTGGTGGTGCAAAACAGACAGCGCTGGTTTTCAGGGACGGCCGGATAGTAGTTACATTGAAATGAAAAACGTCACGCGAACACAAGCAAACAAAGAGAAAGAAAACAAAAGAGAGAAAAAAAAAAAAATATTACAAAAAACATAGGTATTAACAATCACAACTTCAGAACTTGTAAATATTATGGCACGTCCATGCCAACACAAGAGCGTTTTACCACCTTCCCTTCGCTTCCATTCAGTGAATGATCGAAATGAATGACGGAAAACAATGACACTTGCTTACTTACGAAATATATAGGACATGACGCGCGCTCGATCGAAACGGATATTTTGACATCCATCTGTCCGGGCTTTTTTAAAAATTCAGCCTATATTGCAGCCAGTAAACAAGTCGACCATTCGTAACAAAAATGCGCATTTGTGTAGTGTACCGCATGTCGTGTCGTATTCCTTGTTGTGTTGCATCGTGTCATGTGCATATTATAAGTTACTTTATGTATTAATATTGTAATAGTATGAGTCTCTTACTATTTTAACTTCTCAGTCTAGGGCCAGGGATTGACCACCGTTGGACGCCTCGGGTACGCACTCTGAAGAATTACTCCACGGCGCCGGCGTATGAAACTAGTATAGATAGGTTAGGTTAGGTTATACTAGTACATCTATGACTACATTTTACTATTACTTCGGTAGTACGATCAACTCAATTTCATATCACTCTGATGTATTGAAAACCACTCGGATGTATTGCTATTTGCCTCTCATCTACATGATTGTAATGTCTAATGTAATTGATCGATGCATTTGTGTGCAGACATACTGTATTTATCTCTGCACAATATTCTGTAGAAAGTCATTTGAAAGGATTTATAAGTAATATTTATACACAACTAGCTGTCCCGGCAAACTTCGTACCGTATAAATTTTTAGTGGTTCGTACCCAAAGTGTAAAACGGGAACCCTATTACTGAGACTTCACTGTCAGTCTGTCCGTCTATCTTGCGTTGTATTTCATGAACCGTGATAGTTAGAAAGTTGAAAATTTCACAGATGATGTATTTCTGTTGCCTCTATAATAACAAATACTAAAAAATAGGATATATTAAATATTTAAGGGGGCTTCCATACAACAACGTGACTTTTGTGTGAGAATGTCCAAAAATATTTTATTTATTTTTTCTTTTTGGAACGGAACCCTTTATGCGCGTGTCGGACTCGCACTTGGCCGGTTTTTCAAATGTTCGCAACAACATTTTTTTCTACCAAAAGATCCTTCTCCTGATAATGACGTACACAACAAAAAAAGAATTATCGAAATCTGTCCAGCCGTTCTCGAGCCATTAATCTCTTAACCAACACGACTTTGATTTATATAATATTACAGTTGAGTCATTTTAATAGGTAACATTTGACGTCTGTCAGTTTTATCTTCATAATGAGGTGAGCTGCTTAAAAATATCGATTAAATGAATGATACAATTGAATGAATCGATACGGACTTGAAATATATGTGAATTTTAAAAATCTTAAGGCGAATCCCTGTCCCATTATTATTTTTTCTTTCGTAAATTTAAGGAGCAAAATAAGACAAGTAGGTACATAATTTAACAATAAAATTACATTTATTCAGTTGAACTATCAGAACTGTTATTAGTATTGTCATCTTCATCACTGCTGTCAGCACTCAGAGATATTATTAATTCATTTTCAATAATATTGTCTATTCTCATATCTCGTTCAAAATCTTGTAAAATTATTTTCTTTATTTTCTCTACGACTTTTCTCCAGTCTTCTGTACTGACTGCTGCACACGTAGTTTGTAGCAGAGTCATCATTTTAGCAGTACTGAATGGTGGTTCAGTATTGTTCCGCGCTGCATGACCCTTTATTTGTGCCCAAATAAACTCGATGGCGTTATACTGGCAATGGGAGGGAGGCAATCGAATAACTTCGTGTCCATGCTCTAGGGCTAGTTCATCGATTATATAACGGAGCTTGGACGGCTTAGTAGCTTTTACCAGATTTAACAACTCAACTTTTAATAAAGTTGGACTTGCATCTACACTATTTCTTACCAGCCACGAGACAATTTCTTGCTTTTTATTTGCTTGATTTAGTGGTTTATCAACTTGTACAGAATAATACGGTGCTTTGTCCATTATTATTTTCGATGGGTTTTCTAAGCTGACTAGCAGCTTGTCAAACCACTTTTTAAAAACCTCAAAGTTCATTTCCTCATGGTCACTTGTAGTTCACTTGTAGTTTTGGCGGCAGATGCGAGGATGCAGTCTGGAATAAAACCTTGAGAAGCTGATCCCGCGTGACATAAAATAAGTCGGGCTCCTTTTCCCGATGGAACTTTTGAGGTGGAGGCCGCTGTATCATCGGTCCATGTCCGCGAAACCGTATGGTTCGCATTCAACCATGTTTCGTCAATAAACACGACATTGTCCCAATCTGTAATTTTATTTACTTGACGTAAGAATGTTACTCTCTTCAAAATAATATATCGTAGCGTTCTAGCAGGATTTTCCGTTTTGTCAGATTTTTTAAATCTAAAGCCAATCGATTTCAAAACCTTTGATAGAGACGATTTACCACCAAAAAATAAGCCTGCGTCTTTTAACGAACTCATTAGTTTTTCCCGTGTAGGATATTCCACTAGTTCGCGTTTTCCCCCGTTTCGACATGGTAAGACTGTAATGTTGTTCTTGTTTACTAATCGTTAAGCAATCGGAGTCCAATTTATAGCCAGGTAAACGTAGTCAGTAAGATCAGTCCAATAAAAAAGCCGAGTCAGAAAAAAATAACAGAGAGCATACCAAAACGCACAGTCACTTCGCACAACGACAAAATACTTCGTCATGTTATGGCGACATGACATGGCGTCAACTTTTTTTTTTGAGAATTTTTGGCATGGCTTCAAAGGCCTTTGTGCCAGAAATGGCGTCATCGACAGGCACTGATGTTGCCAGCATCATCCCACTTAAATTGTATCTAAACATCAAAGATTTTTGTATTTAATTATTTTTTGTATTTTTATAGTTAGTTAAAATATTGATTATTATAATTATGTTTTATTATAATCACAACGTGGTTATTAATTTATGGTGATATTTTTTCACAAGTAATCATTGCATTCGATTCTACTTATCAGCTTTCGATTTTTAGAGTAACATCCCTAGTGTTTAAAAAGAAATTAGGTTAACTGACGCAACATTGTAACGACGTTCAGTTCTTTAGATCAGAAATTGTTTATTATGTTTAGAATGGTTTATTAGTGAAAGCAAAACGTAAAATTACTCGTATCTGTCATTATTACAATGTGATCGTAATTGAAAAAAAGTTAAGCGATTGTGCAGTTCTAACAAAACGAAAAAACATATTATCTTATGCCCGCCGTTACAAGGTTGCATTGTTGAATTTTAATGAATTGTCAAATGTTACCTATTAAAATTAAAATGGCTCAACTTGTAATTGCTAAAATGATAATCCTTGGGGTGAACTTGAACTACCGGCTGTTCCCTTTCCAAGGGTAACGCCAACAGACCAAGGTACCACGATAACTATTCAAACTTTTTCTCGCCGACGGATTTTGTTTTATGCCGCAGCTTTAGGTCGGGTTTCATCCCGCTTTGATAAGTGAAGACGTGCGTGGGCTAAAGCCTCAAAGCACACTACACTCCAGGCCTGCATTTGTAAGGACTTGGGTTATTAGCCCGTTGCCCGATCATAGAAGTCAGTGATCTTGGGCGTAAATGAGTCAGCAGCGCCTACCAGCCCTCACTGGCTTCGGAACTCAGCGGGGAGGGAACGCTACCTCAAGAGTACCCACGGTCTTCTCACGACGAGGTCCTGGCGCTGACCCACGCTGAGAACTCTACGGGGTAGATAGAAGTGTAGCATTACACAGCTACGTTTTACCAGTATTTTTGTTGGTCTCAAGTACCTAATAGAGGAGCGTGTACTATACAGGTGAATTTTTGAAAAGGGCTTGGATGGCCAAATCCGAAACTATAAGGAATAGCGAAAAATGCTCAAAGGAGTCACGAGCCAGATTTTGATGAAACTTAAAACCTCATCATTAGATTTTTGGAAAACCAATAATCCTAGCTGGGAATCGAACCCGTTGATTTTGAAAAAATAACATACCTTTTATTATTACACCATACGATAGTGTCGCTGTTAAGGATCAAATTCTGCGAAGTAATGATATACGACAAATTTAAGGAAAATTTGGAATTTTAATAAAATTCATATTCGTTCGAAATCCCAGAAAAGATCGTAACTATTCCGTATTTTAAATTATGTTCTGAATGATTCTGGCAGCCTGGTAAAATTTTAAACTAGAACATAATCTTGCTTTTAATTTCGTTCTAATTTCAATTTATTTTTCTTAAAGTGTAAAAGAACAAAAATTGAAATTAGAACGATATGCATATTGGCGCCAATAATTTAGATTCTGTTCGATTCTGTTCGTACTTTTTTTAGTAATTTATTAAAAGAAATATTTTGTAATATAAATCCTGTGATTTGAAAATGGATTTAACAAATGATGATCGATTTGATTTAACAGCAGCATATTTTATCAATGGAAGAAGTGCCACACGCGCGTTGGTATGGTACAGAAACAAATATCGTCATCGTAATTTCCCCACTCTTAAGTGCTTCCAAATAATGGTTAATAACCTTAAACAAGGAGGTAGCTATCGCAAAACTAAACTATTAAAGCCACGTACTTGTGACGAAGATTTAGAAATAGCTATTTTGACCTATTTTGAGTCATTCCCCGCTTATTCCACCCGAAACGCAGCTGAAACCATTCAAGTGTCTCAGGCTACGATATGTAAAGTTTTAAAAAAATACAAGTATAAATGTTACCGCTCTGGACGCATTGTGCAAAGTTACATCCAGGAGATAATTGAAGACGGCTTGATTTTTGCAATCGGTTAAATTGGAACTCGACACCGACAGAAATTTCTTATCCAATATTTTATTTTCTGACGAAACAAATTTTTCTAATAATGGAATGTATAATCGAAATAATAAACATCACTGGTCACAAACTAATCCTTTGCGGGTAACCGAAGCGCATCGCCAGGTGCGATTTTCATTTAATTGTTGGTGCAGTATTTTGAAGGACAGAGTATTTTATTTTAAAATTTATGACGGAACGTTGACGACTTTTAAATATGTTGAAATTTTGAATGAACTGTTTGAAGAGCTAGAGAATTCGCCATTGGCCCAGATCAACCAGTTATTTTTTCAACAAGATGGAGCTCCAACCCATAATAACCGTATAGTAAAAGAGATTTTGATTCAGCAGTTTGGCGACAATTTTATTGCAACGCATTGTCCTGTGCCTTGGCCAGAGAGATCCCCGGATGTTACCCCCTTAGATTACTTTCTCGGGGGGTATGTTAAAAACTAAATTTACAAAGACACGTTTGATACAGTTGATGACTTGAAACGTTCTTTGGAGAATATTCTAAACGGAATCAATAACATTGTAATATTGAATGCATTACGATCCTTGAGGTCTCCCATCCAGCTATGTATTGAAAACAATGGTCTACATTTTGAACAATTAATCAGTTAACGTAAGAAAAATAAAATTTATTTGGTTAAAGATGAGCTCTTTCCTTTAGTTTGCCGTATGTCATTACCTGCTAGAATAAGATCTTTAATAACAACACTCTCGTATGGTGTAATAATATAGGGTGTGGTTTTTTTTTAATAAATGGGTTCGATTCCCAGCTAGGATTAATAGTTTTTCTAAAATCTAATGATGAGGTTTTAAGTTTCATCAAAATCAGGCTCGTGACTCCTTTGAGCATTTTTCGCTATTCCTTATAGTTTCAAATTTGGCCATCCAAGCCCTTTTCAAAAATTCACCCTGTATACAAAAGGAAATGTAATACTGTAGTCCACATAATTCCAAATACTGCTTCGGTGGCGTAGTCTTTCGACTCCAGAGTCCCGGGCTCGATTCCCGAATCATTTATTTGTGTAATCCACAAATATTGAATGGAATCAGGCGTTACCTGGCGAAAATCCATGATAAACAATGGGGTAAGATGTTGAGATAGAACAGCTGTTCTCTCTGAGACAGTCTTGAGAATGCCTCGTGAGTAGGTGAAACATATGTCGACGTTGATAATGTCTTCCATTTATTAGTGCAATTATATAAAAAAATCAACATCTTACCCCATTGTTAATCCACAAATGTTTGTTTCGGAGTTTGGGTGTTTCCTATGTATGTTATGTATGTATTTAGAAATTTATAAGTATGTTTATTAGTTGTCTAAATCCCATAGCACAAGCTTATAGCTTAGTTTGGGCTAGATGCTGTTTAGATGACGTTGTGTGAGAATATTTCCAAAAACATTTATCTATTTCTATTTTATTTTATTGAAAAAGAAGTGACCAAACTGACATTTTTATTTAGTGCTCTCTAAAATAGACTTTAACTTTGTGTGTAAACCACACACTTATCTTGTCGAAGGGGTAGGCATAGACATATTACACGCCCACATTTCGTAAGTTTGTTTGTCTCGCGCAATTGCGAAGTAAGCTTATTGCCGCCAACTGAGAACTTTTATATTTGTTTTTAATTTTAGTAAGCCCCTGCTCGGTTTAAATTGTAATTAAACCCGGTATATATCATTTTTATTGCAATGTTAGGACAGGACAATATTTTTGATTATAAATTTGAAAAATGAAGCCAAGTGCGAGTCAAACTTGCTCACGCAGGGTTCCACACCCATTATACCTACATAGAACATTAGACACTATTATTATAACCTTTTCTTAACATCGAACAAACATCAGCAAAAAAATCGCGTTTTAAAAAATAAACAAAGGAGCACCGCACCACTTACATACTTATTTTATTCAGTTTCTAGTACTTGTTGTTACAGCGGCAATAGAAATCTTTCATTCTAAAAAAAAAATCGGTTGTCTGTAAAGTCGGTTTACTGACGATAGTTGAACGTGACAACGTCATAACTGCCGAACGCGGAGGCTGATTGTGCCTCTTTGTCGCTCGTTCCGCGCTCTCGCTTGCACTTCAAGCCTTAAATGGAACGCCTTTTCAAATTTTTGAAAAATGACGGCATGTTTTTTCGTGCGTGCAGCCGGCTCCATCGAATTATAAGACGGTGTCACGTCAAAAAATCAATTGCTACCAAGGTTCATGAGATACAGCTTGATGATTTTGATAACAGTCAGACGTCTAAATAATAGTCTGGTTTCTACCATATAGGTACGGAACCTCCGCCGGGCGCCACTGGAAATTCTTCTAGTGCTAACCAAAGGCGCTCAGACTTAAAAAAAAAGTACGGAACCACAGAACACTTTTAAACAGAGAACGATAAAATAAATAAATCAAAAAGATATTATCCTCAAAACACGTATTTGTATGGATGGCCTTACAAATACGTGTTTTGCGATAACAGTGTGAACATTATTCTCATAAATCGAGAAGTCAACAGCATCACGTAGGTGCAGACGTGTCGTTTGTTTATGCTTTTACTACAATAACCTATACAATAAAGGAGAAGATACACAGTTTCAAACGATTCATACAGAGATTTAAAATCGTGTAGACAGTTGTTTTAAACCAAATTACGTAATACCAGTACGACGTTCTAATAAACACTGTTGGCTTTAAACCGTGTAGCCAGCAGTAGCCAGCAAAAATGTCTGTTTTTGGTTTTTAAACATACATTTTAAACTATTTATTTCATTTTTTATTATTAAACTAAATCCTTTGAAAAAGATACTTAAAAGATAGTCTTGTTTCAGATAGTCTTGCATTGCCTTGTGCTTACTTAATAAAAGTTTACCCAATCGAAAAATAGTAGTTTATAAAACTGTAGCATAAAGAAGGGTATTAGAACAAGAGGTTTTAAAGAAACGAGCCTTGGAGAGTTTCTTTATAGTATCTAACGAATGTTCTAGTAACTAGTTATGTGCAGTTTCATATACTACTTTATTATAATCTTTTTGGCGGCATAACACAATAAGGCGGTATGGTCGATAGACTTTAACCTGTTATTACAAGTAGAATTTTCTTCAATTTAAATGCTATTTTTTCATACAGATTTGCTGGAAATCTCATAAAAAGTATGGATCGACAAGTAAATTTTTAATTTACTATAGTTCTAGGTGCATAAAAAGATGTGAAAAAGATAAAAAGATGTGAAATTTTGAAATCAAAATTCAAACTTTTCGACATGAGTGTAGATAAAATTATCTAAATTAATAAATTATAATTAGGTAGATAGTAAAAATATTGTGCAACACCCTCGAAAAATTACCCCAAAAAGTGGCCGCCGGGCGCCACTGGAAATACGTTCTGCTTGTAACCAGAGACGCCCGGCAACGGACGTTAGAGCGGCCGCGCCTTGGGCCGTGGAATAAAAAAAAATCCCAAAAAGTGGGAATTTTTTATCTTCTCAGTTCAATGTTAGCGTGAAGATGAGTTTCTATAACATAATATTAGCGAAATGTGTTCTAAAAATAAACTAGTGGTTCTGTGAACAGTAGACCTCACGGTATTTTCGCATTTTACCCCCATTTCTCCCCCATTTTCCCCCCAATCAAAAATCCCTTCGACAAAAGTTGCGCCTTGCAACAAAGAAAACTTGAGCCAAATTTCATGAAAATCAGCTGAAAAATGCGGCCTGTAGACCGGAACTGACACACATACCAACAACGCCAAATCGGCCAGTCCTCGAGTAAAAACTGAGACGCTTCGCTCGCTCGGTCAATTATAATATATGTTAATAAATTGTGTTACAAAAGTGAATAAACACCTCTGATGATGCCATAAGGCGAAACCGGTCAGGGTTTACCAAAATTAAAAATATTTGTGGAATAGTGTACGTAGGTCACACTATAAGTTTTGCGTAACTTAAAAAAACAACATGTTAAAACCAAAATATTATGTTTATTGCTTTTCAAAATACTCTCCTTTACATTTGAAACATTTTTTCATGCGATCGAACCATTTTTTAAAACAGGAGGACCACAGATCTGAAGGCATGTTTTCTACGTGCTGAATGAACGCTATCACTGCCTCTTCAGAGTTGGAAAAGTGTTTTTCGGAAGCTAAAAATGACTTTATTTTGTTGGCCGTGTGTGAAGAAGCGTGATCATGATGTAGGAGAACGCGGCTTTTGGGTCGTCTTCCGCGAACTTTTTCTAACACCCTGGGTAAACAAATGGTAGAGTATCACTCGGCATTAACACTCTTTTGATCTTCAAGTGGAATTGTACAAATGGGCCCCGTAGCTGAGAAAAAAAACGCGATAATTTTTTTACCAACGTTTCTCGCCTGCCTCACTTTTGTTGGCTTGTTCACATTTTCAAACACCCATTGACAAGATTGCTGTTTTTTTTCGGGTACAAAACAATAAATCCACGTTTCGTCTCCTGTGACAATGTCATAAACAGCATTAGAATGTCCGTGGTCGTACTTCAGTAGCATCTGTGAGCACCATTCCACGCGAGCGCGCTTCTGCTCCGCTGTCAGTTCATGAGGGATCCAACGACAACAAAGTTTCCGAACTTTCAATTCTTTGTGTAAATTTTCTGGATTTGACTCATACCAATCCCCAATAGTCCTCGAATTGTCTCATAGGTAATCCGCGGGTTCTCTTCAATTAACCGCTTAACAGTAGCCACATTATTTTCGTTGAAGGCAGTTGAAGGCCGCCCTTCACGAAATTCGTCATGTAAAGAAACACGACCTTTCTCAAATTCAGCAAACCATCGCCTCACGGTGCTCAAACAAGGTGCTTCTCTCCCAAATGAAGACAAGCGGCACAGTCTTGTGGACCATTAAAAACCATCGCTCTAAAATCTTTTCGATTTAATTCCATTTTCGTTGCATATGTAGAACTTTGATGTGTAATAAAAAACAATTGATTTCCCGCCAATGTTTTTTTATTACTAAGAAGGTTGCAACGTTTAAAAAAATATAAGATTCGAAATTCAAATAGTTCCGATTAGCTAGAAGTGCAAAACTTTTAGTGTGCCCCATGTACAAGTGAGTTTTTTTTTCAACCAAGTTTTTTTTGGAGTTTTTTGTTTGAGTTTTTCCACCGAGTACCGACAGTCGAAAGCATAAATTAAATAATATTGTAGTTAATGAATAAAAAATCAGAGAAAATGTTCGACTGGAAGCTTTATTGACTGAGTGATGTCCAAACAAATCTTTTAATCTCTTTTTTTATTGACAACTAGCTGACCCCGCGAACTTCGTACCGCCTAACAGTCAATGAATGTCGTGTTACTTTTTAGCTGAACTAATTTAGGCTTTGATGAACGTATAACAATGATACAAAATAATATATTTATATAGATAGAAACAAAAAAGTATTTTATTATGATGAATGATGATGAAAACATACATACAGAATGAGAATAAAAATAAAAAAAAAGGATAGGATTTCCATTCAAGCACTTTGTGGTAAACGACATTCTTTGTTTTTTGGTCAGGCGCAAGAACAAATAAAGCGGCCACGTACAATTGACCATGAGAAAAACATGCATTTTCTAGATTGAGGCCACAAATAGTCAAGGATTGGCCCTGTGATTTGTTGATCGTCATGGCAAAGGCAAGACGAATCGGGAATTGAATTCGTTTAAACTCAAAGGGCATATCCGTTGGGATCATCGGAATCCTTGGAATAAAAACTTCCTCATCTTTAAATTTTCCTTTAAGTATCGACGCGTGAATCACATTGCTCATCAGTTTTCTTATCACCAAACGCGTTCAATTACACAGTTTTGGTTGGTTTAAATTTCTAAGCATGATTTGTGCGGTGGTAAACCAGGCACATCCAAGGAGTTTAAAAATTCAGTTGGATAATTAGTGGCTTCTTCTTCGTTTGTTACACAGTCGATAGATTTGAATGAATACAAAGTACCTACGATTTGATTTTGAATTATAAAATTGAGGTCATCTACATCTTTATTTTTAGCGGCCAAAATTGCTCGCTCACTTAACCATTTAGTATTTTTGTGGTTAGCAATGATATCCGGGAATACTTTGTTGATAAGCTCGTCTTTTGATGATACGAAATTGCAAAAATTTTGAGGAAATGAAATCAAACCGCTCGATTTGTCAACAGGAACACGGCCATTACCGATAGTCAGCAATTGCTTCGAGAAATCATCAGCAGATAGATCGTTCAACAATGCAACTCTCATATTTACAGACAGTTGAAGTTTCTTTACATATCGCCACAGATTTGATGCTTTGAGGCAAGCGTTTATTTCGTCGGCAGCAGTAGATCTTGGAATGGTAGTGTTTGTCGGAAATCGCCAGATAATAAAATCATTGCACCACCAAAACATCTCGAGTCATTGCGCAGATCTTTTAATGTTCGGTCTAGTGCTTCCAATGCGCGTTGGTGCGCCATTGTGCATTCGTCCCATATGATGATTTTTGATGCTACTAAAACTTTGGCCATTGCGAAGTGTTTCGAAATGTTACATGTCGGTTGTTCAGTAGTTTGAAGGTTTAATGGCAATTTTAACGCTGAGTGAGCCGTACGGCATCCGTCTAACAATGTGGCCGCTATTCCAGAAGAAGCAATTGCTACCGCAATTTCGGATCTCGCACGTACAGTGGCCAAAATCAATGACATGAGGAATGTCTTCCCAGTTCCACCGGGGGCATCCAAAAAAAATAAGCCGCCATTTCCATCATCAATTGCATTAATCAGTGTATCATAGACTTCCCTCTGCTTAGGATTCAACAGAGGTACATTCGTTTGAACTGATTGGATTAGTTCATGTGGATCATATTCACGTTCACGTTCCAATTCTCTATTAAATGCGTCATTCATTCCGCGATCTGGCGCTGGCATTCCTAACCTAACTAACAAACTGCCGCACATGAGGTAACACATATCTTCGATCAAGAGCAAAGTCTGGTTATGGATCTCCTCATTCACCTCAAGATCGGAATTTCTTGAGCTGACGCGAATTCGATGTAAAATATCTTCTGACATGTTATCTTTGTATTTGTTCCACAGGTCACGTGGGTTCGATGGGAAGCATGTTGAAATGATGATAGCAAATAATGTGCGTATCTGACTTGGAGATGCAGAAATAATTGCTTCAGCGATTGTCGTGTCCCAATGAGTATCGTTTTCAAGCAAATTTAGCTCTTGACATGCTGCACGAAATGTGGGGCACACGATACCATTAACAGTTCGTAGTGATTCAAATGATGTTGGCCCTCGAACATGTACCAGCAACAACCGCAAATAGAAACATTCATCATTCTTCGGATGAACTGTGTAAATACGACCAAGAGCATCAGTAGAACGCATATCTGGATGACCAGGAACTGCATCACCTTGCTTCCGACGTTGAAATTTCTTCGATGTAGCGTTCCAAGTGTAATAACGTGGCATTTCTGAGTAAAGCAAAGTTCGTGCGAACGGATCGCTTTGACAAATCGCAAAGAAACTGGTCAGTGTTGTCGCTGGAGGTGTTTCGGCACGTTGAGCAGCATTCGACGCTGTGAAATATACTCTCTGACCGTTCTCTAGATGCACCCCCAAATGTAAAACAGTGGGATGACGTTCGTGAATAGGGAATGAAAATATACGCCAAATTGCTTCATTGCAGTTCACATATCTACCAACTTGATAGCGCGTGATTTCATCTTTGTTATTGGATGTTTGGATACCAAAAACCGCCATGTCGCTCCCTTTCGTGACATATTTGCAAATGTATTTAATTGACTTGACCGAATTGCAATACTCAACATTACAATGTGCTTTGAATGTTTTGGAAAGAAGTGGCGAATATGGAACAATCCAACTGTTGTCAACTACGAAATCGTTTCCTTTCACTTTAGTTGTGATAGTTCTACCATTATCATCGGGCGATCGACGCCGATACAATGGATAACCATCGTTGCCTGTAATGGTCTCTGCCGTCAATTTTCGTGGATACCGTTTGGAACACTTGCCGTCGACCATGCACGGTGATTGTCGGTTGATAGTGCCACACGGTCCATGAATCATATTCGTGACTACAACATCATGTAGGTCTGGATCGGTTTCAGGAGCAGGAATCTCCGCACATATGATGTCATCTATTTGATCTGGCCGAATTCTTTCGACTAACCAAATCAGAATGTGAGCATGCGGTAGGCCTCGTTTTTGCCATTCGATTGAATACATCCAGCATCGAGTATTCCCAAAGACGTGTTGCTTAACAATGTAATTCATTAGTGACCGAATTTTTTGCCTGAAAACACGTGCGGTGATGTCGTGTCGATCACTTGATGTTTGTCCGGGAAGCAGCAATTGAATAATTTCTATCCATTTCGGATTACATGTAAATGTAATGAATAGATCTGGCCGACCATAATTACGAACATATGTCATTGCATCTTGCGCATATTCATGCAAATGACGCAGGCTACCTATGTATGTCGCCGGTAAAATAGTCAATCGACCAACATTTTCTGAATCTCCTTCTGTGCTAATTGCATCGCGTAAATGGATATACTCTTCCGAACGAAATTTAGCTTGATTCAACCGAATGAAAGTCAGGCGCTCCGTTTCGATTTTAACGTACATGTCTACGCAATATTGTTGAAGCAGTCGACGAAATCGCAACAAATAATTGTTAGAATTTTCACGAATCATCAAACGATATGCGTAATAATTCATCGAACTAACCTTCTTGGTAGTTTCCTCACCTGAAACAAATGCAGTAAAAATTGTATTTTAGAACCCGTAATAGGTTAACGACTCTTACAGCTACTCTCTACTAAATTAGAAATTACAACTTTTTTTGAGTACTAAAAGCAAACAGAATAAAATGTATATCAAGTTAAAATGAAAACAACAATATTGATCTTACCATTCAATGGATTAATCATTTTGATATTAAAGTGATATCCATCGTCTCCTTGCCAAAACATCAGCGGGTATTGTAACGCGTCATATGAACGGTGTGTTTCATATATTCTTTGTAGTTGCCCAGTATTGCGTCGTGTAAGTACAATATCACGTGTTTCCAAGTTTTCACCAACAATCAGGATTGCCACTTCATCGATTGTTGGAGCATTAAATGTGCGTTCATGTGTTCCAGCTGGTCTTTTATCTGCTCTGATCACAACTTTATAGTCATCACTTGGCATGCGCTCTAAAGCAGTCTTGAACAGCCTGACCAATGCATGATGTTCATGAAGCATTTGCAGATCTTGGAGAATTGCTCTTTTCGTAGCTGTGTTGATCCCTTGACGCCGGTTAAGTTGTTCTTCCATATTGCCCATGAAGTATATTTGCAAGAATTTATGCTGTGCATCTTCTATAGGTTGCAATGATCCAATGCGATGGCAAATCTGGCCTTGAATCTGTAAAGTCAAAACCATAGTTATAGTTAGATTTACAAACACTTTTTTTTTTCAAATAATAACATGCCATTTTTATTTCAGAGACAAATACAGAAATCTAACAAACTACATTCCAGATTTTTTTTACAATGATAGAAAATAAAGTTTTTAACGTAAATTACCTTAAATGTCGGATTATATCCGTGTTCTTCGATAATTTCCGCCTCAAATGAAGTCATTTGGAAACAGACATTGTATTTTTGAGTGTTCGCTAGAAAATGTCGTGATTCTAGTGTTTCGCCATAAAGCAGGGAGCACAATGGCTCTGGTGGCGGGACCAATAATGGCAATTTCACTTTACCACTAAGGCAGCACAAACCAGGCGTTTCACCAGCAAACTTCAATGCTCCACAATGCTGGCAAACAACGTCCATTATGGACCAATGCAAACTAAACGATGCAAGCTGTAGTTGATGGTGCAATCATACAGAAACGCTGCTCGATTCAAATCAATACTTGAACCATTCTTCTTGCACTTCGAAGATTATTCCTCTGTTCATCTGTAGGATAAGCTCGACGATTTCTCGTTTCTAACCTAGCCGTTTCACGGGCTGCCTCTCTTTGCTCTTGTGTTTGAGAAGCACGAATTAAGGCCCTTCTTTGCTCCATACTAACGCGGCGCTGTTCTCGTTCAATTTCTCGTTCTCCATCAGATAATTGACTCGCGATATTCCGTTGCCTAATTGCATTACGGCTTCGCTGGGAAAGATTAGATCTTCTAGGACGCGGCATTGTTATTAAAATGTGCACTCGCATAAAACCACCAAATATAATAACAGTGACAACTTTCGAGACATAGACAATAGCTCAAAGAGTATATAACCACTACGTATGAATATCTTCTCAAGAAAAATCATATACAACCTATAAAAAGACATTTACACTTTTGTTAACCTGTAGATTTTTTTTCCTTATTCTTATAACCTTTACCAACTGATTTTTTATTCTTTTTTATTTTGTTCCTTTCCGATGATTTTATGTTTTTACTGTAGAATAAATCTTAGGTATTATTTTCTGGAATTAAAAATTAAATAATTAAAAAACAATGGTAAGTAAAAAATTTTTTTAAGAAAAAACTTTTTAGCATTAATTAATAGCATTAATTTTTCGCAGAATCAAAAGGACAACAAAACGTCGACAATTGTTTCGCCTCTAAACGAGGCATTATCAAGACTGTCTCAGAGAGAACAGTTTGTTGTTTGTTGTCCTTTTGATTCTGCGAAAAATTAATGCTATTAATTAATGCTAAAAAGTTTTTTCTTAAAAAAATTTTTTACTTACCATTGTTTTGTCATGGATTTTCGCCAAGTAACGCCTGTTTCTATCCAATTAAATAATTAATAAATAATTTTCGAAAATTAATGGCTAAAACAAATAAATATAACACTACCTGAACTTTGTAGACATTTTACAAAAAATAAATTTCTGTACGCACACATGATGTCTTCAGAAAAAAAAAAATTTTTGCTTAAAGATCTAAGCAACCAGGCCATAAGCTCCAAAAAAAAATAGTTGTTACACTATTTGACAGGATTGTACAACTAATGTTTTACATGTAATAAACAAATCAGCATCTATTTCATTGTTTTTAAGATGTATTCTGCTATTCGTGACGGAAACAAATCCAACAAATCAAAAATCATGGCAATCGGTCCAGCCGTTCTCGAGTTATAAGTGTTGTAACAAACACGACTTTCTTTTATATTTATATAAGATAAGATAAACCTTTTGCCCCAACATTAAGGTAATAATGTCGTATTAACTCGTAAAGTCTGCATTCAAAAGCGTTGGCTGAATGTTGCAGACGACCATGAGGGCAAAATTATATAAATATTGCTTGTAAACTATAAAATTAAAACGTAGGCCACGATGGTTGGTGTTTCAACATGCTAAATACCTGTCGTATTTCAAACGCCATCTGTCGGAGACGGCGCTGAGACTGCCGCTTTTAATTTATTAACCAATTTGCTGAACCCACGAACTTGGTGCTTTATTCCATAACTTATTAGTAAAATTGAAAGTCATAGTATCTGCTAATAAAAATTCTGGTGAACGTTACTTTATCGATTGTGTGCTTTATATAGACTTTTAGTCGATCAAATGACCGATTAGCCATGAACACAGTCCTTTCGAAAGTTAATTTAGCAAATGGTAGTTAGTTTACATTTATTTACTTTTTTTTGGCCTCTTTGTTAATGTGTCACTCAATTATGTCAATCGCGTCAATTACTGGCGAGATTATTGCAGTAATCATAAAATAGTGGTAAATAATTGGGGACCGAAACTGACTGGCGTAATGAACGCCTGTGGTGGACATCATAGGCAAGTTAAATATTATATATATAGGTATAAATATTTGATAAAAATAATGTGTCATCTGGTTACCATATGAGTGAAAGGCGATGTTACACGTCTCCCTTACTTAAAATAGCTTGCCTTGGGTTATTTTTTATTTATTTATTCTAAATAATAATTTATTTCAGAATATTTACAAGAAACAGAAAAAACAATTACTAGAAGAATATAAACTACATAAGTACTATATATTATCTAAAACTAAAAACCTAAAATAAATATATAAAACAGGGAGACACAAGCAGCATTCCCACGCTGGATTGTCATGTCAATGAGAGTCTTTGTGCGAGAAAGCTGCCTGCGCGGGAATCACCAGTCTCCTCCCTCAGACGCTTGCTGAGTTCCGTGAAGAGCTGATGCGCACCGTGGCCCCATGAATTTAGTGTCTCGATACCAAATGCGACGAAGTCCTATTGTGTGCCGAGATTACTATATTTGCTCGCCTTAATCTTGATGCTCACGAATCAGACTTGTCAGAATTTATCACTTAACTTAGTAAAAGTTATATCTACTTAAAAGTTTATATACAAATGATTGCATCAAATTCTCTCGAGAACTAATATTGCATGCTATTTTGTGCCATAAAGCAGGGAACGAGCCTATTGTCCCTTAGTAATAAATGAACGGAGTACTATTATCCGTATCATGTAAATATATTGCGTCGACCTAGTTAGATCGTGTAGAGCAAACAGAATAGGGAAGAAGGGAGAACCTACAGTTGAAGTAAATTGATAAATTGTTCAAGCAAAGGTTTGCTTACTTTTTCATTTTTTAAGTAAATTATGAATTGCCAAAACTACCTAACATACGAGTACAAAAATTCAAATGAATAATAAATGTACTAAAATATGTATTCGGTGAATAATACTCGTACATAAAAATAATCCGGCGAAACAAAAATCTCTTTCTTATTTTGAAGTCGTTTAAAAATCACCTTTTTTGAAAAGACTTATAACATAGTATGAATTAGCTGGCTGTGATACAACAACTTAGAGTGAGTGAAGTAATAATTCAAATAACTGTGTATCTCCGTATCTCCCTTTTAACTAATAAACATTTGTGAGTAGGGTAGAATTGAGTAGACATTTAAATGCGCAAGTATTTATAGTGATGAAAAATGACACGATTAAGGAGCCTACCATGATTGACAAGACCCAAAAGTATAAATGTTTCTTTGGATTATGGACTTTGAAGTTTTAATAGACAGAAAAAACTGATATATTTCGGTGCTATGGGCTGATGATGACAGAAAAGCTGGCAAACTAAATATCTGTGACTCTACGGATACTTAGCCCACCCAAGCGTACTGGCAGAGTCGCTTAGAGCCAGGCCCGATCATTAATTTGTCTAGTCTACCAAATCAGAGATGTTTTGACAAAATACTAGGTCAAGAGTAACCGGAGAGCTGCCATGAAAAAGTTATAAAAGTGGAAGAAGCGAAAGAAGTATGCCAGGATCGTAGCAAGTGGACTTACATAGTATCTGCCTACACCCAATGAATAGTAGGAATTTTGGTTTGAACAAAGTGGTTTTGAATATTCTATAGAGACCGGTAACGGCAATAGGCTTGTATTACGTCCATTACGTGGGACCGACAAAATTTCTGGCAAAGTGTGGGTGTGTAATGTACCTCTGCCTACCCCTTCGGGAATATAAGCGTGATGTATGTCTGTGTATGTATGTGTAAATTGCCAAACTAAAACTATGATCTTTGTTATGAATTATGTTGGATGTCTGTATTGCTAAGGGAAGTTAATAATTGCAACAGTATTAAAAAACCTTTATAATGCCATGTGAGCGAAACAATACTGCGATTTTCAAAATCCAACGCCAACTAGCGAGCGAAAGTTAAACTATATGTCTTTTAAATACCTAAACCATTATTGATCTTGGTTTCTTCATACATATTTTAAAGAGTATTTGTTTGTATGAAGTAGTTAATCTTTGAAACTACTGAACCGAGTCAGAAAACTATTTTACTAATATGTATCGCCACGCGTTTTGTTACTTTTATAGAGTTCAAGTCAGTACTTTCATGCGAGTACAAGTCATACACTTATAGAATGTTGGACTTAGCAAGGCAAAAGACTCGTTACAAATATACTGCGTTATCCTAAGTGCAATAAGCTACCAACTAGTATAATTTGTAGGTAATTGACCGAGCGAGTGTAGCAAGCAAAGCGTCTACATTTCAAGATTGAACAATTTTGCTTTCGTCCGTCTGTCTGTCTGTGTGTTGCGGGCTAGCAGCCACATTTTTAATCGGATCTCGACGTAACTTGACACAAGTGGTCATTGATTTATTAAAAATTTTTAATCGTGAGCCTATTTTGATTGAAGGGAAAATAGGGAAAAAATCTCAAATAATGTTTTTATTTTTCGTGACCACTAGAAATAAGAAATTGTATTATAATACGATCCTTTAAAACGCTGTTATAACAGTATAGCGGTCTTTGATGTAACACGCACGCTCTTACAAAGCAAATATTGACCAATAATAATGGGAACATACTACAAATGAAACAAACATTAAGCCTGAATAAGAGAAATATTTTCCTTAAGAAGTACCCTTTAATGAAATGGAAGGAAATTAACGGTTAGTGGCCCCATAAAACGAGTGTAGCGACTTTGTAAGCATTGAGTGCTTTTGCCTATTAGCTTAATCTTCCATTAACTACACTCAGATTCAACTGTTCGCGTTGACTTTTTAAGAGTTATCCATTCTTTAGTTGTGTACGCTCACTGCCTACTTACCTACGATTATATTTTTTAAGAAACATTTGACTTAAATTTTTATTAAGGCATTTAAATAAAGCAAGGACTGCAGGGTTTGTAGGTATGTAAAATCAGTCCTGGCAGTATTCAGTTCGGATAACAGAATGTTTCAGATTTTTATCATGTTGAACTTGGTGTGTTTTATTTACAAAAAATCGTAATAAAATCCTACGCACCATTGCCGACTGGGTTCCCAGAATACTGGGTTAGTGACGGCGTTCTTAAAACTTTAAATATGTTTTTTTTAATTCCCATCACACACTTGTAGTGCGTAAAAAGCTGGTATTCAGTTGATTGTTTACCCAAAATTAGATGTTGTAACGGGACTACCACCGAGGATCAATAGATTGCATCACTCGCCGTACTAGTTCGTACTACTGCATTAGTACCGAAGATGTAACTAGATGTCGCTACCGGTAAATATAGAAATCGGTGTTAAGATTCTCGAAGGGTCAATGACCGCACATCATTGATTATGGGTAAAATTATTTGCTACAAGTAGGTTTTAGAAGAGTGTGCCTTCAAGGACGGTATACGGCCATCCACCCCTGCTGACGAAATGAGAAGTGGACCGATGGGTAAATTAGACTATTTGTACAAGTGGACCGATTGAGAAGGATTTAGAGAAGTGGACCGATTGGTAAAGTAGACCGATGGTTCCTGAGGGCCATATACCTACTTGAGGGCGCTCGTTGGAAAACCAAAAGATGTAAGAGGCTTTTTTTTTCATCAATATACTTCTTGAAACCTATACTACGAGTACTTCTTTGTAGCCCGTACCGCGCAACCCCGTTCTACAATGTTAGAAGCAGAGACCTATAATAACAAACCGTATCTGGGTAATTAATTTCTCGAATCTCGGTTAAATAAATACCACGAAGTCATTTTGCTGCTTTAAAATCAACTTCTGTTTATGTTCCACAGGTAAACCAACACTCATGCTCTTTATCAAAACATTTTATCTCAAAGACTCAAGTTTGTCAGTACATCGGCGGTGAATAAATAAAAGTGAACCGTTAAGATCCAAATGCACATTTTGCTTCTATTTTGCAGGTCCCAACGGAGGCCTTTGAGTTTCAGTTAGACAATCAATTGCAATTGCATCAATGTGATAGTATTAAAACATTGGCATTGCAATGTTTTAATACACGAATATTTTATGACTACCAGAAAAAAATCACTGAAGTGATAGGTATTCGATACTAAACCCATCCATGCTATAAAAAAAGAATAAAGTAGTTATGTCATTTTTCTCCCTAAAACCACCTAATATTTGTTCACTACGTAAAATAACTTACTCAATAGATTTTCTTTCATTCATTCTACAATCGGCGCGCGGCGCGTGGACCCCGCCTCCCCACGTACCGCACCGCGTCACGTGCCCTTTGAAAACGCATGCCAAATGACCTTCAGTTTTAATTTAATTTCAATCATAAATGCAGTTCCGGTTGTAACGTCTCGATGCGCGCACGCTTCCCCATCGATCAATCCCAACTAATACTATCGAGATGGCATACCCAGGCGTACCTATCAATTTACCAATCGCGAATTAATACCGTAATTAATGTTACGTACATATTTTATATCCGGTGAAAATGTGAGTGCCGCTTTAACGGATGTATCGCGATCTCTACCCGAACGCCCGACAGCCAAATTACTCCACGATGTGGTAGTCCACCCCACTACCTCAATACGCAATTTGAAGGCAGGTGGATAGGACGGGGGGGCTCCGGTCGCGTGGACTGCTCGGTCCTTGGATCTGACGCTAATGTATTTTTCATGTGGAGTGAAGTGAAACGTAAAGTGTATGTCAGTGAACCCAACACCCGTGAGGACCTCCGACAAAGGATAAGATAGTACCTGCCAGTTGATTAGGTACCTATTTAAATTTAAAATTACTTAATGAAACAGTACCTATCATGTTTTATCTGCTAGATAGGTAGGTAATTTGACCTCTTTACCTAGGTACTTCACCCTTTAATACCTTACTTTAGTAATTGCGGATATGGGGGGATATGGAATCGAAAATAAATTTGAGTAATTAGGTACCTATTTAAATTTAAAATTACGTACTTAATGAAACAGTACCTAGGTACCTACCTATCATGTTTTATCTGCTAGATAGGTAGGTAATTTAAGCCTCTTTACCTAGGTACTTAACCCTTTAATACCTTACTTTAGTAATTGCGGATATGGGGGGATATGGAATCGTAAAATAAATTTTAGTAATTAGGTATAGGTTCTTTGATTTCATTGCGAAATTACGTTAAAAGTTACTACGGTTTTACTCAGTTCACCCAAGCTTTTCTTAAAAAGCTATTAAAATATTACTGTCACAAAAATCAAACTCCTATGATGAACATTTTAACTAGGTATAACCATACAATAATCGCAGTTGTGTTTGAGCTTGAAGACTGTGGCGTCTCGCATCGCAATAATAATATATCGTGCATCATCGGCCTTCCTCGACATTTTTCGAGTGTTACATTACAATGTAGTTAAAAAGTTCATTGATATGATAGGTACCTATTTACTATCAAACATCGTGCGTAAAATAAAATGGTGGTGTCCATGCGTGACGCACGTATTTTGAGATTTTAAAAACGTTAATAACTTTGTTTTTTTGTATGGTTGGGTATTTGTATTATTCCATATATGTTGAAATACTTACATACGTTCCAGATGAGCTCCTGAAATTTTTCTGGTAGTCAAAAAATATTCGTAAAAATATTCTATACTACGAGTATAAAAAGGAAAGATTCGTATTTTTGTGTGTATGTTTGTAATGAATAAACTCAAAAACTACTGTGCCGATTTCAAAAATTATTTCACCATTGGAAGGCTACATTCACCTTGAATAACATAGGCTACTTTTTATCCCGGTAATGTCTACCCACGGGAACCGGGAACGAATAAACTAAATCGCGCGGGCGGAGCTGCGGCGATCAGCTAGTTTATTATAAAATATTATAAAACAAAGTCGCCCGTTCTGTATGTATACGTAGATCTTTAAAACTACGTTACGAATTTTGATGCAGTTTTCACCAATGGATAGAAGGGTTGTCGAGAGAAGGTTTTTAGTATAATATTAGTCAAGCGAGCAGAGCCGCGGGCGTCTGCTAGTAATAATCATAACATAGTACCTATAAATCAAAGTCGGCCGTTTCGTATGTATGCTTAGATCTTTAAAACTATGCAAAGAATTTTAATGCGCTTTTCACCAATGGATAGACTGGCTCTCGAAGAAGGTTACCATAATATATTACTAAATTACCACTTAAAGCATAAAGACGTGTCTTTCTGTTGTGTCTGTGTGTGTGTGTGTGTGTGTGTGTGTGTTAGTGCATTCCCATAAGAAGAGTAACATGGTTCCATGAAATTTTCAGTCAATTGTGTATCAGCACTTTACATACAAAGTGTATGTAAAGTTCTGCTGTGTACAGCAGTATGTTATCTAATACGCTTTTCTCCTGTCAGTGACATTTTTTCATTAACTATGAATAAGTATGTTAACGCTGACAGTTAAACACGGTACGTGCCCGTGTAAGCGTGCTTTTAAATGAATAAATGAAATATTATGCAACCGAGCGATGTTACTCCCAACAAAACGTGTAGGTACAGTTACCTACAGTAATTAAAATTGAATTTGTTTGGGCTCGTTGTATACTGTGTCATGAAAAGTCTGTAACATAGGTTAATTTTTACTAAAGTGTTTTTTGATTTTCAAATACGATATAGTTCGTATATTCATGTCATTCCTAATAATATTTATTTTAAATTTTTATTACACTCTTATTCTAGAAAGTTAATTGATGTTTATACCACATAAATTAGCATTACTACAATGTGACAGGAACCTTTCTTTTAGGATTATAAAAGGAACCTTGCCAGTCGGCAACGAGGCGGAGCAATTCGTGGACACGTGTTTGTAGATGTATAAATTTTAGATAAAGTTTTAATCTATAGTTGAGAACATAAATTGTATTACTTAATATAACTCCAATAGGTACTTACTTCTTCCAGATAAAATATCTCGTCAGAACTTTACTTTAATTCTCAATTACATGAAAAATTCTCGCTTGATTCTGATTTAATTCACACTATTTTATTTATCTCTTGAGCCTTAAAAGGAACGTATTAAGATAATTAAAAAAATACAAGTAGTATATTTAGTATTTGGATTCACTACTTTAAACTTTTTAATTTTATGTTCGTTCTATTAAAGTTTCTGAACCTAAATGTCTATAACAACAATAGTAAGCAGAACTTGGCATTTAGCTAAGAAGTTTTCACCACTGCGACATGTTGTGACAGGGACAAGCAACCTAACAAGATAAGCGACGGTGTTCAAACACGCTATCTGCCCCCGTAGCCCGTACTTGTACCGTAGACCGGCCGTCCATCGAACATAATCTCCTTCAACCTACCACTACTTGTGAGACCGTATTTAGTCCGGCTTTACATCGCTCCTGCCTGTCAGAATACCGGTCTTAGTTAAGTATTTGTTTATGTTTAAGGATTGGTATAAGAAATTTACATTATAAATCAAGTAGAACCAAATATACCTACATCATGTCACTATTATTTAAATTATTGTCTTAGGTATGTCGGAGAGACAGACTTTAAATGATCTCGTAGGAAAAAATATTACATCCCGTAAAAAAATTCTTTCAAAATCTGCTTCCGTGGCGTGGTCGGTAGTCCATCGGTTTTTGACTCCGGAGTCTCGAGTTTGATTCCCGGGTCGAATCAAATATTTGTGTGATGCACAAATGTTTGTTTCGGAGTTTGGGTGTTTTCTATGTATATTTTGTATGTATTTAGAAACATATAAGTATGTTTATCAGTTGTCTATACCCATAGCACAAGCTTATAGCTTAGTTTGGGCTAGATAACGTGTGAGAATGTCCGAAAATATTTATTTATTTATCTTTCAGTAATCAGCGGACTTCAATTATAATTAGGTACTAATCAAAGTCAACCATTCTATTTGAATAATTTCAAGCATTTCAGATATAATATTAACTTCTAAATTTAATGACACTACAGCAGCAAACATCGCAGCATAGCTACAAAGCACATCTCTGGTGGAAAATCACCCTTATTATGTAATTGAGCGGAGTTTACGAAGCTCTTTCTTAGACGACTCGTGTATTTTGTTCGTTATCGAACTCCTCCTAAACGACTGGACCGATCTTTTTAAAATTTGGCAATTTCATAGTGACGATCACCGTGAGTGCATATATCTGTATTCATAAAGATCAGTCCAGTCGTTTAGGAGTTCGACCCGGATCGATAAACTCAGCTCAATTATTGCAACAGCAGAATGTATTGCATACCTAGTTTTATTTGATCAAGAACAGAAGGGCATAAAAGAAAAACTCTAGGTACGTATATAGCAGAAGTTGATGATTAACCTGCTCTACCCTACATTGGACGTCTCGGCACGTAGCCTTGGCTAGTTTAGGAAGACAACTTTGATCATCGCTTCTATTTCAAACAAAAAATGTTAGATAGTATCATACAAGTAGAATATTGTAAGTCTATGGATAATACCACAGATTGTGATGATTCTCTCATAAATATGATTTCAATTGAATAAGTGACTAAGTAAGGAACTTTTTGATTTTTTAAATACACTTTTTAACAACGAATGATCTTTGGAGAGACCACAACAAGTGAAAGGGAATTAATTACTTATGGTTTGGTATCAAAAATGTTATCGTCAAAATATTTGACAAAATATATTATTAAGGTAAATTCCGCATTCAAAATTTTGATATGTTATGTGTGTGCGTGACTGAATTACGGTTTAGCTGATATGAATTATTCGTATAATTAGATATAAAATTTCCACTAATCTCAAACATCAATTATGAACTGTATACGAATGTTAACCACTGGAAACCCGCTGGGATGTGACAAAGGGTCATTAAAATTCTGGATCAAATAGGGATTTGGGCGAGATCTATTAGAAATTTATATTTGCGGCGTCAGCGACTCTACTATTGGAAATAACTTTGCATAATTTTCATTATTTTTTACGTGAGCGACACTTTATTATAAAGAGAGTACACACACACGTAACACAGAATATAGTAGGTAGAGCTTTATGTAAGGGATTCGGAACTTTTCATAATTTTTTATCAAATCCAATGTCTTCTCAAATGAATTTAAGAAGATATTTTTATTATTTTTACACCCTTGTCATAGGTATATCAAAAGATATCGTGAAAAAGATCCATACATCTGTTCTCGAGTTTTTGTTGAACTAATGAACGTCAATTCAATATCACAAATATTATACTGTCAATTTAATATCAGGTGCCTACATTAAAAATGTAAAAAATCTTTATTAGGGCTTGTCCCAAGTACGACAAAGGGCTTTATTCATCGTCTGTGGTGGCATCTGTGCCGTATAAAGTATCCTTTTATCGTGGCCTGTACATTTTTCTATAGAAATTAATGAACTGTAAAAAAGGCTTTATTACAGAGTTTACAATACCTACTTTAAAGGCTGTTAGATAGTCTATTATATCGTTACTAGGTATGCAATGCATGCTGCTAATTGCAAATGTTGAGCGGAGCAAATGTTTTTATTACATATCAGAATCAGAATCGAACACTTAAATTTATGAATGGAATAAAAAAAACTATTTTCATTATTTATTTATTTAATAAGTACATATTAGTGCTTATAATTTAATACTATGTCCCACAAAACTGTTTTCACAGTTTGTCTGCGAGAACGTGTTGTTACAAAAAATTTATACAATTTCAAAATGTTAACAAGTAATTACTAAAATTCACTTAACAATAAATACAATATCATACTACATTAGCGTAATTGTGTCTGTCCGTCTGTCTGTCCAACTGTAAGTACTCTTAAACCAACCCCAGCAGGACTTTAACTGGCAGATGCATTATCCACAAGTCTTTATACAAAAACAATCCTATTATTTAGTACCTACCTACCAACATATTATTCATTAGAACAGTAAATATATATTATAATTCATCACTAAGGGAGAGGTAAAATACTTTGGTACAATTATTATTAGTTACACATTATTATAAAGGTACATGGTAAGTAAACAAATATACACACACTATAGTGTCAGGCATTCGCCACTCAAGTAGCCCTTACGAGTAGGTAGGTATCCATAGCTGTACACGCGGCCACGCCAGCCGAACGCATAACTCAAAGTAAGTAGGTATCTACAATATAATATAACACAAGATAGGCGTAGGTTAATTTCCATACTATTACGCTGTTGCTGACAAGGATTCCAAGAGATGAGTTTTTAATTTATTCCTAAATTTACCCACATTTGGTTCGGTTCTGATGTCTACAGGTAAACTATTCAGTATATACGGGATGCGGACCACGAATTTGCCCGAGGTCATTGCCCTCGTGCCGTATTTGTTTTTAACTTTCGTTAGATTTTTAATACTGCTATGGTTGTTGATCGCAAGAAGGTATTTATGTTTTAGTCTTATTGGTAACACCCTACATAACTGGAATAATCTATTCTAATCCTTTCCGTGTTTGTTTACTGTTTTCCTATCCACAAGTAACTTTACGAATCTGATTTGAATATTCTCAAGCCTATCTATGTAAGACTTATAGGTAAACCCATAGCAATCAAGAGCATAATCTATTATGGGTTCCACCAGCGACTTGTAGAGTAATTTCAGTGTCCCACTTGGTACTCTGTAACTTAAGTGATAAAATCTACCTAGAAGTACTCTCATCTTCTCACATATCCAATGTATATGCTCAGCCCTTAGCCAGCCATTGTTGACGCACGTGTTTCCATGGCAACCATTTAATCATCTGGTTTTTCGGTGATGTCCAGGACATTTTCGGTGATTATTCCTCCGTCAGCTCTATTTTCATGATTTCTGATATATGCATTCCCGGGTATGATGTCGACCACCATGCAAAATTTGGTCAAAATCGGTTGAACCGTTTCGGAAGAGTGGCACACAAACGATTTACACTTGTCGCCTAAGATTGAGCTCCGCTTCGCTCCACTCAATAACTATACTAGGTATGCAATGCATGCTACTAATTTCAAATGTTGAGCGGAGCAAATTTTCTTAATTTTTTTTTATGCTCTATTTTCATGATTTCAGAGATATGCACTCCCGGGTATGATGTCGACCAGCATGCCAAATTTGGTCAAAATCAGTCAAGCCGCTTCGGAGGAGTTGGCACACAAACGATTTATACTTGTCGTCTAAGATTGAGCTTCGCTTCGCTCCGCTCAACTAGGTATGCAATGCATGCTACTTATTGCAAATCTTGAGCGGAGTAAATTTTCTTAAATTTTTTTTATGCTCTATTTTCATGATTTCAGAGATAAGCACTCCCGGGTATGATGTCGACCAGCATGCCGAAATCGGTCGAGCCGTTTCGGAGGAGTTGGCACACAGACGATTTACACTTGTCGTCTAAGATAGAGCTTCGCTTCGCTCCGCTCATTAATATATATTACGTACGTTTTCATTTCATTAAAGGTATTATTTATTGTACAAAACCTGATGGATGAATTGGTAACATTGGTAATTACAACAATGTAATCTATATTAACCAGGTTAAAATAGGAGCATGTAAACAAGGAGTGCTTAGCCAAATATTAATGTCAGTAAAAACAAAATTAAATGTTTGGAAATAACCCAGCGATAATTAATAAAATATGTTTACTGCACTGCCGTCTATAGTAGTAATTGTCACCGTAACACCTATCAAAGTACATGCACCAATTAAACCCGAACCCATAACTGAAAACTGCATCAAAATCAGATAGTAGTTTTGGAGAAAAATGACAACATGTATTTCTATGTTTATTGTCAACTATGTTTGCTGCAGCGCCCTCTTGTGAGTTGTCACCGTAACACCTATCTGAGAATGAGTACCAATCAAAACCGAACCCATAACTGAAAACTGCATCAAAATCGGACAAGTAGTTTTGGAGAAGTATGGCAACATGGATATGTAAAAACATCCTCTTACCCCAAACGCATATACCTACCGTCTCCGCTCCGTAGTGAGTTAAAAAAACAAACTTGACTCGAACAGCCGGTATTAATAACATGAAACGTCGTAAATAAAGGAACACGATTAAGAATGGCCTTTAAAGAAATATTTCAATTTAAAACTTTCGTCTTAAAAGGAATGTCTCTGTTAGTACCCAGTAATTTGAGTGTTGCGAGTTTACGACTTAATTTGTACTCGTAATCGGTTTAACGCGACGCCTCGCCCGCTCGGGAATTACTCCGCTGAAACAAATGACGGGCTCATAAATCTTTCGATCCTGAATTACATTGGTATGCATTGATATAAAGATACCGTTGTGTCTTCAATACCACCTATCAAAAGGTCCTAAAGTCCAAGAGATCTCAAAAATGTTTAGGCATTTACGTTTTCGATTGGCGCTACTTTGTGGAATTTGTAGTAATGGCACAGAATAGAGAATATACCTTGGTTAATAGGTACATTTTAGAAAAAATCAAAAAGTTACAGTCAATTCAGGAAATAGCCACGTAAAAACTACACGAGCAATTTATTACCTACAAAAATAGTTTGATACTTTTTTCGTTACGGACCCTTTGACGTAATAAGAGTACCTACTACAGTCACTTCAATGTACCACCGGGCGCCACTGAAAATACTTTCTGCGTGCGTACCAGTGACGCCCGGCAACGGATGTGGGAGCAGCCCTCCAACCCTATCCTCATTTCTGGCTACGTTTTAACCTAAACCCACAGTTATATGTGTAATAATTAAGTGCAGCGTTATTCAAAAGTTGTACAACAACAAAAAATTATAACACTTAAAGATTCAAGAAAAGAAGAAAATATCCAGTGATCTACAAATTGAAGTGACAGTAGTAGGTACTGATAGGGGCCTGGGGACGCCGGACTAGCAATCCACCGTCCTTATAGAAGCAGGCTAGAAGGACTGCGTGCTGTGGGGCCTCATCCCACGCACGTCTTCACTCACCGACGCGGGATAAAACCCGACCCCAAATATGCGGGGCAAAACCCGACCACCACGCAGCGGCTACACAGGTGGCCAAGGTCCGCCGGGCGCCACTGGAAATTATTTTAGTGTCTACGCACCAGAGGCACTCGGCAATGGACGTAAGTGCTGCTTAAAACAAGGGCCGCGGATTTAAAAAAGAAACAAAAAAAGTACTCTACTAAACAAAAAAAGGTACTAGGTACTACTAAAAGTCAGTACTTATTACGTCAAAGGATCTGTAACGAAAAAAATGCTTCGATTAAACTTTTGATCAATAATCACAGTCAGGCATTTTGATGAATAGGAAACCATTTATTCTTCGTTCAAAAATTTAATGATTAAGTTATTAAAATATTCAAGTCTTCGAGACCCATTGTGACTTGAATATCGAAGTCGGTCGTAAAACTGTTCCCCTGAGCAAAGAAAGTCAACTGTTCATTGGATCCGTATCGTACCATTGTCTTCATACGCATTCCGAGAGAAAAGTCCAATTTCTAAGATTTCCGAAGGGCCTAGCCTCATTTCCTTTTATGTCTCCCTAGATACTAAATTTCTTCGTCCAATAATAAAAATCGTTTGAAACACTTAGATCGGATGGACGTTATATTGACTCCAAGTTCTTCTGTACTACAAACGTTATAAACTGGCTGATAGCCGTGACTGCGCCTGTGTTGTAATATGTTCCTTGTTCCCATTTACACGGGTAACCATTAATTATTATTATCAGGTGTATTAACTGCTATAAAATGCTACACAGTTTTTCCTTTCGTAGGATGCACCGTAACCTAACCTAACCTAACCGTGTTCAAATTCCCAAATCGGATCAGTATCTAGAACCAGAGAATTACCGCTAAAACAAATCTCAAACTTTCTATAAATTATATTTTTTTATACTAGCAAAGATTCGACCCCACCTTGTCAAAGGCCGTATAGGTGGTCAAAGTCCTTACAATCGACGAGTCTTAAAAAAAAACATGCATCCTACAAAAGGAAAAAAATGGAACTGTGTGATAGAATAGCACGACTTTAAAGCAACATCTAATATTTTTCTGTTACAAATAATAACCCAAACATTGTTTTTCGTCGTCTATTTTCCACAAGATTTCCTCTCCGATTTTTCAAATTTGTATGCGTATTTTCTTTATGGGCTAGCTCCTCTTCAACGCAAATAGAACCGAAGCCAATTGTTCATTCTATACACCAACATTGACGTATGCTACAGAATAGAAATGGTATGCGGTAAATCCTTCATTTCCATGTCAGTATACATCAAGATCAAAAATTGTAAGGGGTAAATAATGGAAGTACTTCGATATTTGTAGGAGAAAAAACTCTATTTGTCAGAAACACATTTTCTACGTCCCTTGCTACGGTTTTACAGTTCAAATACACAAGACTTTAATAAAATATACATGTATAAACTTTCTCAAGAAACGATCGAAGTATTTGCAAGAATCTCATGTAAATAATTGGAATAGATATTGTGTTTATTACGATTTTGGTACCAAAGAAATATTAAAATAGAATCAAATCTAAATTTTAAATCTGTTTATTTATTACACTGCCTTTGACTAATAAACGCTGTTTTCAGTGTGATGAATGAGTTAAGTATAAATTAAACTAATTAGTGAATTTCGGAACCTCTTATAGTTGTCAAAGTGTGTCATTAATTAACTTCCTGAAATCCGATCAACGATTCGTTGGCGGCGACATTTAAGAAAGACGTTGATAAATATATTAATTAGTTCCGTTGTAGCATATTATTGGGCATATTGGGTTTCAAGAAACTGCGCTGTAAACAGATTTTTTATTGATATTAAAATATAAAACCTGGACTGCAGAGATTGAAAGTATGTAACGTGGTCTGATATTTTTTTTGTATTTAATTACCTTATATACTTATAATATATACTTTCACTAGCAGACGATCGCGGCTTTGCCCGCTTGACTAACTATATACTTAAAAACCTTCTTCAAGTACCACTCTATACACTGATGAAAATCGCATCAACATCCGTTGCGTAGTTTTAAAAATATAAGCATACAACGGAAGCGACTTTATTTTAGACTATGATATGATACTCGTATGCAAGTGATGAGTGAGTTATTTGTATGATGGATATATGGATGAATATCCTTTCTACACTTTGTGAGACCAACAATAATATTTTCGAGTATGATATCCTATTATATCCGAGTGCCTAACTTAGTTAGGTATTTCCAATCTGAAATTCAGGTATATTTCCAGCGATGTCCAATAAACGATTTGAACTGTTACATATAAAGCAACACGCAATCGACTCGCTTTGAAAGCTGACTCCAATTCTAGAACTAATTTATTTCACAAATTGGAGACCGATTTCAAAGAACCGACACAAACAAACATAGGTACAATTTAAATACAATTTGATAACTGACTATCAGAGTTTCCAAAGTTCGTCAGACAGACACATATCACGCCTATATACCCGAAGGGGTAGGCATTATACACCCACAATTTGCCAGGACTTTTGGTCGTACGTTATAGGGGGCAAGCCTATTGCCGTCACCGGGCACACATATAACGGATTATGTCCAAAATTACCAAGTGAATTTAATAAAAAGTACCTAGCAGCTATATTGTAATTTTGAAAAAAAAAATTAAACCCGATACCCTGCGATGAAATGTTGATGAAAGGCAACAAAATGTTACATGCCAGCCGCTATGGCACAGCCAATTAAAGTCCTGAGCGTCTCGGACTTTTCCAAAGTTCGTATGTTGTATAATTATTATAGTCCTGTATTTTGAAAGCAATGAGTTTGATTCTACTATTCTTAAAAATACACGTCAACAACTGACACAATAACCGACCTCAAATTACCAAAAGGGGACCAAATTATTGTCGGAATGGGATCAAATTGAACCACTCGAGTAGCTGTAGCTTTTAATAAAAAAAATCGGGTAACTGTAAAAAATCAAATTCGGTTTACCCAGTCGAAAGATACGAGGTAACAAACTGGGGGACTTGGATTTTTGCGGAGCGCGTGGCAGGTTGCCTTTTAGGTTACCTCTGGCGCTGGGCAAAATCCAGGCCCAAACGCAGTGGCGTAAGGATAGGGTGGCAGGGCTGGCAAAATGCCACGGGCCCCCGACCCAAGAGGGCCCCGGTCCAAGAGGCCGCGAGTTCAAAAATATTTTTTTACATTGTACATACATTTAATTTTATTTGAAAAGTATATTTATAAGTTCTGCTTAAAATCCAAAGTGAGACAACTAAATACCATAATAGATACAATTTCAAGTTAATCGTTAAGCATTTCAACCAACCTACACTACTACAACAAAAAGATGTTGATTAATTTTTAGAGATGGACACGTTACCCGTGACGAGAAATTTTACGTATTTCATAGGACTAGTGTAGGCGGGGGGACTACAGACCATTTCCTCTCGCCTAAGAGAGGAGGCCTATGACCATTTGTGGGACATATACAACGTGTAATTGAGTTCGCTGAAAATTTCGAAGTTTTTTTTTTAACTACGCGAGACCGCTGCCGCTCCCATGTTCATTGCTGCGGGCGTCTCCGGTGACCCCAGAAGGTATTTCCAGTGGCGCCCGGCAGACTTTGGCCAGCTGTGTGGCCTCTTCGGGAGTTAGGTCGGAATTAAAATCCCGCGTCGTTAGGGATGGGTTTTATCCCGCGTCAGTGAGTGAATCTGGTTTCTTGCTGTGGAGCAAAGGCCTCGCAGCACGTAACCCTTCTAGCCTGCATCTGTAAGGACGTCCTCAGGCCCCGATCATGGAGGTCGATGGTAGTGGGCGTAGATGAGTCTGCGGCGCCCTGGCCGCTAACTGCGAAACTCAGCGGGGAGGGTACGCTCCCTCTCCCTCTCGGCCGCCTCCTTCGCGAGCATGACTTGCTCGCAGAAGGACACGGCCGCGTTCCACTTACTCGCACTGGAGACCATGGCTTGGAGCATTTCCAGCGAGAGAATATCCACGCCTAGACCCACTACGAGGTCCCGGCGTTGACTCGCCCACGTTGTGCACTCCACCAACGTGTGGGGTGCGGTGTAGTCGTCGGAAACCTCGCAGTGTTGACACCGGGGTGTGACCTCACGATGGATGCGATACAGATAGCTACCGGAGCATCCATGCCCGGTAACGATCTGTGTCCCACGATACAGGTGTGGTCTACACATAGTGAGGTCACCATGCCGCCTCTGCAGCCACTTGTCCATGATCGGTCTCACCGCCGCGATGACGGTGGTTCCCCAATTTGGTTGCTCAAGTCGCACCCTCCAAGTCTCCATAAGATCCTGGCGGAGTTGGGACCGCTGGTCCTCGATTTCTCGAGTCGCAGTCCTGTGGTCCCACTCCAGCGCCTCCTTGTGCCATTGAAACAATGACGCAAGGGCTCTCACGTCCAGGTCCCATAGAGGGAAATCTCGAAATTTATTAATATTGAACTGAGTACAACGTGACGATTTTTACTGATAGGGCCCCTATCAAAGAATTTTCCACGGGTCCCCTATGGTATAGTAACGCCACTGCCCAAACGCTCAATTCCAATACCAAACAACGTTTCCTTGTCCCTGTGCGAACTAGTTCAGAGTAACTAGTTCTTCTGTGCGGGAAAAATCAAACATTACCTTGACATTGGCGAAATTATTGATGAATATCGATGGAGCCACGTTTTTAAATTAAATACAGTCAAATTGAGAACTTCCTCATTTTGGTTGGTTGAAAACGGAATTGAACCTGCGACCTTTTCCTAACTCCTTTTTTGCTTACTTTAATTTCTAGATCGCGCTGTTAAGGTTAGCTTTGGAGCCACTTACCGAATTACTGCTGAATATTAAAACACATATTTTTCTTTTCATTTTTTTATCATTAGATATTCCTGGAAGGGGTAGGCAAAGGCATACTTAACACTCACCTACCCACTTTTGGCTAGATTGTTGGTTCCACATAAATTGGGAACCTATTTGCCGCTATTCTTAGCTAGCGGCAAATAAATTCATGTTGATCGGCAGGACGGTGCCTTTTGCCTTTAAGATGCCATTATAAAATCACAGACTTGAAAGTAAGTGGCAGGTTTCTTTAACTTTATTACAAAAACTTATCAATGTCAAGCGAGGAAATTGAGAAAAATCCGGCCAAGTGGGAGTCTGTCTCGCGCACAAAGGGTTCCTTACCAAAACGGCAAAAAAGTACCTTTGTTGTACTCGTATATGAGCCCCTTTAATAATTATTATTTATTTATTTTTATTTATTTATTCATTTATGTACACACAGTATAAACAATATTGTGAATGGAGATATTATAAACATGGTATACAAAGGCTCCACTTAGAGATCTCTTCCAATGGGCCTAGGACAGGAGAAGTGAGTTCAATCAGTTGGTGGTGTGTGTGCAGGTTGGTACGGTTGTAAACTTAAGGTTAATAAACTTACATACACTATAACTACACAAATACATACATATGTAACTTATCATAAACATACAAATAGTTAAGGAAGGGAAGCGAGATAGTGTTCCTTCACTTTCTTCTTGAAGACATAAACAGTTTTGCAGTTCCTTATATCGTCCAGAAGAGCGTTCCACAGCCGAACAGCATGAACAGAAAAAGAGTAAGAAAAGAAATCGGTTTTATGGGAAGGACATGAGGATTTGTAGGAAGGATATGAGGGATTGTGTAGGACATTGAAGAGGAGACATAATAACCGAGTATTCCTACGAAGGCGGATTGGGAGCCACTTGAGTTCCTTGAGAAATTTTGAGACGTGATCATACTTACGTAAGTTAAAAATAAATCGAATACCTAAATTTTGCAACCGCTCAAGTTTGTTTTAAGAGCTCCTCAGTAGCATCCAAGCAGCAAGCATCCGCATAGTCTAAGATGGGCAGAATAAGCGTCTGGGCCAGTGTAATTTTGGTGTCCAGAGGCAAGAAATTCTGTAGACATTTTAACGTGTGAAAAGTAAAGTGAATCTTTTTGATGACCTCATTAATATGACCAACCCAAGACAAATTGCCGTCAAAGAGAACTCCCAAGTTCTTAGCGATATCGGAGTACTTGATTGGAATGTCGTCCAGCAATATAGCTGGCAGAGATCCCGTATCCAGCCCTGCCAACATCTGCCGGCTGCCAATAACAATAGCCTGAGACTTGGATGGATTAATGTGAAGGCCGTAGGACCTTGCCCATAAGCTGATAGCACTCAGGTCGTTATTCATGGCAGCGATGGCAGTCCGACACTCGTTAAGAGTAAAATGCCTATAAAGCCTGTAGATCGTCTGCGTACAGATGGAAGTTGGAAGAAATAATCCGAACTAGGCTTGCGTATCGACTCAACCCTCAGTTGGAGTGCGCAGGTAGCTTATGTCAGCCGGAGGGTTACAGGGATGTTAAGGTCACTGTATCCTCTGAGAACGCTTTTACCGGCCAAGACCAAGATAACGCTTGTGCACACTTTAGTACTTCCTGTCATTGATTATGGTGATGTGTGTTACTTCGACCTGAATGCAGATCTCCTCAATAAACTTGACCGTCTTCTAAACAATTGCATTCGATTCGTTCATAATCTTCGCAAGTTCGATCATGTTTCTGGCTTCCGTTCCGTACTGCAGTGGTTACGCATACGTCAGCGGCGTAGCTGTCGTGCACTGATGATACTTTATACCATTTTACAATCTCCTACTACCCCTTCTTACTTGTCTTCCAACGTCCAGTATCTGTGCTCTAACCACAATCGCAACTTGCGCTCTGCTGACAATCAGCTTCTTTTGTGCCCCAGTCACACATCTAGTCTTGTCCACTCTTCGTTCTATGTTCAATCTGTCCTTCTTTGGAACGCCCTTCCTCTAGATTTATTCCACGTTATTTATAAGTGTACATGTACGTGTACAGGTAAAATTTTTATTTTATTTATTTTTTTAGGTTTTGTATTTTCTTTCTTTTTAACCTGTGTAAGTCTTTTGTTTGTGGAATAATAAATATTTTCTTTCTTTCTTTCTTTCTTTCTTTCTAGATATCAGAATGTCCACAAACCGTTATATTTTTAAAAGAAAAGTTCGTCAGCACTATCTTAACCTACTGACAGAGTCGTCTCAGTAACTTCTTAGTAATTAAGTGGTCGTTATTATCTGTGTGTGTGTGTATGTTTACTGTTCAGTAGGTATATAATTTTATGTATGTGTAGTATGTATATGTATGTGGGTATTCTTATAGTTATGTGTTTCTATTTCATATTATTATTAATGTTATGTGTAGTTTATTTGGGTATATATTTATGTAAGTAAGTCTTTTAGTTTCTATAGTCAAGTGTACCTTATATTCACCTACTCAGTCGATTCTCTGCATCACCCTAAGGTTGGCTGGTAGAGAATGCCTTTGGCATTAAGTCCGCCTTTGTACATATTCTTGTGCATAAAGATTAAATAAATAAATAAACCGCAGAGTTGATGAAGATGGAGAACAAAAGAGGAGAAAGTACACCGCCCTGAGGTGCACCCGCAGCAAGATTACGCCATTCAGACTGTTGGTCATTATAGCGAACACACTGCGAGCGGCCCTGAACATAGAATTTAAACCAGGCCACAGCCTCCGAGGAACAATTCAACGACTTAAGGATCCCTAGGAGAACGTCAAAATCTACAGAGTTAAAGGCACTACTGAAGTCCAGTAGCACCAATACCGTGAGAGACCTATTCTCCATAGCCCAACGTATGTCGTCGGTCACCTTAAGGAGTGCCGTCACAGTACTGTGACCTGGCCTAAACTCAGATTGAAAGAGGCTAAGGAGATTATTGCGTGTCAGGTGACTTGTCAACTGCCGATGAACTAAATGCTCAAGGACTTTCGATAGGAATAGAAGTATGGATATAGGACGAAATTGGGATGGAAGAGACGGGTTCGATGATTTAGGCAGTGGAAAAACTTGAGCTTATTTCCAAGCACTAGGGAAACAGCCAGAGGATAGGGAGGAATTAAATATATGAGTTAGGATAGGGATAATGGCTGGAAGTATAGGAGTGAACATTTTTTAACATAGCTGATCGTTCCCAACAGCAGAAGAAGTAATGGCTAGGAGAGACTTTTGGACGTCATCCTCACCAACCACAGAGAGATGGAATGGAGGGCACGATGGAATCGGCAAAAGTGACTACTCTAGTAGAGTGTTGGCCCTAACAAGTGGGTCGAGTGTAACAGGTGGGAGAGAGAAGTGCTTGTTGAGGGCCCGAACATCAATGTTGTGACAGTCAATAGTTGGTGATTTGCCGATTCCATTAGCCTTAAGGAATTTCCAGACCTCAGAGGAGTGGTGGTTGACAAGAGATTCGAATATTATTCTGTTTTTAGTATTTGTTGTTATAACGGCAACATAAATACATCATCTGTGAAAATTTCAACTTGCCTGGTGACAGATGGACGGACGGACAGCGAATTCTTAATAATAGGGTTCCCGTTCTACCGTTTGGGTACGGAACCTTAAAAAGGGGAATCTAAAACAGACTGTATCAATGTAACGCTAATTAATGCACGACGAAGTCATTTGTACTGAATTACAAATGACAAAATACGGTAGCTTTAATTTTAAAAGGGTAATTGTGTTATTCCTTAGTTTTTGAAAAGCAAAAAGGGAAAGAATTATGTTAATTCTTTTTATCTTTTTAGAGTCGTTCTCACTAAAGTTATAAAAAAGCACAAATTTCTAATTTGTAAGAATTATATTTAAGTCAGATGAGTACGTGGGGGCGGGGCCCCAAGTGATTAGTGACTACGTCCTCGCCGTCCGCCCTGGACCCCAACTTGACCACGGTAACGCAGTGGCAAGTTGGGTGACCGAACGTCCTAGTCTGTACTTGCGATTGGCCAAATTCTTTGAGATTTTGTGTTCCTGATATGGATAACCCCGAAGAGACCTCCGGTCCCGACACTGCCCTTTCCCGGGCAGTGTCAACCGACGACATGATGCACGAACTATTGATTCCGATGCCTATCGATTTGGGGGCTCGCGCCGCGCTGCCTAGTTGCAGCGCGATGTCGACGCCCCAAGGAACTGATGCTGCTGGGACTGACGATGGGTCAGCTCCCAGCAGTGTGAAGAAGAAGGGCCGCTCTTCTGCGACGAAGAAGAGGACCCTCGAGGAGAAGGGGGGGCCGCCGCGCGACCGTAGCACCAGCTGCTCCGGGTGGGGGTCCCTCCTCTCCAGCGATTCGGAGGAGGAGGTGCCGGTCAAGACGGTGCGTACGCGTCTCGACGCGTACAGAAGGCGGCCGCCAACTCCTCCTCCGTCCTCGGTCCAACTGTCCCAGCGAAGTCGCCGGGAAATCGGTGGGCCGGCCGCGCGGGAGTTGGTGAGCGTTTTTGCCCGCAAGAACGCGGCCATGCGGGGCAACAGGAACGTGGCGGGGAGGAAGAAGATTGTGGCTTCACTGGTGGATGAAGCCCAATCTTCCCTCAACAAGCTCCTCGCGCGGAGCGTCACCAAGGAGGAGGCGAGGCTCCGGAAGCAGGTGACGAGCCTGGAGGCGGAGCTCGCTGCTTCCAGAAAGCAGATGGATGACCTGTGGCGGGAGGTCGCTGACTTGACCAAGGTGGTCAAGGCGCCTCCCGGTCCCATGCTGCCGCCTCCTCCTCCGACGGCTGGACCAGCACCGAAGGCAGCGATACCCACGGCGCCCACCACGGCGTCCACCAAGGCGCCCACCACGGCGTCCACCAAGGCGCCCACCACGGTGCCCACCACGGCGGCCACCAAGGCGCCCACCACTGCGCCCACCACGGCGCCCACCACGGCGCCCAACACGGCACCCGGATCGCCGCCACAGCCTGTGCCGACAATGGTACAGGTCCTGACGGCGATCGAGAGGCGCCTTGCGGTCCTGGAGGACCGGGCGTACCGCCCTCCGCTAGCGCGGCCCGCGTTTTCGTACGCGGCGGCTGTTGGCGGTTCTCCCGCTCCGGGACCAAGCGGCACACCCGCTGTCCGCCGCCCCGATCCGCCCCAGTCCGTTTCAGCGTACCGTTTGCCGGCCGAGACCGCGGCCCAGGCGCGGAAGGCCAAGTGGCGCGGCAAGAAGAGCGGCACCCCTGCCGCCTCCTCTTCCTCTAACGCTCCCGCTGCTCCTTTACATCCCTCCGGACGGGAGGGATGGGAGGTAGTGGGGGCCAAGAAGAGGAAGACGAAGGCCGCCAAGAAAGCGGCCAAGAAAGTGGCCAAAGCCGCCGCGGCGAAGGCGCCGAAGAGGCCCCGCGCTCCTCGCTCCACAGCCGTCGTCCTTACGGTGACGACGGAGGGTGTGGAGAGGGGTGTGGGGTACGCTGATGTCCTGAGGACCGTGAAGTCCTCAGTCAACCTCTCAGCCCTCGATATCCAGGGGGGTCTCCGGTGCAAGACGACACGCACCGGGGCTCGCCTCCTCGAGGTCTCCGGCGCCTCCAGCGGCCCTAAAGCTGACGCCCTAGCAGCGCAGCTTAGGGACGCGCTGGACGCAGAAGCCGTCCGCGTCACCAGGCCCACCAAATGCGCTGCATTGCGCATCACGGGTCTGGATGACGCGGCCACGACGGAGGAAGTAATCTCCGCCGTCGTGGAGGCGGGCGGCTGCCCCCGTGACCAGGTGAAGGCTGGAGACATCTCCTTCGGCACCACTGGTCATGGGATGACAGTCGTCCAGTGCCCCGTCGCGGCGGCACTGAAAGTGACGGACGGACGAAGCCTCCTCGTAGGGGGCTTCCTAAAGGCGCAGGTGCACCTCCTTCGTGCCCGGGAAACTAGATGTTTCCGGTGCATGGTGGTGGGGCACGTCGGAGTGCAGTGCACAGCGGAAGTCACCGTGGGCGATCGGTGCTTCCGCTGCAGCCGGCCCGGTCACAAGGCAAGTGCCTGTGATGCCCCGCCTCGCTGCTTTAGATGCGAGGCGGAGGGCAAAACTGCGGACCACCGGGTCGGCAGCACAACCTGCGCCGCCTCGAGGCCAAAGCCTCGTCCGTCCGCTGAGAGCGGTGGGGGTGCCGCTACTGCACGGCCAGATGTTTCTCGGCGGGATGCTGATATGGACGTCCATTAATGTCTGACGCCCATATCCGCATCCTGCAAGTGAATTTGAACCGCTGCCGCGCTGCTCAGGATCTTCTGTACCAGAGCATCCGGCAGTGGTCCATAAACTTGGCCGTGGTCGCCGAGCCGTACTACGTCCACCCGGGAAGCCCGGTGGACGAGGACGGCTCGGCCTGTTTTATCTTCGGGGGGTCCGCCGCAGACAACTCGCGCCTTGCTATCATTGCAAGGGGCCGCGGGTGTGTTGCGGCGGAATATGACGGGTTGGCAGTCGTGGCCACCTACATCTCGCCGACACTGGACGAGACTCAGTTTGAGCTATGGCTCACTGAGCTCGACGTCGTCTTCGCTGCGTGCCGTCCTCGCCCTGTCCTGCTCCTGGGAGACTTCAACGCCTGGAGTGAGGCGTGGGGCTCCCGGGAAACCAGGGACAAGGGGAGGCTTCTTGAGGACTGGACCAGAACACGTGGTCTGGAGGTCCTCAACCGGGGGAATGTCGCCACCTTCTGGCGGCGGGGGACCAGCTCGGTCGTGGACGTATCGTTCGCGACCTCTGCCCTCGCCGCCCGTATTACTGGCTGGCACGTGGAGGAGGGTGAGGAGACGCACTCGGACCATCGGTACATCCGATTCGATGTCGTCCCCCCACCTGACCTCCCACAGCCGGTAGAAAATCCCCCGGATCCGCGTTGGGCACTTCACCATCTGGATCGGGAGGCTCTCCTGGAGGCATCCATCGTGCAGGCCTGGATTCCGGCACCGGACCGGCCTGCCGATGTGGATGCCGAGGCGGAGTGGTTCAGGAGAGCCATGTCGCAAATCTGTGATGCGGCGATGCCTAGGGTTACACCCAGACCGGCAAGGAAGCAGGTGTACTGGTGGTCGCCGGAGATTGCACAGCTGCGCGCAGCATGCATCTCCGCCCGCCGCCAGTACACCAGGTTTCGCCGGAGGCATCGCCGCCCAGACGACGCGGCAACCCGAGAGGCGGAGCTTTATCAGGCTTACAGGGAGGCTAAAGGTAATCTCCAGGAGACAATAAAGCGGGCCAAGACGGCGGCCCGCGAGGAGCTCCTGGAAACCCTGCAGCAGAACCCATGGGGACGCCCGTACCTACAGGTCAGGGAGAAACTCCGACCTAGGGCGCCCCCACTGACCCAGAGTCTCCAGCCGCAGCAGCTGGAGCGGGTCATGGGCTCCCTGTTTCCGACGAGCGCGGAGGAGCACGTCCCTCCGCGCATGGCTCCGTCTCTGCCCGACGCGGATAGCATCAGTGAAGACGACGTACCCGAAGTCAGGGTGGGGGAGCTAGGTGCGGCAGTACTCCGGCTTAAACGCCGGAAAATAACTGCCCCCGGACCCGACGGCATTCCTGGCCGTGCATGGGTCCTGGCCCTCGAAGAACTCGGGCCTCGACTGATGGGCTCTTTAGCGCATGCCTCGAAAGGGGCCAGTTTCCCAAGGTGTGGAGGACGGGGAAACTGGTCCTGATTCGTAAGGCGGGGCGGCCGGTGGACTCACCGTCCGGATACCGGCCGATCGTGTTGCTCGACGAGGTGTGTAAGCTCTTTGAGCGAATTATCGCGGAACGCCTCGTCGAGCATCTCTCGACGGTGGGGCCAGACCTGGCGGACAACCAGTACGGTTTCCGTCGGGGACGCTCCACCGTGAGCGCGATCATGCGCGTCAGGAGCCTGACGGAGGAAGCAGTCTCACAGGGCAAGGTGGTGGTGGCGGTGTCTCTTGACATCGCCAACGCGTTCAACACCTTGCCATGGAGCTGCGTTAGGGAGGCGCTCGTGTATCACGAAACGCCTCTCTACCTCCGTCGTATTGTCGGGGCCTATCTCTCTGAGAGGGCCATAGCTTTCCCCAGCTGGCTCGGGCCAGCTCGGCGAGATGTGTCGTGCGGTGTTCCGCAGGGGTCGGTCCTGGGGCCGCTTCTGTGGAACATCGGCTACGACTGGGTGCTGCGGGGTGCGTTGCCTGAGGGCGTCGGCGTAACGTGCTACGCCGACGATACCCTCGTCACGGCGCGGGGTGCAACGTACCAGGAGGCAGCACTCAAGGTCACGTCGGGTGTTGCTCAAGTCGTGGGTCGGATACGGCGGCTGGGACTGGAGGTGGCCTTGCACAAGTCCGAGGTTCTGTGTTTTCACAGACCTCGGAACGGTCCACCTGAAGGTTCCAGCATAAATGTGGGAGGCGTTAGCATCGGCATCAAGCCCTCGATGAAGTATCTAGGGATCGTACTTGATAGCCGATGGAACTTCGGACCACATTTCCGAAGTTTGGTCCCCAAGGTGACACAGGCATCGGTCGCGCTTTCGCGACTGATGCCCAACCTAAAGGGACCCAACGCTTCCTGCAGGAGACTGTACCTGGGGATCGTGCGGAGTATGGCCCTATACGGGGCTCCCGTATGGGCGGCGCGGTTGACGGCCAACAACTCAACGCTCCTTAACAGACCGTTGAGGACCTTGGCCGTCAAAATAATAAGGGGCTACCGCACGATCTCCGGAGAGGCTGCATGTCTCCTAGCCGGGACCCCTCCATGGGACCTGGAAGCGAGAGCCCTTGCGTCATTGTTCCAATGGCGCAAGGAGGCGCTGGAGCGGGACCACAGGCCTGCGTCTCGAGAAATCGATGACCGGCGGTCCCAACTCCGCCAGGATCTCATGGAGTCATGGAGGGTGCGACTTGAGCAACCCAAGTGGGGTGCCACCATCATCGCGGCGGTGAGACCGATCATGGACGATTGGCTGACAGAGGCAGCATGGTGACCTCACGTATCGTGCGACGCAGATCGTTACCGGGCATGGATGCTTCGGTAGCTATCTGTTTCGCATCCATCGTGAGGTCACACCCCGGTGTCAACACTGCGAGGTTTCCGACGACGACACCGCACTCCACACGTTGGTGGAGTGCTCAGCGTGGGCGAGTCAGCGCCGGGACCTCGTAGTGGGTCTGGGCGTGGATACCCTCTCGCTGGAGACCATGCTTCAAGCCATGGTCTCCAGCGGGAGTAGGTGGAACGCGGCCGTGTCCTTCTGCGAGCAAGTCGTGCTCGCGAAGGAGGCGGCCGAGAGGGAGAGGGAGCGTGCCCTCCCCGCCGAGTTCCGTAGTCAGCGGCGAGGCCGCCGCAGACTCATCTACGCCCAAGACCATCGACCTCCATGATCGGGGCCTGAGGACGGCGGGATCGCCACCCGTCGTCCTTACAGAAGCAGGCTAGAAGGGTTGCGTGCTGCGGGGCCTTTGCCCCATAGCACGCAACCAGATTCACTCATTGACGCGGGATAAAACCCTACCCCAACGACGCGGGATTATCATCCCGACCCAACCCACCGCAGAGACCACAGAGGTGGTCAAAGTCCGCCGGGCGCCACTGGAAATACGTTCTGCTTGTAACCAGAGACGCCCGGCAACGGACGTTAAAGCGGCCGCGGCCTTGGTCGCGGAACTAAAAAAAAAAAAAAAAAAAAAAAAAGATGAGTACGTGAATAGGCACATTATTTTTTTTTTTAGAAATTAAGTATTTAGGTACATTTTATTTAAGTATATATTTGACTGCTTCAGTGGCGTGGTCGGTAGTACATTGGCTTTCGAATCCGGAGTCTCGGGTCCGATTCCCGGGTCGAATTAAACATTTGTGTGATCCACAAATGTTAGTTTTGGAGTTTGAGTGTTTTCTATGTGTTTTATGTATGTAATTAGAAATATTTAAGTATGTTTATCAGTTGTCTAAATCTCATAGCACATGCTTATACTTAGCTTAGTTTGGGTTAGATGACGTTGTGTGAGAATGTCCAAAAATATTTATTTGCATCAGTTTAGCCTGTGACGCTTTGGGAATCAGTGGAGCGACGATATATCTGATATTGCAGAGTAGCTAAATGCAATTAGCTCGAAAACGAGTGATTATGGGAGAGACTTATCAGTAGACTGTAGTGGATTGATAATGGTACTGTATTTGATACAAGATTTTTTGCAGAATACAATGGCTTACATAGATTAACATATAATTTATTTTTATTAGTACTAAGAAGTAAATATCAAATTACAGTGCGTTCGATTTTACAATAAGATATATTTTGTATGGAATTTCAAAGCAATGAGTTTGCTTAAACTATTCTCAAATATTATTATATTTGAAAATAAATGATAAATAAATTACAAAAACTCACCGCTAACTTTAATAGCGCGATCTAAATCGCGCTATATTGGTTGTTGTGGGTATTGGTCATCGTAGCTCAGTTGGTCAGAGCGTAACCCATGTAAATGAAAATAAAATCGTCTTAATATTTACGAGTACAATAATTTTAAGAATGCTTCACTCAATCACGCGTCAACAGTTTAACAGATTTGGACAAATAAATTAGGTAAGTACTCATTTATCCCTGTAATATGACTCAGTAGCAATTGGAAACAAGAAACCATTCTAATCAGTTATATTTTAGGTAAGTACATAAATTTCGTAACAGTGTTCTAATAGCAAAAGTTTTATTCATTTCAATCCCTAATATCAGGCGGCGAGCGCAAAAAGGAGCTTGTTATATTTGGTTGACTGAATACCTACTTGAATAATTTGGAGAGTTGACTGACTATTTAGACCGTTATTTCTCAAATGAATCATGTAAGTTTTTGTTTTATGTCCAACTTAGAATCGATAGTATGAAACAAAGACGCTTCCCGCTGTATGTCTATCTATTATATTTTGCCTAGATCTTTAAAACTTCGCAACGGATTTTGACGAGGTTTTCACCAATGGATAGAGTGGTTTTCGAGTAAGATTTTAATTTATGATTTGTCAAGCGGGCGAAGACATGGGCGTCCGCTAGTCATCATTCACCGAGCCTTTTCCTAACTTAGTTGGGGTCGGCTTTCCAGTCTAACAGTGATTCGACTGAACTTTGATATTTTCCGTGAAGCGACTGCCATCTGACCTTCACAACCCATGGGCGATATCGAAGTTCTGTAGTTAGACCAGCCGGATTTTAAGGGCTCCAACTACCCCTAAACGACTGCCATAGATGTTCGTATGACAACCGGGACCGACGGCTTAACGTGCTCTCCGAGCCACGGAGGGGTCTCAGTGTCTTAAGACATGGTCACCCATCCTAAGACCGGCTGGACTAGATGTTGCTTAACCTTTGCAATGTATTAATATTGTCGGTTACCACTAGACCACGAGCCCCTCAAAAAAAAAATGAACCTGCTTATTTCATCTTAACTTCATAATTGTATACATAACCCATATAAATATATATATACTTATTACCTTTCTCTATTCTGTAGAATAAACCAAAGATAGAGGCTTAATTGCCACATTTTGCTTTATCTACAGACAAGACTTTGGCGAAACTAAAAGTTCCTTGTTCGCGTCAATAGGCTGTATAAACATGTCGTTATTATGTCGACGATATTATTATGTATAACCTACATACCAACTAACTCTCGAGGCGGTCCGTATTACCAAAAATTTAGCACAAAGAGAAGTAAATTCCGCCCAACACTTTGTCGACGTCCAAATATTCATTTTAAGGTCAACCCATAGATTTATCATACGAAATTACAATTTTGAATTATAGCACCTATTACTAACACGCTGGGTAAAATGAAATTTGGCGAAAGTGATTTTCAAGGTTGGCTAATTTATTTAGTTTTAATATTATTCAAAGTTATAATTTCCTTTTATTTCAAAACTAGCTGAGGCCACGGGTCTAACCGTAGAAAAATAAATTTTATATTTATTTATTTATTATTAGAAATATTACAATTTTTTAGTTACACATTGCCCCACAAAACCGTGTTGTCGGTTTGTCTGTGGGATCGGGCCTCCATTGTTATTGTAGGTTGTTAAAAGTAAGTACGTACCTAACAAATACAATCTTCCACTTTTCATATTAACATATTACGCATAGGTACATACATACGGACATACATATACGCACATACACATACACACATATACACCCATACATACCCTTATCCAATTAACAATTGTCAGGTTAAAAAATGATTCGATAACCATTTAAAGGTGGTCTGGAAGAGATCGCTCTTTGCGATAGGACCGCCATTTCTTCTGTCTTTCTGAGTCACATTGAATGCATTTCTCCATATAGTGTAGATACATTAAATGCTGTATATTATTACGGCTGCAGAGATCCTATTTAGTGGCAGTATGAAACCCCTGTCCTGGCTATTAGAAGTTTGCTTTGAATTAGAGTGGTTATGAATTTTCACCAACAAAATACTGGCAAAGAGTGGGTGTGTACCCACCTCTGCCTAGCCCTTCGGATATACAGGCGTGATGTATGTCTGTATATTTATTTAAAAAAAAATCCATATTACATAACTGTGGCTTCAAAGTAAACATTTTTATAAATGTAGAAATTATTACTTACATGCAATTCTGTGGAAACCATTTCGCTCTGGTTACTAAGAGAATAAATACAATAAATACGGTATGTCCCAGTTAATAATAGCGTAACTGTCATATCGACATCCTAAATTGCGCAGTCAAAAGCGTTGGCTGAATTAAATATACCATGACAAGGAAAAATATATATAAAAATTGCTCGCAAAGCATAAAATTAAAACAGAAACTCGTGGCGAGCGGTGTCGCGACAAGCTAAATACCTGTCGTATTTCAAGCGCCATCTGTCGGAGAGGTACTGAAACTGTTGCTTTTAATTTATGAACCAATTTGCTGAACGTCCAAAACGCTCACGATACTTCTTTTCTTATATTACTTAACTAGCTAACTCGACTGAGTCTGCTTGCGTTATTAAGGATCATCGTACCTACAGTAAATGACAAAAAATATTATTATGACGATTACTGTAGTGATCCACCACAGAACTGTTTGTTTCGGAGTTTGGTTGTTTTCTATGTATATTATGTAAGTATGTTTATCAGTTGTTAACACAAGTTTGGTAACACAAATTTTATAAAAAAAAAACGAAACTTGTTCATGTCTTTTGTATTAGAATAATCGGGATATTTAGGGCACTTTTCCTGTCATGCCTTTTTTCACCAGCATGCAGATCTCGCCCGCAATGCGTGTTGAAGTCATAGTCAAATCAGTTCGTGACTAACGCCGTTACCATAGCAACCGGCGTTCGGGCAGCTCGCGCAATAGAAATTCATTATTATATGAAATTTGACATTGACATTGACACGAAAAACGATTGACAGTAAAAGTGCACTTACACTTTTTTTTAATACCGCGGCCGCTATCACGTCCGTTCTAATAGAAATGTAAACAACCATGACAGTTTAAATTTTTAATATCTTACAACAAACCCTTTTGTTTCCCCAAGCTAATCTTACTCTAGGTATATTTAAAACCACAGTTTTCAACATCTGATGAAAATAGTAATACAAACAATTACGTTTATATTAATTTTATAGAACGTACAGACACAATACTTTCTACTTTTTTAATATGGTGTAATTAAATTGTCACGATCTGTTGACAATATTTTTACTGCGAGTTTATAAGTCCCAGCTCCGCCCGCATGATTTAGTTTACTAGTTCCCGGTTCCCGTGGGAACACATTACCGGGATAAAAAGCCTATGTTACTCAGAGTGAATGTAGCTTTCCAATGGTGAAAGAATTTTTGAAATCGGCACAGTAGTTTTTGAGTTTATTTATTACAAACATACAAAAAACAAATTATTTCCTCTTTATAATAGTATAGTATAATATAGTATAGATTAGAATATTAATTATAAGTAAACATTGATGTAAAACATAATTATAATAGATGAGGTAATTAAATACGTGACAAGAATAAACTTTATTCTACACCAGTGTAGATTCAAATATAAAGAAGCTCGATATAACAATAAGTAATGTACAATGGACCGTATCGCTAAAAGTGATTTCTTATAACCTTTGGATGAACATGAATATGTATATCTACAGAAGTAATCTAAAAACCGGCCAAGTGCGAGTCGGACTCGGGTTCAAAATGGCAAAAAAAAAACTTTTGTTGTATGGGAACCCTATTATTGTACATGGGGCAAATCAAATCCAATCATTTATTTGCTGATCAAAGGTGGTGGGGTTTTACATAATAATAATTTGGAGCTCTTTGATCTACCTATTAGGCATGCATAAAATTTGTGACTTAAGTAACAATACATTCTTAGGTAAAGTCAACTTAAACTAATCAAATGTCAAATAATAATAAATTACAATAATAAGACATTTGAACAATTTATAATGTCAAAAAAATTAATTAAATTGAAAGTAATGCCAAATATAATTACATACAAATATATATTAAGCAATGTTAATGTGATGTTAACAGTCAATGCATCATCTCGCCACTGTAAGAAAATCGTTTATTGCATAGTAGCACTCATCAATCAAGAACTCATAAAGACGCTTTTTAAAGCCATACAGAAAACACTTTTGTGCAACAACGTTGTATTGGCTTTACGTATGCGAAGTCTATTGAATGTATTTTGCCTTCTATTACGTACGACTCCATCTGCCATGCTTTCAAAGAGTTTAGGATTTATCTTTACAAAAATAGCCATTTCATAAATGTATAATGAAGGTAACGTCAAAATTTTATATTGTTTAAAATACGGCCTACAACTATCACGATTGTGCAATTTAAACATCGCTCTTAAACAGCTTTTTTGAGCTTTAAAAACCTCATCCTTATTAACAGAGTTGCCCCAAAACAAGATTCCGTACCTAAGATGCGACACAGTTCCTCCGTGATATGCAGCAGGCAATGCATCCGTGTTAAGCACTGGTGCAAGTTTATACAGAGCATATGCGGTGCTTCTAACTTTTTTACATAAATTGATAGTATGCACTTTCCAATTCAGCTTAGCGTCAACACTCAATCCCAGAAACCTTGTAGTGGCCATTTCACCAATAGCAATGCTTTTATAGTTAATGTCCAGATCTTTTGTAATTGACTGTGTTTGAGAGAACTGCATTATATTGGTTTTGGTTAAATTTATTTTCAAATTGTTGTTACTTAGCCACCCAATAATATCAGACAGAGAAGTGTTTATTACATTTTGATATTCATTTTCATTTATACAGTTAATGGAAATCGTACTATGGTCCGCAAATAGTGTTATTGGATGAGTGGTCACTTTTGGTAAATCATTGATATAGAGTATGAATAATAAAGGACCCTGGACGCTACCTTGACCCACTCCATATTCAACCCTGCGCAGATGTGATACGCTAGTTTCCTCTCTTTTGGTACGATTGTTAATGCGCTTAAGCTCTACATATTGTTGACGATCAGTAAGATATGACTTAATTAAGCTCAGAACATTGCCTCGAATCTCGTAATGGTCAAGCTTCGTCAGCAATATCTTGTGGTCCACATAGTCAAATGCTTGAGTCATATCACAGAAGAAAGCGCACACCGGCACCCTGACATCTACAAACGTCATTATTACATTTAAAAAATCATAGATAGCTGCATTTATACTCTTCATCATCATCATCATATTAGCCACACACGGTCCACTGCTGAATATAGGCCTCTCCCATAGACTTCCAGAATGACCGATCTAAAGCAGCCCGCATCCAGCGCTTCCCGGCGACCTTGATGAGGTCGTCCTTCCACCGGGCCGTTGGGCGTCCTACACTACGTTTGCCCGTACGCGGCCAGAATAAGAGTATAAATGCAGATAGCTGCATTTATACTCTTATTCTTTCTAAACCCTTTCTGTTCCGCAGTTAGAATATTATGTTTTTCAAGATAACCATAAATTTGTCCATATATATACTTTTCGAAGACCTTTTAGAATACTGGAATGAGTGTAATAGGTCTATAAAATTCCATGAGTTCTCGGTTACCTTTTTTGAAAACGGCAAAAAAAAAACTTTTGTTGTATGGGAACCCTATTATTGTACATGGGGCAAATCAAATCAAATCAAATCTTTTTTTCATTGATGGATGAAGTCCATCGCATGCGGTGCACAATACCACCGGTAGAGGGGACCCTACTCGAAGCTGGTAGGCTTCGGGGCCCCAAACTGCTCGGCGGCCGGCCTCTCCCTCGCCGGCGTACAGGTGTTGGCGACGTCGGCGGGGAAAAATACTCGTCACTTGACGATGTCTTCTACCGAGTCTTAACAGGACCCGATGTAGACCTGCCCGCATCGGTGAACTGGCTACCTTACTGACCTCTTTGGGGAAACTGAAGGTTTTGCCTGTGCAATTGCAGATGAAGTTATTAAGACGAACAACTATCGGGAATACATCATGAAGGACGGTACGGTCGACATTTGTCGAGCATGCCACCGTCCTGGTGAATCACTTCGCCACATTATTTCAGGTTATTCGTATCTTGCTAACAGCGAGTACTTGCATAGGCATAATCAAGTAGCCAGGATCATCCATCAGCAACTTGCTCTTCAATACGGCCTTATTGAGTTCGAGGTACCATATTATAAGTACACACCAATGCCAGTTCTCGAGAATGGTCGTGCGTTGCTCTACTGGGACCGATCAATCATCACGGACAGGACTATTGTTGCCAATGGGCCTGATATCGTGTTGGTTGATCGGACCCAGCGTCGGGCAGTGCTCGTCGATGTCGTCGTCCCGCATGACGAGAATCTCGTGAAGGCAGAGAACGACAAACTTAGCAAGTACCTTGATCTGTCCTTCGAGATAACCGCCATGTGGGACGTAGACTCGACGATCATTGTGCCGATGGTCATTTCGGCTAACGGATTAATAGCGAAGAGTCTCGACCAACATCTCAAGAGACTCTCGTTAGATTGTTGGATCAAGAGTCAGATTCAGAAGGCTGTTATCCTCGACACGTGCCGTATTGTTAGGAGGTTTCTCAGTCTGTAGTCTCCACCGCCGGTAGTTTGGGTCCTACTCCGCTACTGGTGGGTCACTATTTTTTATATTTTTAAATGTATTTGTGTTTTTTATAAATCTATTTAAAAATGTATAAAATAAGAATGTTAATGAATAAACGAAATACTAATACATGTAGTACAAAGCTCGAAGATGTTAGAAGTCTTTAATCTATGTTTTAGATTCTTTTATTTCTTAGTTTCGACAATTTAAAAATAAACCAAAAGGCTTGTCCTTTTTGCTTTAAGAAGTTGAACAATTTGGATAAAGTAATATTATAAACTTACTTAGTTAACTAATATTTATCAAGTAGTTTAGAGTGCCATGTAACGGCAATAGGCTTGCCCCCTATTACGTGGGACAAACAAAATTACTGGCAATATACGTGTGTAATAAGAGTATACCTCTGCATACTCCGTCGGGGATATAGGCCTGATGTATGTCTGTCTATAGAATTAAACAGTTGAACAAAATATATTAGGTATTACGTAGTAGAATTTTCAGACAATTTCTGTTTGCAAGACTTGAATCCTATTTAGTTTGTAGAAAATCAAAACTGAAGAAACGACAGCCGAGAGGCGTTGTGTCAGAAAATCGGAAAATTCCAAATCCGCTTCTGGCGTGACATTCACTACCGAGAGCACCTCTTTCGATGTTAAGCCTTTCTGGATTTAGAGCATATTTCGCTTCAAAGCCGGCTTTTCATGCATTTTGTACGTACAAAACAAAAAAGATCAAGAAACAAAAACAATGGAATGTTTTACTGAACTTGTTGAATATTTTTCTGGAATTCGTTAAGTCAAATCTGACTTTTATTCCATCACAGTCAAGTCCTTCAAGCGTTTTCGTTCTCAATTTTCACAGAAACACTGATGCTTTGAGTACTTTGTTTATTTAATGAGGTACTTTTTAGCTTTGTAAATGCTTTAATCTTGTCACAACAAAAACATCAAATATTATTATCACAAGACACGAAATTAATGAGGTAATTATTGTAAAATATGTAATTCAATTGGGTTACTTCAAAAGTAAGCTTAACAAAGCAAGTGTCATTTCATAAATTCAATTTATTAAAATAAAATAATATTGGTTGTTTTAGACAGGTAGTGAAAACCACTACAGGGTGATTTTTTATACTAATTGAAAGATAAAGTTTTATTATTTAAAACTACTTTATTTATGATATGTTTAACCAGTGTAATATTGATTATATTTAGATTCCTATTTTTGACCGAGCTAGTGAAGCGAGCAAAGCATCTAACTTTCTAAACGGGACATTTTGGCTTTTATCCGTCTGTCTGTACCAAAGATATTGAACTGCTGCGGGTCGAATCAGATATTTATGTGATCCACAAAAGTTTGTTTCGTTGTTTTCTATGTATGTTACGTATGTATTTAGAAATACATAAGTATGTTTATCAGTTGTCTAGATCCCATAGCACAAGCTTATAGCTTAGTTTGGGCTAGATGACGTTGTGTGAGAATGTCAAAATAACTTTTTTTTTCTTTTATATTACAAGCATACATCATATATAATTAAACGTAGTATAGGTGACAGTTCCCTGGTCTGTACCTATCTCTATGTAAGTTTTGAGCTAGCCATATTATTAATCCGATTTAAAACATTTTTTTTAACAAAAACCTACCAGATTCCCTCACCGACGCGGGGTTAAGACCAACCCCAACGACGCGGGATCAAACCCGACCAAACCTCAACGCAGAGGTCACGCAATAACTCCTGGTGCGTACCAGAGGCCCTCGGCAACAGACGTAGGAACGGACGGCGCGCGAGCGGAATCCAAAAAAAAAAACCCACACACAATTGGATGAAAAAAAAAAATCACCCCACCTTACACGGAAAGGTACAACAAAAAATTCTGATAAATTTGATTTTAGCACATTGTCGGCGTAGTAAATACACATTATCCATGCACATAAGTTTCATGTGAGACTGGACAGACGGACGGACGACATGACGAAACTATAAGGGTTCCGAAATTTTAACTACGAAACCCTAACAATTAGAAGGTGACTTGAAAGTTACATTATCGCTTTACTTAAATTCGTTAACGGGAACTGCAAGTAAACGTGCACAAGACAACATGGTCTAGACTTCTAGAGTAAGCTAATATGCCTTTGAGAACATTGCATCGTACATAACGTACAAAAGCGATTGCCTGCGCCTGTCAGCCGAACTGACAGAATACGCCATTGTGTTTGGTACTCGACTGGTATACTTTATTTTCTCTCTTTCATTGTCTCTGTAAGTAGATACCTCAAAACAAGTAGGGTATATATTTCTGTATTTCAAAGCAATGAGTTTGCTTAAACTAGTCTTAGAGAGCAGAGCATTCCCCTGTAAGAGAAAGGCCGTGGGTTTGAGTCCTACCGATGACATCAGTTCTTGTGTACTATTTATAATTTCTATCTTAATATTATAAGATAAAAGAAAATAAAATAACGTTTATTATCTTTGAAATTTTCAGAAAATTATTTAGATTCGTCAGAAGTTGGTGTGACTCTACCGAGGGTTCCAAAATGCAACGAGACTGAGAAGAGCCCTCAAGAAACTCAGCTCGGCTTTTTTCAAAATATTTCATCTTAAATCTAATACAGAGTTATTTAGAAAGGAGCAATTCGTTACGTTGTTACAACCAGGCCGCCTTGTCATCTAAGAAATCATTAATACTATAATAAGCTTTATGGCACAATTTACTTTTTATTAGTTTTTTAAATTTATTGACAGATAAATTTGCTATTTCGGTTGGCAATGTATTGTACATTCGAATAAAGTTCCCCGCAAAAGAATTACTCACTTTATGAAGCCTAAATTTAGGAACAGCCAGTTTATCCTTATTTCTTAAGTTTAGATTATGATTATCACTATTTTTCACAAATTTACTTTTGTTCTTGTGGGTATACAATAAAATTTCATAAATATACTGTGAATACACTGTAAGGATGTTAATATGCTTAAACTTATCTCTTAATGACTCCCGAGACCCCATTCCATAGATAGTCCGGATAGCCCTCTTCTGCAACACAAAGATGCATTCAATATCGGCAGCGTTACCCCACAGTAGTATGCCATATGTCATGATACTGTGGAAGTAGCTGAAGTAGACAAGACGCGCCGTTAAGTTGTCGGATCTTTTTGACAGCATAGGCTGCTGAACTAAGCCTGGCCGAAATTTTCCCGATATGAGGCCCCCATTGCAATTTGGAGTCTAACGGTATGCCCAGAAAGACAGTGTCATCGACCAATTCTATTATATCATCCCTAACCTTAACACTGGTTTTAACAAGTCTTACATTAGGTAAGGTGAATCTTACACATTTAGTTTTATTTTCATTTAATAATAAATTATTAGCACAAAACCAGTGGACTATCCTAGAGAAGGCAATGTTTACATCGTCAAGTTCGCGCTGTCCACGTTTAACTTTAAATATTAAAGAAGTGTCATCAGCAAACAAAACTACCTCGTGGTCGTCTCTTATGAGGTGAGGGAGATCATTAATATATACTAGAAAAAGAAAAGGTCCCAAAATTGAACCCTGCGGTACCCCCATTGCTACAGGAGAACCAGGTGACTGTTTACCATTGATCACTACTTTCTGGACCCTATCACTTAAGTAAGAATTGACGAAATTCAAGGCCGTCCCCCGGATTCCGTAATGATCAAGTTTCTTAATTAAAGTCTGGTGCTGAACGCAATCGAAGGCCTTAGATAAGTCACAGAATACACCATAAGCATCATATGACTCATCCCAGGCCCTGTATATACACTCTAATAATTTAATTCCGGCATCAGTGGTGGACCGACCACGAGTGAAACCGAATTGTTTTGTATGTAATAGTTTATTAAGGTTAAAGTGATTTTGCATTTGATTAAGCATAATTTTTTCAAAAATTTTACTAAATGAAGGTAGTACAGAAATGGGACGGAAATTGGACGGATCTGAAGTACTACCCGATTTAAACAGGGGAATTAATTTACTAGATTTCATTAAATCAGGGAACACACCACTATCAACACAATTATTAAATATTATTACTAGTTCAGGAGCAACCATTTCAATAAAAGAATTTACTAAATACACAGAGATGCCCCAGAGGTCAGCTGTTTTCTTGATATTTAAAGATTTAAAAGTTTTTAAGATAGTGTTTATGTTAACTTTACTGAATTTAAATATAACGTTACAACAAGGAACGTTTGCTTTTAACAAAGATTCTGCAATGGGGGTTGAAGAGCCTAGGGTTTTTGTCAAATCTACAGGAATTCGGGAGAAAAAATTTTCAAATTCGTTAGCGACCTCGAAGTCTGATGTAGTTATTTTACCATTTATAAGTTTAAAATGATTATCATTTAATTTTTGTTGACCTCTTTCCGCGTTTATAATTTTCCAAGTAGATTTAACTTTGTCTGCACTATTGAGAATTTTATCACTTATATATTTTGATTTAGCTGCTAAACAATCTGCTTTAAACTTTTTTGAATAAGTTTTAACACAATCTAGAAATTCAACTGATCTATTAAGCTGTCTTTCTGAGTATAGTTCATAAAGTTTTTGTCTACTTTTGTGTATACCCTCAGTGGCCCATTCACTGAAAGTAGGACTATCACTAATCATGACCTCCTTAGACTTGAATATGGAGTTGAACTCGTTGTAAAAAAAAAGAATCAAAAAATAATTTATACATTACATTTGGATCTAAGCCAGTGTCTAAGAATGGAATTTTATTGCAAAGTCCAACCCTCATACGTTCCAAGCGGTCACCAGTTATTGGTCTACATAATATTTTACGTTTTATAACTTTTTCTTTAGTGATTTTAAAAGATGCTATTTGCCCACAATGGTCTGAATCTAGCTTTTTTATAATACTTTTACTTTCTGGCAACATATCGCTGTATATATTATCCAGGCAAGTGGCTATTGTATTACAATATCTAGTAGGCTCCAAAAATAAGTTTGTAAGATTGTGTGATTTAAATAAATTTAAAATATTATAACTCATAGGCGTATTAACAAGTAAATCGACATTAAAATCACCACATACTATTAGGTACTTATTAGTTTTTCCAAGTTTACATAGAACTTTGTCAATAAGTTCCTCAAATTCGCAAAAGGGTGAGGTTCCAGGTTTATACACGCATACTACTATGAATTGCTCCATTTCCACGCACGACAGTTCGACTTTACACTCTAGAGAAAGAGACACAATATATTTCCGTTCTTTAAATTTAAGTTGTTTATTTAATAAAATCAAAGATCCCCCCCGTACTGTGGTCACCCTGCAGAATGCACTACCAACCCGGTGATTACTGAAATTGAACATGAGCTCATACGGCTTACGCATATGTTCTGTAATACAAAAAATATCAATATTATCTGAATTCATTTACAGTTCCAACTCTAACTCTTTGCCATGTGTTAAACAACCAATATTTTGATGCCCTATGTTGATATAATTTACATTTTTTGATTTGGTTTGATTTGGAGGGCATTTTTTAACATATTTAATATTTGTAACTAAATTTAATTCAATTAATTGACTATGTCTGCTAAAGGGTAATATTGCCTCTGTTGTCGTAGAACTTAATTTAAATTACTTGGAACAGATTCCAAAGTCTTAACACTAAATCTACATTGCTCAATAAAAGCAGTTTTGTCAGCCAAGTTCTTGGCTGAAGTGTAAAAATAATTGAATAGCAAACTTGCTATTTGTCTCTTATAATGCTTTGGTAGAAAATACCTACCTTTGTTTACATAAACAATATGTTTGTTATTGTTAAAGTTACTGTCAGAAGTTGACAAATTGTATTTATATACAGTTCTCTTAAAAACAGAATTAAAGTCAATTACATGGAATTTATTATTATATTGGCTAGTTAAATAAGTATAATTAAGTAGGGGATAATATTACTACAAGGTTTACTTTTCGTCTTTGAACACCGCTGGGTGAGAAGGTTTCAGTAAATTGAAATCCATAGACTCCGAAACATATCGAATGCAAAGGTCCTCAAAAACATTCAGCAAATTATAAAATAGCTAACTAACGTGCAGCCAAATATTGGCAATATCAAGGAAAATTAAAATGAGCAGAGAAGATAATATTTATTTTCAGTAAGAATTACATTATAATAATAATAATGGCAACCCTCATTTTTCATCTTAAAATTATTTTAATATTTTTATTTACTTGTACAATCTAAAATACAATAATTACATATTACATAGCAAGATTTGCAATAAATTTATAAATCACGTATACAAACTATAATTATAATCAAGATAAAGAAATATTACCAAAAATTGCAAAGATGTTTGGCATATGTCACTTTAAGAAAATGGTAAACGCTCAGACTAGAAGAAGAATATAGACGGAACATGTAGAATGAACACGTGAAGCCAAATGACACTTTCAATGTGTGCGTGTGGGGAATGGGGAAGTGTTAAAATAAATGAAAACGTGATAAACACTGAGTAAACACACTTTAATTACTAGCTTTCAAAAAAAATCCCATAATTAAAATAATCCTTTTTAAGATGAATGAACAAAGCTCCATTCCAGTGTGAGTACAAGTTACAGTCAACAACAAAAGTTGATTAGGACAAAAATATTTATTATTCTTTTTTACATCCCAATGCATGTGCCACAGCAATGTACTAGTAATGTTAGAATACCCAAGGACAAAGTTAATATATTTCGTGTTTTGTTTATGATTTTGTGATCAGTTTAACAGCTATAGTGATCAACAGATAAGAATTATTGGTTAAGCTACTTTTGTCGTTGACTATACATTGAAGTTGAAGTTGAAGTAGATATCAATAGTCGTTAGGTTAAGACTAAGGCCTTTGTAGTGTTAGACTGAAATTAAAATACTGACACAGTAACATAAATAAATTGGATCAGAACACAGGCTGGAAGGTCAGACAGCAGTCAATTCCAAGATTCAGAACCAGAACCTCCTATTCTGTTATGATTGCCTGGTACTTTTTCAGAATAATGAGTTCAAACCTTCAATCGGGTAAGTTGTATATTATGTTCCACTTTTTTGTTCCATCAAACATAGTAGAACTAGTGGAAAAAAAAAGCGAATGCATTTCAATAATAAATATTCATTAATTCACATACTGTTACTTTAAGCGTTTCAATATTCTCGTACCTCCCAACTACCACTACATATTTATGACAATTTATTTCACTTTGGAAATGCACGCGATTTTTAAACTTAAAAAAATCCTAAAAATAAATATTTTACGACTGTCTTTTGTTTTTCCGATATAGGTGGACCACGGGCAATATAAATTTTAAAAATATACTTCATAACAGCTTAGGTGGACTACGGGAAAACATTAATACCCATGGTACACCCAGTGAAACTGAGGTGGACCACGGGGAAAAAAATTTACCCGTGGTACAACCAGGTGAACTATGCAGGTGGACCACGGGCAAACAGCGGAATCTAATACAAACATTTTGGAGTCGCTCAAGCTTATCAAGTTGCTCCTCTGAGAGATCAAGATAGCTGACATCAGCGTAATCAAGGATAGGGAGCAATAACGATTATGCCAGCGCAGTTTTGGTGGCAATTGGAAGCAGCATTCGCAATCCCCGTAGTGATCCCGTTGCTGCAAATATTTTGCGTCTAACCACCTGTAGCTGATGGTCCCAGGACAATGTTTGGTCGATAAAGATACCCAAGTTTCTGACAGTATCGCTTAATATGACAGGGGTACCATTAAAAGTTACTTCGGGTAACTGCGTTAGATCAAGGCGCGACACAAACCAAGGGCTGCCTACAATGATCGCCTGGGATTTGTATGCATTAACCTGTAGCCCATGTTTGGTGCTCCAATCACAAATGCGTTCCAGGTCCGAATTTATGATATTAATAGCACTAGGCAGCTGTTCCATGGGAGCTTGTGTATAGATTTGTAAATCATCTGCATAAAGGTGGTAGGATGAGACCAGATGTTTAGAGATGGAATTAATAAAGATAGAGAAAAGTAGTGGAGATAGAACGCCGCCCTGCGACACACCGACTGCAATATCAGACCAAGAAGAAAACGAGTTCTCCATACGCGTTCGCTGCCAGCGGCCAGACAGGTAACTACGAAACCAGTCAATTCCCGTTGGAGATGTGTTAAGAGAGCTAAGTATACCAAGCAGAACCTGAGAATCCACGGTATTAAACGCGTTGCTAAAATCTAGCAAGCACAACACCGTGAGATTCCCTATCTCCATGCCTGCCCTTATATCATCAGTAACGTTAACTAGAGCCGTAACAGTGCTGTGGCCAGGACGGAAACCAGATTGTAAGGGATTGAGAAGAGAGTTCGTGTCAAGAAATTTGGTGAGCTGAGTGTGAACAAGGCGCTCTAACACTTTAGAAAGGAAAGGCAAGATAGATATAGGACGGAAATGAGCGTTAGAGGAAGGATTACGTATCTTAGGTAAAGGAATAATTTCAGCCTTTTTCCAAGCATTTGGAAAGTGCTATTAGATATTGAAAAGTTCAGGATATGGGTTATAATAGAAAGGATTTGTTTGAGGACAGGTAGGATCATGTTACGGCTAATACAGTCGTTACCAACTGCATTCGAAGTTATAGACATAATGCTCTTCTTAACATCACAATCGGTGAATTATTCAAAGACGAAAGGCGGGAACTGTGGAGTTGGAAGTGATAATAGATTATTAAGTGTAGATACTCTAGTAGTCCCTGCTAAATTGGACGAAGAAGAGAAATGCAAATTAAGTGCTTCTAGATCTATGGAATTAGCGTGAATATTTTCTCTAGACTTCCCAACTCCAATGGATTTCAGAAATTTCCAGACCTTAGATGGATCTGCATTTTCAACCGAGGCGTGAATATGTCGGCGTTGTGCATTCCTACACACCTTATTGCAGTGATTCCGTATAGATACATATTTTTCTAAATTTACAGATGTTGGCCGGCACTTGTATTTGTACGTGTGTACCGCTGCCTTCTTTGCCATGATATCCCTGATGGCATCAGTGAGCCATGGAGCAGGGTGATGCTTAATTTTAATAGGACGCACTGGTGCATGCGTATCGAAAAGGCTTATTAGTTCTCTTGTCATCCAGTTTATTCTGTCAGCATCTTTACAAATACTATCCAAGTCCATACCACCAAAATTGCGCTGCCACAGAATTCGTGGTCGTGCCATAGGAGGACGTAGTTTGTAGGAGAGGAATAGTAGGTCGTGGTGAGAAAAGGCATCAGCGTTGCATTGACCATGCTTAGCGACATGTTGTGAAGATGACACTAGCATTAAGTCAATGAGTGATGGAATGCATCCAGGAACATGGTGTGTAGAGTTTAAAGGAAGAATGGATAGGTTGTGGGATAGAGATGCATGACGGAACAAAAAGGTGCGGGAATTGTTTTTTAATTGGCACGCGTTAAAGTCTCCCATCACGATTACGTGGCTGTAAGAAGGGGACCATTTTTCCAGTAGGTGTTCAAATGAAGCAAAAAAGTTAATACTTGATGAAGGACAGTAATAGACACCGAGTAACAATTTCGTATGATATAGCTCCACTTCCAGAAACAAGTGTTCGCCTGCATTTGAGGGGGGTGGTTGTGCTGAATTATCTAGAATTTGATAAGAAATGTGACTACGAAGATAAACAGCTACACCGCCACCCTTGCCGTCGCCGCCGCGATCATTTCTTATCAACTCGTAGCCCGGAAGAGGGAAGGATAAAGATGAATGAAAAGACCTAAACCAGGATTCAGATACAAGAATAGCGTGAATATCCTTACAGTCAAAGCTAGTCAGCATATCAGAGTGATGAGCAGGAATATTCTGAGCATTAAAATGAACTACATTGAAGTTCTTGGGGACATCAGAAAATTGTGCTTTTAAAGTATCACCAAGTGACGCAATAGAAACGCAGTGTAAAAACTTTCGCTTTCACTTTCATCTTCAGTTTCTGACGACATAGAATACTATAATAATAATATACTATAGTGTAATGTAGGCAAGTTAGTGTTTCAGAAATATAAATTATAAATAAAAAATATATAGATATATACCAGATACTATCACAAAAATTACCTATCACAATAAAGAAAAGTATGAACAACACGCACTATTACTGAAGACACAAACACTAGATGCCATACCAAATAACAAAGTTATTGAAAATGAAATGTCAAACTGACAAGTGACATGACAACTTGACGTCTGTATACTCCTCAGTATTATCTATCTATGGTCGTACACTAAGTAAGAATGAAATACCTACATACAAATTAAATTAAATCAAAAGTAAGATTAGTAAAAGAGTGAAGTTTAAAAGTTGTTCACATAATAATAACAATAATAGTGGGTGGTAGTAATATTCAAAATTTTGTTGCCGCAGAGAGTAAAAGTTCATACTTGTCAACGAAGTAACTGTCAGAGCCCTGCAGTATAATGAATTCAAACACATATACATATAGCATCACGCCTTTTTCCCCGAAGGGGTAGGCACAGGTGTGCAAACACACCCACATCTCGCCAGCTATGTTAGGTCCCATGGAATAGGGGGCGAGCCTATTGCCATTTACCGGGCACAAGTTCCAGACTCTGGGATAATTATCTGGGTAAATTTCTAAAGAGAATTATACATTATCCACCAGACCCGGGAATCGAACCCGAGACCTCGAACGTGGCAGTCCGTACATAGTACCATTGTGCCACCGAGGTAGTCGAATTCAAACACACATAACCAAAACTACTTCTTGCCTGCCCCAAGCCGTTTAGACCTGGTGTTAACAATCTTCGGGATCTACGTTTCGCTCGATACGGTAGTCGATACATTAATCTTGTTAAGATCATCCATATAAGACACACGGTGGCGTTTACTGTTCGAGTCCAAAACAAACACATTGCCATCGCGTGACCAGACCTTGCCAAATCCAAACTTTTCGCGCGCGGCCTGGAAGATTTCATGTCGTGCTTTTGTAAGGAACTCGGAGAGAGTAATCCCGGAGCCCTTTAGTGCGACTTTGGAGAACCAGACCTTGTCCCTCATAGTTACATCCCGAAACTTCACCAGGATAGGTCTGGATTTCAGTTCACCCGATGGACGCCGCATTCGATGACACCTTTTAATATCTGGGCTGTCACAACTAATATTAAGACGCCCCGAGATGATACCAGCAACAACCTTAGGCTTATCCTCGGTCTCCTCCTCTGCTACACCGTGGAGTAAAAGAATCTTGCGACGTGCCCGCATTTCAACGCTATCCACCTGATGTGCCAGTCCCTCCACTTGACACTGGAGCAGATTGAGAGCCGGCAGCATAGCGGTCTTGAAAGTGGCAAAATCACTAGAAAGACTAGCTATATCCGTTGAGGCTGATGATGTGCTGCCTGTGGCCTGCTGCAGCCTGGTCTCAAAGTTAGCCATTCCCTCACGAAACATGGCTTGCAAGCCGGACAAAGAGTGCTTCATGTTTGGATTCATTAGTGTTGTTTGCTTTGGTGTGTATTGAATGGAAAACACTCACACTGGTAGGTGGTATGTTATCAGTGGTTATTAAAGTGCATTAAATGCGTGGAAGTATTTAAATTGTATTTTTATTTATTTAAGTTTAAAAAACACAAAACAACCGTCTACCCGCTTTTTTTTTTTTTATATTATGTACTATAACTATTTACACTATCAAATATCGTTTTTAAAATCCTCCGTTCGTAAATTAAAATTATTCGTGTACTTCGGAAATGTTGATTATAACTTTTCTCTGAAATGCAATAGGTAATGTGTCCTATGAAACGGTTTCTACAACTCCACACTTACTCAATTTATCTCCAAAAAAATGTCATTCGCGTTTCAATAAATATTTTACTACTAACAACTCAGCAGCTTTCCATAGAAGTAATATAATTGGCTCGCAAATCGCAATGATGGGATATATTAGCGCGGGTGTGCGTAGTGGCCAGTTGACAATATTAAAAAATATCGCCTGTAAATGGACTGTCAAGATTATGTACTGGTTACATTGTATATTAATATAATAGTATGGATAGCTAGTACCTGTGGTAGGTAGCAAAACTTAAACTACAGGTCACCAGTGCCCTACTGATAGGTATACTATACTATACGTATGGTAGCACGTATGGTAGGCAAAGTGCTAAAGCTAGCTACGTACCTTGGTGGTTTTAGAAAGAATTATGACAGTGCAACCAAAAAAGAACCAAAAAGAAGATCTACAGGATTCTGTAACACAGGATCGCGCCACTTGGCGCCGGCTAATTAGGAGAGCCGACCCCGCTTAAAGTGGGAAAAGGCTAGGACAAAGAAGGTGCAACCAACAGGTCCTCAACCTCCAAGTAGGTTTGCTGCAGAATTCAGTCTCTAACCCTCATCAAGTAGTTGAGGTGATTGAGAGAGTGGTGACCACCACACTACGATACAGTCTGTTTCATAGGTAAGATCTGAGAAAATATAAACATCTACAGCTGAAGGACAATGTATTGGCCGTCCTATAAAGGCTTAAAACAACTCAACACTTTTTAATAGAAGCTAACTAGGGTGTAGTACACGATAAGGAAGTGGCCTAACCCACCGACAACTGCAATTATTATCTTTGTACGATACAAGATAGCTGATGCATGCGGATGCCTCAGCGTTAACACTTCCCTAACACGCCAGGGAACACTGAACTTTTTATTTTATTTTTACTCACAACACGCTGTTTATGTACATAAAAAATGTCGAAAGCAACGTGTTTGTACCTATTGTTAAGCAACACGACACACGATGGGCAATTTCAACACCGTTTACAAAATGCTGCGGCAATCTTTTTTATAAATATGCACAACGCGTTTTGTTATAATAGCGGTAATAGGCTTGCTCCCAGTTTTATTTATTTATTTATTATTTATTTATTTATTAACTCGAATGCAGGTTTAACAATATTGTGGTCTTATACTTATAACAGTCCCGGCTACATTTTACCACTTATGTGTGGTGTGTAAATGTCATACTCGTACATCAATCAATGCCAAAAAATTAAATTATCGATACAATAATAAAATGTCAAAAACAAAAAAAAGTTTTGTAAACAAAAAAAAAAGTATTTTCAACAAAAAAAAATAAGCAATGACAATCTTATTTATGACAAGTCAAATGTCAATAATGACCGTCGATTTAGGATTTAATAATGTCAAAATATAAAATATTTATTTATTTGTTGAACCGACTTTAATTTGGTGAAATGTGAAGGAAGAAGATATCCCTTCTTAGCGATAAAGCTTCCCTTGGTGGTGCCAGAAAATTTAACTATCTGGTTAAGTTAAAACACCTTTGAGTTTGCTGTTAAACTTTAAGTTAAACTGTCATAACTGCACCAAAGCACTTAAGTTAACAATGACTGATGTTGCTACAGAGCCAAAGTACCTGGCGAGAAAACCTGGCATATACGCGAAATTCCAGGCAAAGGCAATTGACCAGACTCCTATAATGGGCCAACAAGCATATTGACGCAATGCGGGCGTTTAAACCTCCTAGATCTACCCCTTCAGGAAGAAAAATGTTGTTCGTTTTTCCGTTGAAAGTAATCTATGCACCTAATTTCGTAAAACAAACATGGCTTAATTTACACAGCTACAACTAACTAATTTAGGCTTTCGAGATATTTTTATCTATGCAAGGCACGGAAACCGCAGCGCTAGTTTGTATATTTTATTGCTTTTGCCTATTTTCGTAGACTGGATGTTAACAGCAGTATATCAACTGTCTGTCGGAAAATGTGCATTTTTCAGTAACTTACAATTTGTTCATAAGAGTAAAAAATTTAAAATTTTGTACCAAAAACGAAATAAACTTACTACTAAAATATACTTAATAAACTAACAACAGTTTTATTTTATTTTTTGATAATTATTATGAAACTTTTCATCCTGCAACCACCAAGATCTTAGCGACACAAACCAATCTCACTTGCAAATGGTGCGTCTGCCGATTTACGAGTACAAACGAATGGCAATTAAGTTTCCAGATTAGATGGCATCCCTATTGCGTGGAATCATCAAAGTGACTGGTGAAACATAGACTTACAATATGTCTCCACAAACCCCTTTCGCAAAGCAAGTGTTATTATTTATATGTGTATAACTTTTGTCTTACACACAAGTAGCATTCGTATATCTGAACAATAGAATATTTATATATTCGTATAGTGACTACAGTTTTAGCTTTCGCCGTCGTGGTTTCGATCTCTGGTTAGCGAACTGCTGACGTGAACTCACTCTAGACAGGCATATTAGCTTAGCTACTACGAGGATAATGGGAAGAATAACAAATAATATTTGTGTTTGTTAGCGCAAACTACTGTTAATACCTACTTACTTATTTTTTTGTTTGTTTAAATAAAAATTAATAAAATTTTCTTTAATATATTATTATATCCATCAATCATCCGTTTCGGGTTATCTGTTACATTTTCAACTGCCTTACTGTTTTTGCCTTCTTTACCTATATGTATTTTAAGATAAAATAAATAAAATAACGTTTATTATCTTTGAATTTTTTAGAAAATTATTTAGATTCGTCAAAAGTTGGTGTGACTCTACCGAGGGTTCCAAAATGCAACGAGACTGAGAAGAGCCCTCAAGAAACTCAGTTCGGCTTTTTTCAAAATATTTCATCTTCAATCTAATACAGAGTTATTTAGAAAGGAGCAATTCGTGTTACAACCAGGCAGCCTTGTCATCTAAGAAATCATTAATACTATAATAAGCTTTATGGCACAATTTACTTTTTATTAGTTTTTTAAATTTATTGACAGATAAATTTGCTATTTCGGTTGGCAATGTATTGTACATTCGAATAAAGTTCCCCGCAAAAGAATTACTCACTTTATGAAGCATAAATATTTGCATAAGAAACTCAAGACCAAAGAGTACTACAACTAGAACACTCGTAATCCTAGATACCTTTCTGCTTTATAGTGCCGTAAAACTAGAGTGTCGGGATTCCGGGTCAAGTTATTGTTGCGTTTTGTCCAAATTGTTTGGACTCAGCGGCAATTGCTAAACACCTATATTCAAATCAAGACTTGTGTACTGTAAGTACTATGTATTATGTGGCGACACGTCATCATGACACGTGCGACACGTCACGAAGGGTCAATTTTGTCTTTCATCATTGTCACTGCTACCAACATGACATTGACACACCATAGAGCAAAGAGTAAAGTATGGAGCGCACACATGACAACATCACTGAACATTATCTGTTATTTGTATTTGTGTATGATGGTTTATTCGGTCTAGTTTATAGTTTATTTAATTATTACGTGCATGTATTGTAGGTATTTATTTTGTTTCTATTTTTTATATTTGTAGATATCCACATTATATTTATGCATTTTGTTTCGTTGAAGTGGCACCATCGCGACCAACAAATAGGCTGCCTCTGAAAACCAGCGCTGTTGTTACACAACAGTATCAAGCTGAGAGGGGGCCTAATTTTTGCATTGAGTCAGCGCGAGTTGGTTTCACAGGCGCGGCCCTGGCAATGGGGTGCCCAATTCCCACTCCACCTATATTTTAATTATTTTTATAATACTCGCAAGTCGAAAAACTACTGTTACTATTTTTTATTTACCAAGTTTTTAGATTTTTTATGCGGAATTATGTACCCTTTTTTTGTATTGTACCTACATGTGCATATTAAACGATTTTTTTGGTTCCGTACCCTAAGGGTAAAACGGGAACCCTATTAGCGAGACTTCACTGTCCGTCCGTCCCTCTGTCTTGCGCTATATCTCATGAACCGTTAGAAAGTTGAAATTTTCACAGATGATGTGTTTTTGTGTTGCCTCTTTAACAACAAATACTAAAAAACAGAACATAATAAATATTTGAGGGGGCCCCTATAAAAAAAACGGGTTTTTTTTTCTTTTTGGTACGGAACCCTTTGTGCGCGAGTCCGACTCGCTCTTGGCCGGTCTTTTTTCTTTCTTTCTGCTTTTTTTCTATACTTATGAAATTTTATTAGTCTATTATCACCTGTAAGCAGTGCACTAACAGATCAATGGACAAAATCAGAATCTCCAACAATGGTAGGGCCCTGAGGACCTTCAGTCGAATGGATATCAGAACATTCTGACAAACTAAGCAAAATTACTGAATTACCTGGCTTTACTGTGCATTCTTCCAAATCTAAACTTATTCCTTCTATACTTCGTACTTCTACTTTTTTAAACGTAAGCGGGATTTATTTTGGGTTTTATCTGAGCTTGGAGTCCTTTAAGAATTTTAAATCTGGGATATCGTTACTTGATAAGATTAGTTTTAATATATTTGAACTATCAATTTCATTACAGTCTTGCCTCGGTGATGTAGCGTGAATAACATAATACAGAAATATAAACTCTATATTGTATTACTATATTTCGAAATAAACTAGATCAAAGCGTATCTAATATGTAGTGATGATATAAGAAGTGGACAACGGAATGCTGAGCACGTAGATGTCGGACGTTAAAGGCAAAACTAGTGAAAATCGACATATACCCTTTTCTTTATCCGTTGGCTTCTTATTTTAATTCAATTTACTGTATGAAGTAGAAAAAGTAATCTCCAGGGTTGGGTTCGGGACACGCTTCAGAAAGATTGGAAGTCATCTACGTAGTATAGGGACGAGCTCATATACTTTTATGGCGGTGAAAGTTTTTTATTCGCGGCTAAAGAAAAAAGATTCACGTACCATGCGAACCTTCCTCTCGTATATGCGAGCCGCATACGTGGATAAATATGAATGCTATTGTGAAAAATAAGAACATTAGGAGGTCGTTCGATTCGATTACGGATGAAATGTATCGAAAGCATAGCGTCTGCTGCATGAATATTTTACACAAACCCTGTTTATCTACAGCAGAGATTATCTATCAAATAAACTCTACACAAACGATAAAAGTGGTAATTACAGTGTCAAAATTTGTGTAAAAGTTTATCTGTGTCTGCTGACTGGAAACTACTAGAAAGGTTCCCAAAATGCTTACCTGAACTAACCAGCCTTCTAGTCTTCCAAAGCATCGATCAGACATCAAGCGATATTACTGAAAAGGCAGCGAGTGCTCGGACCTCTAACTAAACGGCTCATATGCGTAATCGCCAGCAGTGGGCGTATGCCGTTTGAAGCTTTCCGCTGATGCAAGCGGCAGTACTGGCACATCCAGATGTGCTTGGAAGGTGCGAAGGTGCCAAGGCGTCAACGCGTCTAGCGTCCCATACCGTAGACATTTTTTTTTAAAGACGGGCACCTAAAGTGAGCACTTGAAAGAATTTCAAAGGCCTTCCTATCTTCTTTGTAAAAAGACATACCGTCTATTTTCTTTCAAATCTCACATTTGTTCCCGATGGAGTAGTATAAGCATTTTTAGGGTTTTGTAGTAAAAATCACGGAACCCTTATAGTTTCGTCATATCCGTCCGTCCGTCCTAGGCTTTCCTCCCAAACGGTGAGTGCTAGAAAGATGAAATTTTGCACGGATATGTGTATGTACTATTCCAACAAAATGTTACAATAAAATTATGAAAAATATTTTTTTGTGTACCTCCCCTACAATTAAAGTGGGTATGATTTTTTTCTCGCGTCATCCCATCGTGTGGTGTACATTATATACGTATTTTTAAAACATTGGGAGGTTGCTAACACAATTTTTTGATTTAGGGGTCCGTTTGCGAGACGTACATTCATTTGAGAGTAACTTTATGATCCCACGCAACCGAGGAGAGTCTGTTGATAACAGCAGTTGCATCAATTGCAGTTGAGATTGGCTTGAGCCTCTATGGTGTTGGTGTGACCCCTTTGCATTTATTTATTTCATTAATAATTAATACTACTATAGAAGTATAAATATCATGTAACATTTGGCAGTTACATAGAAAGCCAAATCTTACTGCCAAAAAAACTCTATTGTTAATTTATTCTGCAAAAGTCGACATCCAGGAAGTAACCATCCAATTATAATGCTACTATTCCCCAAAGACAAAACGGGACAGGGATATAAAACAAAGTGGTCTGTGGTCTCTATCCCAACCTTTTGCTAGAGGGAAAAATGTTACAAAATATTTTAAATACCCTGCACTGAATCTACTTTAAAGCTTTATTTTCAAAACGTCCGCGTCCGTTGCTTTATGATTAGATGCTGGTTTCTTTTTAGACTTCTTACTATACTGACAAGTATACTATGTAAGAGAAGTCTTATAGTCCGGTCCTGTCCGTCTGTCCGCACTTTTCAACTCGAGAACTACAAGTGCTAGAAAGTTATGATTTGGCACATAGAATTTTGGTACAGAATAAACACCATAGCAAAAAAAAAAAAAAAAAAAAAAAAAAATATTTATGATTATAGTTATTATTTTATTTTTAACATGTGATATCACATAATAGTAAGAAGTCGTCTTATGCCTTCACTGCGATAGTGAAGGGCGCCTTGCTTGTTTTTTGAACAACGGGAGTTCAATCGTTTTTCCACGTAATTCGCAAATCAATTTTCTTTTTATAGTATGTAGGGAACTAAGATAATGATTTACACACCTATGTCAGGCCTATATCACTCGCCTAACAACCGCAAAAAAATACGTGACGTCAGCGACAACTTGAAGTTGTAAATCAGTAAGGGTAATCTTGTTTGTGACACGGCATTGACCATAGAGTTGATATTGAGGCATCATAATTTTTGGTTAAATTATGCTGGTATATATTTTACTTTACTAAACAACCCTAACGTTCGAATGATGTTCTCTGTAAACAAAAGCAGGTGTCGGTTGGTGCAGGTGCAAGTTCTGTATGTAAGTACTATTCCCTATTTTGTGCCTATGTACATAAAACCACACCTGTTTACTGCGATTTGATTGGTTGAATAAGACGATAGACTTTAGTCGACACTGCCATGCTGATAGGGCTTGCATGTGTCCCTAAGATATATGTGTGAATATTATTTATATAGATAAAAAATAAAAGTAAGTACAAGAGTAAGGTAATTCTTCAAACTTTTTATTTTTCCCGACCATATTCTGAACACGCAATATGCTGCTTCGTATTTACATATATGATACAGAAATCTTAACGATAACAGATTTATCGCGGTTGCTATCTTGTTTTTATAGGTGCGTGACTTCGACTTCGTAATTTGATCGGGCAAGTACAAAACATCGGATATACATCATTTGACAACCAAGTTGAATTTGTATCACATGCTACATTTATTGTCGCTATAAAATACCTAATTTTATTGTCTAAGGTTAGTGCTGACGTCATTTTAGTTGTGTGGAACTTAAATATGAATCTAGTTTATTTATTTATTTGCACCTAACAGATTTCAACCGAAAAAATACCAAATCAGAAATATCAGAGTCCAGGGTTGCATTCCAAAAGAATGTGTATACAAAAGAAGTAACATTAAGGAGTTGATATAAACATATTATGTAAGTACTAGCTGTTGCCTGCAGCTCCGGTTCGGTTGAGCCATTTCTGAGATTAGCATGTTCAAACATTAAAACAAACACAAAAATTCTAAAAACCATTGTTTTGGTTTCTATTGCGTTCATAAAGCCCTCCTACAACAGTTTCTATATTATATCTTCGATGTACATACATCGACCACTTACAATTTTTTTATTATGTATTGATACAATTTTGAAAACTAGGACATGATGGAGTTTCACATTTAGTTAAGACTCTTATTTAAGTTCCACAAAAAAAGTACACGTCTCGTGTGGACCCTTCTTTTCCTTTCCTTCGAGCCATAAGACAGAAGAAGAAGCCGTGCACTTTAATCGGTATAAGTCTACACACCTATCTGATAGCTGATAGCGGGGTGTTGTGAAGTCTGCGAGAGTCGAGGATCTCTGAAGATTTCACCAAATGCAACGTGCATTGGAGTGCAAAGTGGATGCAGAAAAACTATAACTGCGTCATACTTATACATGGGGCACACTAAAAGTTCTGCACTTCTAGCTAATCGGAACTATTTGAATTTCGAATGTTATATTTTTTTAAACGTTGCAACCTTCTTAGTAATAAACAAAAACAATTGGCGGGAAATCATTTGTCAATTGTTTTTTATCACACATCAAAGTTCTACATATGCAACGAAAATGGAATTAAGTCGAAAAGATTTTAGAGCGATGGTTTTTTATGATTTAAAAAGTTCTCTCTCTCCGCAAGACTATGCCGCTCGTCTTCAAAATGCTTTTGGGAGAGAAGCACCTTGTTTGAGCACCGTGAGGCGATGGTTTGCTGAATTTTAGAGAGGTCGAGTTTCTTTACATGACGAATTTCGTGAAGGAACTGCCGTCAACGAAAATAATGTGGCTACTGTTAAGCGGTTAATTGAAGAAAACCCGCGGATTACCTATGAGACAATTCGAGGACTATTGGGGATTGGTATGAGTCAAATCCAGAAAATTTTACACGAAGAATTGAAAGTTTGGAAACTTTGTTGTCGTTGGATCCCTCATGAACTGACAGCGGAGCAGAAGCGGGCTCGCGTGGAATGATGCTCACAGATGCTACTGAAGTACGACCACGGACATTCTAATGCTGTTTATGACATTGTCACAGGAGACAAAACGTGGATTTATTGTTTTGAAACCGAAAAAAACAGCAATCTTGTGAATGGGTGTTTGAAAATGAGAACAAGCCAACAAAAGTGAGGCAGGCGAGAAACGTCGGTAAAAAAATGATCGCGTTTTTTTTCTCAGCTACGGGTCCCATCAGTACAATTCCACTTGAAGATCAAAAGAGTGTTAATGCCGAGTGGTATTCTACCATTTGTTTACCCAGGGTGTTAGAAAAAGTTCGCGAAAGACGACCCAAAAATCAGCACGTAGAAAACATGCCTTCAGATCTTTGGTCCTCCTGTTTTAATAAATGGTTCGATCACATGAAAAAATGTTTAAAATGTAAAGGAGAGTATTTGGAAAAGCAATAAACATAATAATTTGGTTTTAATGTTGTTTTTTTAAGTTACGCAAAACTCTTAGTGTGACCTACGTACCGTAGTACCGTCAGCTAAAGTTTGAACATCAGCCATACAAAGTATTACGATTGACTGATAATAAAGCCTAGCTCCTATATTAGTCCGGTCAATTTAGACATTCGAAGGTGCATAAAGTACCAACAAGCTGAAAATCAATAAATTGGTTCAGAACATAATTATAAATAAAATTTTAAAGTTCCCCATCATTCCCGTGTATGAAAAAAATTTTAATTCGAGGTAAAAGGTCCAAAAAATGAGTTTTTCGCCATTTTCAGCAAAACGGTAAGTTTTATCATAAAAGTAGGTACTTTATACAAAAATAGAAAATTTTACCTAGCCCGTAGGGGTCCAAAGTTATAGGCCAAATAGATATGGGGAATGTGGCCTATAACTTTGGACCCCTTAGGGCTAGGTCAAATTTTCTATTTTTTGGCTTGCCAACAGATCGAGGGCTATCCATAGAGGGGTTAACCATCATTGTAGCATAAGCAGTTCTCGAGAGCAAAGGGGGGGGACAAAAATTACATTCCCCATTTATATAATATAGATATCTCAAAAACGGTGGCTCTACTCTAATTTTAAGATCTACAATTTTTGTCTAGGGTACTTTTATGATAAAACTTACCGTTTTGCTGAAAATTGCGAAATAGTCATTTTTTGGGCCTTTGACCTCGAATATTTTTTTTTCCATACACGGGACTGATGGGGAACTTTTAAATTTTATTCATATCCTGAACAATTTTACTGATTTTCAGCTTGTTGGGACTTTATGCACCTAAACTTTCATTTTTTGGTCTAGATTGACCGAACTATATAATATAGAGCTCCTTTACCAACTTAGGTACCTATATTTACGAACGAGCTACGCATTAATAGTATGATTAAATAATAATAATTATTATAATCAACTAATGGATGCTTGCTACTTAACCCGGGGTTTTTTCCTAACATAAAAGTAGCCTGCCCCATCTGCTATCTGCCAGTGAAAATCCCGTAAAAAAAAAAAAAATTGTGAAAATCTGTTAGTTTGGTTTCCATTTATATATAAGTATATGTTTTCTGACATACTTCGTCTGGTAGGGTTAGTAGGTGATAGATTTACCACCAAATTCAATATGTAATCTCAATCCATGTTTTTGCTATCCGGGACTGATAATTCATACAAATCCCAATTTTACATTGACAGGATTTGATGGAATTATCAATCCCTTGGGATCGAGATTACATATTGAATTTAATAGTTAGCAACTCAGACTAAACCCGCTATCATCTACACAGGATAGGTGAACAGAAAATGGTATTTCAAATTGAGCATCAGTCTATTCTACAATTGGTCGGTGTAACCAGAAGTTTATTTGTGCGAATTTAGCTCTGATACCCGGTTGGCTCCAACCAATATTAGGAAATTGAAATAAAATAGTCCAGTTTAAATTTACAGTCACTGTTTGAAATAACGCTATTGCATCGGTAGATTCGGTAGCAATGTAGACCAAATTGCATGAACAACTTGGAGCCTTCGGCGTTGTATCAGTTATTTATTACCTACCAGTTTATTGCTACATTGTGGATTTAGGCAATGGACACAGTGGGGGCAAATTCTAACTAATGGGTTATATTGGTTTGCAAATACGTTATGAACATTCAATAATGATAGTGACATTCAAGATGGGGCTCGTGGCTAATCAGTTACCTATTGCATGTTGCAAAGGTTAAGCAACATCTAACCAGGCTGGTCTTAGTATGGGTGACCATTTCCTAAGACATTGAGATCCTTCTGTGCCTTGAAAAGTACGTTAAGCCGTCGGTCCCGGTTGTCATACGAACAGCTCGGTTGATGATGCTGAGTGATGACATTCATCAACAGCGATATTTGGATAGGTAGATACTGATATAGATTTATTTATTTATTGCACTGAAAAAATGTAATGTTGTTAAATGTAATGTTGTTATTTGTTTTGCTAGTATATTCCAATGCTTCACAGTAAGTATATAAAGTTTGGACTATTTAATGCAGGTTCATTGGGTAACAAGCATAATGAGTTTTTAGTGTCTATGAGCCAGCATGCTGTTGATATCATGGCCATAAATGAAACCTGGTTGTATTTGGGGGAAGATGGGAGGGCTCCCCATGTTCCTGGGTACAAGCTAAGGCACACTCCGAGGCCCACTTCTATTAAGCGTGGTAAGGGTGGTGGAGTTGGGTTTTATGTAAGGGAGGGCATTAGTGCAAGAACTAGACGACATCCGATTGATCCACTTGTGGAAGAGTACTGGATGTCCATTAGCTGTAGGAGTGGGAGATTTCAACGCTCACATGTTGAGGCCTTGGGAACCGGACACACAGAAGCTGCAGCAATTCTTGGACTACACAAACCTGCGTCAAGTTGTTGACTCACCTACGCATTTCTATGACAGTGGCAGCTCTCTGATAGATGTCATATGTACAGACATGGATGTCTGCAATGTCACTGTGACACATGTCCCTGAGCTCGGTAGGCATGCCACTGTCACATGTGAGTCATCCTTCAGAAAGCCCAAGTTAAAACCCAAGTGGATCACTTGGAGGTCATACGGAGATATCCTGATGGATCTCTTTGATGGAGACTTGGATGGGATACCCTGGCACATTCTGGCCTCACAGGGTGAAGTTGGTGGTATGGTGGGCGGTTTGTCTGCATGGGTTAATTGTTTATTTGATATGCATGCACCCGAAAAGCAGATATTTCTCAAACAAAAGTACACACCATGGCTAACGGATACTGTGAAGTTGCTTTTCAGTCTGCGTAACAAAGCCAGGCTTATATATCAAACAGCTAAGTCAGAATCAAAAAAAAAGTACTACTTAGACCTTAAACATCAAGCAGTAGTAGCTTTGCAGAATGAGAAGGCTGCATACTTTTCAAAGCATATTAATGAGAATATACATAATCCCAAACTCATGTGGAAGAATTTAAAAAACCAAATACTTCCACCGCACGGAGCGTCGTCGTGTCTCCCTGACCATTTTAATGACCCGAATGCTATGAATAGGGCTTTCATAGACATCCCGGGTCAGTGTGCAGTGGCAATTTCGACGCTAACATACTATGAACACCACAGACACAATGCAAATGTCTTTGATCTGAGACCTGTTAACCAAGAAATAGTTAGGAAAATACTAAATAATATCAGAACCTCGGCGCAAGGCACAGATAAAATTAATATCAAAATGTTGATGCTAACACTGCCAAATTCACTTAGCGCGATCACTGCCATTGTAAACACATCCATCTCTACACAGACTTTTCCTGAGATGTGGAAGTGTGCAGTGGTAAGACCAATACCTAAAGTTAGTCCGCCAAATACTGTGAAATACCTGCGACCAATCAGCATATTGCCTTGCCTCTCTAAGGTGCTTGAAAAGGTTGTTCATATGCAGGTAATTGATTTCCTAGAGGCGAATAATATCATTCCTGACAAGCAATCAGGTTTCCGTAAGGGAAGAGGCACTGCAACAGCATTGTCTGATGTGGTGGGTAATATCCTGGAAGCCAGGGATCGAGGGGAAGGAACGGCGCTGGTCCTCTTGGACTATTCACGTGCTTTTGACGCCCTTGACCCGTCCCTTTTGCTGTCTAAGTTGGCATACTATGGATTTTCGCCTGATACCATCAAGTGGTTCCACAGTTACTTGACGAACAGGTCTCAATTTGTGGAGGTATATAAAGAGGATGGCACAGCGCTAACATCAGCCAACCTCAAAGTGACAAGAGGTGTACCACAAGGCTCAATATTGGGGCCACTCCTGTTCATTCTATATACTGCTGACATAACCAAGTGTATTCAGAACTGCAATTTCCATATGTATGCCGATGACACACAATTATATTTGTCCTTCAAGCCAGGTGATACAGCTTTGGCTGTATCGCAAATCAATGAGGACATTCAGCGTATAGTTGGCTGGTCAAGGGAGCATGCCTTGATTCTTAACCCATCCAAGTCCAAATGCATGGTACTGGGTAGCAGACTACAAGTCCAGGCTATAACGCACTTAAATCCAGTAATCATAATAGACGGGCAGCGTATAGAGAGAGTTGAGCAGGCAACCAACCTGGGGCTTATAATGGATCCTCATTTGCGTTTCGAGTCCCATGTTAATAAAATAGTTAAAAATTGTTTTTATAGGCTTAAGGTTCTGTACAATATCCGTGAATGTCTGAGTGTAGCTTTGAGGAAGCAACTGGTGGACACTCTTATTCTATCAAGTTTTAATTATTGTGACACAGTGTATGGGCCATGCCTACTATCAAGTACTCGGAATCTAATACAGAGGATGCAGAATGCCTGTGCCAGGTTCTGTTTTAAAATTCCTAGACGTCATCATGTGACACCTTTTATGAATGACCATAATGTGTTGAATATGGAGGCCAGAAGGAAGTTGCACATTGCAGTTATGTTGTTTGGTCTTTTAAAAAATGAAACACCTCGATATCTATACGATAAAATAGCATGGAGATGCAATAAATACCGTTACCCAATCAGGTCTATGACAAGTGTCTTGTCTATACCTCGGCATAGGACTACAGCATACAGGGGGTGTCTCAAGTATGCAGCGGCACGAATCTGGAATGACCTGCCGCCTCCCTTAAGGAACCTGAAATCAAAATATTCATTCAGGTCCAAATACAAGGCTTTCCTGCTATTAGGACAAAAGCAGCAAATTTAATACCTATTTACACAAACAGTTTGGCTTGACGTACCTAATTTTCATGTCCCTTTGGGATTCGCCGTTCCGGATGCGTGTCGTACTTACGATCAGCTGTGTTGGTTTTGTATGTGTCATACCTATAACAGACATTGCGTTTTAGTTGTATAATTGTGGTGGTATCTTGGGTGTAATTTGCTTGTCACTCTAATTCGATTCTATTTGTATTTTTGTCATTTTAAAGATTGGTTGGCTATAATCCTGATAAGTACCTATCTACTATTGTACTATTTTATTGTACTATTTTAATATGAATACGACAACCTTACTTACCGTACTCGAGGGCACTATTGTTCCAACTTTTGTTGAATGTAGATGTAATCTTTTATGACTCCGATCCATGGTTGCGTGTATTTCTTATAAATTACTGGCTGTCGGCGCCAGATATCGCTATGGGGTAACACTGAAAACCAGATGTACTGAAATAGGCAATATGCTCATCTCAGTACAATATGCTGAGTGTTATCCCATATTGTGTGTCGCAATTTTTACAAGTTGCTGTATGTGGGTACGTGTGAGTGGATTGAATTATAAATAATTATGTTGTAAAATAAAACGCGGCACGTGTTTGACACGTATTTCCTGCCACACACACGTCACTCATAAATGTCAAACCAAGCCACACTGTCAAGTGTCAGTTATTGTGACACGACCGTGTCACTTATGTCAATTTTACGTCTGTGGTCGTTGTGACCATAGATAAGTTATATTATTCTTTGTGTAACGCTGAGTGTAAAGTTGTGATGCAACAATAAAAAATATTTTTCTTTCTTTCTTTTTCTTTCACTACGAACTATATCTATCTTTACAGGCGTAACCCAATACGGTAGTGTAGTGACAAGGGGCGGGGCCCCAAGAGATTAGACTACGTCCTCGCCGTCCGCCCTGGACCCCAACTTGACCACGGTAACGCAGTGGCAAGTTGGGTGAACGAACGTCGACATCGAGAACTTGAGTGGCCAACACAGAGAGAAACTGCTTATTATGAATAAGCCAGAAGAGACCCCCGGTCCTGACACTGCCCTACCCCGGGCAGTCTCAGCCGACGACTTACTGCATTATTCCCGGAACCTGATTATGCCTATCGAATTGGGGGCTCGCGTCGCGCCGCCTAGTTGCAGCGCGACGTCGACGCCCCAAGGAAATGTTGCTGCTGGGACTGACGATGGGTCAGCTCCCAGTAGTGTGAGGGGTAAGGGCCGTTCTTCTTCGCAGAAGAGGACCCTCGAGAAGGGGGGGCTGCCGCGCGACCGGAGCACTAGTTGCTCAGGGTGGGGGTCCCTCCTCTCCAGCGATTCGGAGGAGGAGGTGCCGGTGAAGACGGTGCGCACGCGTCTCGACGCCTACAGAAAGCGCCCGCCAACACCACCCCCGTCATCTGTGCCGTTCCTGCGCAGTCGCAGGGATATCGGTGTGCCGCCCGCGCGGGAGATAATGAGTATTTTCTCCCGCATGAACGCGGCCATGCGGGGGAGTAAAAACATGTCGGGGAGGAAGAAGATTGTGGCTTCACTGGTGGATAAAGCCCAATCCTCCCTCGACAAGCTCCTCGAGCGGAGCGTCACAGAGGAGGAGGCGAAGCTCCGCAAGCAGGTTGCGAGCCTGGAGGTGGAGCTCACTGCCTCCCGAAAGGAGATGGAAGATCTCCGTCGGGAGGTCGCTGAGTTGACCAAAGCGGTCAAGGCACCTCCAGGTCCCATGCCACCTCCTCCTCTGACGGCTGGACCAGCGCCGAAGACGGCGCCTAGGACCGCACCCACCATGGCGCCCGGCTCGCCGCCGAAGCCTGTACCGACTACGGTGCAGGTCCTGACGGCGATCGAGAGGCGCCTCGCGGTCCTGGAGGACCGGGCGTACCGCCCTCCACTAGCGCGTCCCGCGTTTTAATACGCGGCGGCTGTTGGCGGTGCTCCCGCTCCGGGTCCAAGCGGCACACCCACTGTCCGCCGCCCCGCTCCGCCCCCGTCCGCTTCAGCGAACCGGATGCCGGCCGAGACCGTGGCCCAGACGCGGAAGGCCAAGGGGCGCGGTAAGAAGAGTGGCCCCTGCCGCCTCGTCTTCCTCTAACGTCGCTCCCGTTGCTTCCTTACATCCCTCCAGACGGGAGGGATGGGAAGTAGTGGGAGCCAAGAAGAGGAAGACGAAGGCTGCCAAGAAAGCGGCCAAAGCCGCCGCGGCGAAGGCGCCGAAGAGGCCCCGCCCCCCTCGCTCCACCGCCGTCGTCCTGACGGTGACGACGGTAGGTGTGGAGAAAGGGGTGGGGTACGCCGACGTACTGAGGACCGTGAAGTCCTCAGTCAACCTCTCGGCCCTCGAAATACAAGGGGGGCTCCGGTGCAAGACGACACGCACCGGGGCTCGCCTCCACGAGGTCTCCGGTGCCTCCAGCGGCCCTAAAGCTGACGCCCTAGCGGCTCAGCTTAGGGTCGCGCTGGACGAAGAAGCCGTCCACGTCACCAGACCCACCAAATGCGCCGCATTGCGCATCATGGGTCTGGATGACGCGGCCACGACCGAGGAAGTTGTCTCCGCCGTCGTGGAGGCGGGCGGCTACCCCCGTGACCAGGTGAAGGCTTCAGATATCTCCTTCGGCTCCACTGGTCACGGGATGACAGTCGTCCAGTGCCCCGTCGCGGTGGCACTGAAAGTGGTGGACGGACGAAGCCTCCTCGTAGGGGGCTTCCTAAAGGCGCAGGTGCACCTCCTTCGTGCCCGGGAAACCAGATGTTTCCGGTGCATGGTGGTGGGGCACGTCGGAGTGCAGTGTACAGCGGAAGTCACCGTGGGCGATCGGTGCTTCCGCTGCAGCCGGCCCGGTCACAAGGCAAGTGCCTGTGACGCCCCGCCTCGCTGCTTTAGATGCGAGGCGGAGGGCAAGACCGCGGATCACCGGGTCGGCAGCACAACCTGCGCCGCCTCGAAGCCAAAACCTCGTCCGTCCGCTGAGAGCGGTGGGGGTGCCGCCCTTGCGCGGCCAGTTGCTTCGCGGCGGTATGCGGTTATGGACGTCAATTAATGTCTGACGCCCGTATCCGTATCCTGCAAGTGAATTTGAACCACTGCCGTGCTGCTCAGGATCTTCTGTACCAGAGCATCCGGCAGTGGTCCATAAACTTGGCCGTGGTCGCCGAGCCGTACTACGTCCACCCGGGAAGCCCGGTGGACGAGGATGGCTCGGCCTGTTGTATCTTTGGGGGGTCCGCCGCAGACAACTCGCGCCTTGCGATCATTGCAAGGGGCCGCGGGTGTGTTGCGGCGGACTATGATGGGTTGGCAGTCGTGGCCACCTACATCTCGCCGAACATTGACGAGTCTCAGTTTGAGCTATGGCTCACTGAGCTCGACGTCGTCTTCGCTGCGTGCCGTCCTCGCCCTGTCCTGCTCCTGGGAGACTTCAACGCCTGGAGTGAGGCGTGGGGCTCCCGGGAAACCAGGGACAAGGGGAGGCTTCTTGAGGACTGGACCAGAACACGTGGTCTGGAGGTCCTCAACCGGGGGAATGTCGCCACCTTTTGGCGGCGGGGGGGGGAATCGATCGTGGACGTAACGTTTGCATCCCCTGACCTCGCCCGCCGTATTACAGGCTGGCGCGTGGAGGAGGGTGAAGAGACGCACTCGGATCATCGGTACATCCGGTTCGATGTCGTCCCCCCACCTGACCTCCCACAGCCGGTGGCAAATCCCCCGGATCCGCGTTGGGCACTTCACCATCTGGATCGGGAGGCTCTCCTGGAGGCATCCATCGTGCAGGCCTGGATTCCGGCGCCGGACCGGCCTGCCGATGTGGATGCCGAGGCGGAGTGGTTCAGGAGAGCCATGTCGCAAATCTGTGATGCGGCGATGCCTAGGGTTACACCCAGACCGGCCAGGAAGCAGGTGTACTGGTGGTCGCCGGAGATTGCAGAGCTGCGCGCAGCATGCATCTCCGCCCGCCGCCGGTACACCAGGTTTCGCCGGAGGCGTCGCCGCCCAGACGACGCGGCAGCCCGAGAGGCGGAGCTTTTTCAGGCATACAGGGAGGCTAAAGGTAATCTCCAGGAGACGATAAAGCGGGCCAAGACGGCGGCCAGCGAGGAGCTCTTGGAGACCCTGCAGCAGAACCCATGGGGGCGCCCGTACCTACAGGTCAGGGAGAAACTCCGACCTAGGGCGCCCCCACTGACCCAGAGTCTCCAGCCGCAGCAGCTGGAGCGGGTCATGGGCTCCCTGTTTCCGACGAGCGCGGAGGAGCACGTCCCTCCGCGCATGGCTCCGTCTCTGCCCGACGCGGATAGCACCAGCGAAGACGACGTACCCGAAGTCAGGGTGGGGGAGCTAGGTGCGGCAGTACTCCGGCTTAAACGCCGGAAAATCACTGCCCCCGGACCCGACGGCATTCCTGGCCGTGCATGGGTCCTGGCCCTCGAAGAACTCGGGCCTCGACTGATGGGGCTCTTTAGCGCATGCCTCGAAAGGGGCCAGTTTCCCAAGGTGTGGAGGACGGGGAAACTGGTCCTGATCCGTAAGGCGGGGCGGCCGGTGGACTCACCGTCCGGATACCGGCCGATCGTGTTGCTCGACGAGGTGTGTAAGCTCTTTGAGCGAATTATCGCGGAACGCCTCGTCGAGCATCTCACGAGTGTGGGGCCAGACCTGGCGGATAACCAGTTCGGTTTCCGTCGGGGAAGCTCCACCGTGAGCGCGATCATGCGCGTGAAGAGCCTGACGGAGGAAGCAGTCTCGCAGGGCAAGGTGGTGGTGGCGGTGTCTCTTGACATCGCCAACGCGTTCAACACCTTGCCATGGAGCTGCGTTAGGGAGGCGCTCGTGTATCACGAAACGCCTCTCTACCTCCGTCGTATTGTCGGGGCCTATCTCTCGGAGAGGGCCATAGCTTTTCCCAGCTGGCTCGGGCCAGCTCGGCGAGATGTGTCGTGCGGTGTTCCGCAGGGGTCGGTCCTGGGGCCACTTCTGTGGAACATCGGCTACGACTGGGTGCTGCGGGGTGCGTTGCCTAGGGGTGTCGGCGTAACGTGCTACGCCGACGATACCCTCGTCACGGCGCGGGGTGCAACGTACCAGGAGGCAGCACTCAAGGTCACGACGGGTGTTGCTCGAGTCGTGGGTCGGATACGGCAGCTGGGACTGGAGGTGGCCTTGCACAAGTCCGAGGTTCTGTGTTTTCACAGACCTCGGAACGGTCCACCAGAAGGTTCCAGCATAAATGTGGGAGGCGTTAGCATCGGCATCAAGCCCTCGATGAAGTACCTAGGGATCGTACTTGATAGCCGATGGAACTTCGGACCACATTTCCGAAGTTTGGTCCCCAAGGTGACGCAGGCATCGGTCGCGCTTTCGCGACTGATGCCCAACCTAAAGGTACCCAACGCCTCCTGCAGGAGACTGTACCTGGGGATCGTGCGTAGTATGGCCCTATACGGGGCTCCCGTATGGGCGGATAGGTTGGCGGTCAAGGGGAACCTTGGCCGTCAGAACCGTACGGGGGTACCGCACGATCTCCGGAGAGGCTGCATGTCTCCTAGCCGGGACCCCTCCATGGGACCTGGAAGCGAGAGCCCTTGCGTCATTGTTCCAATGGCGCAAGGAGGCGCTGGAGCGGGACCACAGGCCTGCGTCTCGAGAAATCGAGGACTAGCGGTCCCAACTCCGCCAGGATCTCATGGAGTCATGGAGGGTGCGACTTGAGCAACCCAAGGGGGGTGCCATCTTCATCGCGGCGGTGAGACCGATCATGGACGATTGGCTGCAGAGGCAGCATGGTGACCTCACGTACCATGCGACGCAGATCGTTGCCGGGCATGGATGCTTCGGTAGCTATCTGTTTCGCATGCATCGTGAGGTCACACCCCGGTGTCAACACTGCGAGGTTTCCGACGACGACACCGCACTCCACACGTTGGTGGAGTGCTCAGCGTGGGCGAGTCAGCGCCGGGACCTCGTAGTGGGTCTGGGCGTGGATACCCTCTCGCTGGGGACCATGCTTCAAGCCATGGTATCTAGCGGGAGTAGGTGGAACGCGGCCGTGTCCTTCTGCGAGCAAGTCATGCTCGCGAAGGAGGCGGCCGGGAGGGAGAGGGAGCGTACCCTCCCCGCCGAGTTCCGTAGTCGGCGGCCAGGCCGCCCCAGACTACGCGACTACGCCCAAGATTATCGTCCTCCATGATCGGGGCCTGAGGACGGCGGGATCGTCACCCACCGTCCTTACAGAAGCAGGCTAGAAGGGTTGCGTGCTGCGGGGCCTTTGCCCCATAGCACGCAACCAGATTCACTCACTGACGGGGGATAAAACCCGACCCCAATGACGCGGGATTCTCGTCCCGACCAAACACCCGCAGAGACCACAGAGGTGGTCAAAGACCACCGGGCGCCACTGAACATACCCTCTGCTAGTAACCAGAGACGCCCGACAACGGACGTTAGAGCGGCCGCGGCCTTGGGCCGCGGAATTAAAAAAAAAAAAAAAAAGTGTAGTGACAACATCATAATAAAATTAAAAACTAACCTATTTGTAACATATTACATACATTGCGACTCCCGTGAACTCACTCAGCGAACAACCAAAGATATCGATCTCCTCAGCCACTAGGTTGAGAGTGCGAAAGAGTGAGATAGGTAAAAGATAAACGGAGCTTTGCATTTTTGTAAGTGCACGTACGTGAACGTATATATGACCTCTTTTACACACACATGTGTTGTACACACAGCTACAAAAAGAGATTTTACTCTACTTTTCGTGGTCGTCGACACAAATGCAAAGCTCCGTGTATCCCTCGTAAATTGTACTGTGATATTTTAACTTAATTTACGCACTGTACAGTAGAATTCCAATTATACGAACATATATGCGAACATGTCCTGGGCCGAAGTCATCCTTACCAGGACGTGGTCCTATATCTGCTGATTGTCGAGATTCTGAAAAAAATATCCGAAGTAAGTACTATGCGATAAAAATATGATCCTGGATGGAAAAACTAAACAAATGTATGAAAATCCATATATGATACACATACGTATATAAACTTAATATGAAATGTCTTTCGTTAAATTATTGCTGTGCTGGTTTCGACAGCAATATTTCTCAAGGGTAGTCATATAATTTATGAGAGAGGACCTTATCGTAGGTTGGTTGTAGAGACATTTGAGGAACAGTTGCAAATTATGTGTTTTAGTCTCTTCAGTTACAGGGTGACTGTGGAATGTAAAATTGTATCAGTTTATCATTTTGGAATGGGGTCCATTACTTTTTTAATATTTTATTTTACGACTATTGAACACAACATATTTTGAGCTCAACTAAGCAGAACTTGTATAACTGACGTAAATAATACCGACTTGTAAATAAATATATTACAATATACTTTTAAGTAATTGACTGAGCGAGCGAAGCAAACGAATCGTCTACATTTCGAGACTATACTGTACAAACTTTACTCTTGTCTGTCAGTCTGTCTGTCCCGTGCTTTGCTACCCATTTGACTAAATAGCATAAAAATATACAGTATGAAAATATGCATCCATTGCCCACTAAATAAGTCTAGGCCCCATATACGATCCATCGCTACGATCCGTCGCTTCAGACCGACCGAAACGACGGATCTGTAATGTATGTTACGATCGTTAACGATTTACTTGATCGCAGACGACATCGGAGATCGCAACAAAAACCTATGCAATCATGAATATCGTCACGATACGAACGAGCGTTTCTGTATTTGAGGTGATACTAGTTTCGATAATTTTAGGTACGTAGGTTCCGTCATTCTCATATAGTTGTGCCAGGTGGAACCTTAATTTATCTTGAGTGTCGTCGACCTGTAACTTCCCACGATTGTGCACATTATTTAATAAATGCAGTAATTTTAAAGCTTATCTGAACTGATTAACAGGAATGCGTCTAGGAACTCGACGAATGTCAGAATCGTAACTTCAAGTATTTTGTAAAAACTTATTTCGAATATAATTTACATAACAGTGAGAAAAGCAGATACTGCTGCTTTCACAACTTTATATTGCAAATTAGGCTATTTACACGCATGCGAACCAAATCATGAATAACTCAACCTCGTTGTTTATTTTATAACTGAGAACGTTTAAACCAGATGAAAAATGAGGGATGTTCCAAGTTGTATCTGTTTATCAGTCTGTTTGTGTCTGTTTTTTTAGCTATCAAACGAATGGACCAAGTTTTATTTAGATTTATTTACTTAAAAATAGACACATGTCTATTCACTGAAGCGCTCGGCTGTGGATATAGGGGCGTGAAAAAACAACATGTATATTAATATTTTTTTTGCTTGTATATTAATATTCTAATACTGAAACATCGTCGCGTAGGTATTGTAGAGAGAAACAAACTTGTTTTACTTAAATGACCATTAAATATTAAATAAGGTGTTTAACCGTGTGATCTAATGAAATATTTGGTAAGATCACTTTAAGTTTTATAGAAACTTGTGTTATTATGACTTGTTAGAAAAACTTATTTAAAACTAAATAATTTTAATGTCTGCTGGTTATAGTCCTATATAATTTAGACTTGACAATATTTTTCTTTTTCATGGTTATAACATCTACGTCCTCGGACACCATCCGTGCTTTTAAGTACGAGGTAATTTTTTTAATGTCCACATTACCGCTCAGTGCTGGGAGTCCCGGGTACGCCCTTGCAAGCATAACCCAGGGCACTGGCAGCCTCTGTCAAGACAGTGTCGGGTATTATAGAATATATAGCATAGAATTTCAAAAGAGACTCGAATACTATACATTCAATCTTATTTTATCTTTCTTGTTTTAAATCAACATTGTTTTTAACCCCCGACGGAAACCCGAACGGGGTGTTATAAGTTTGACATGTGTGTGTGTGTGTGTGTGTTTGTAAGTCTGTCTGTGGCATCGTAGCTCCCAAACGGATGAACCGATTTTGATTCTGTTCCTTTTGTTTCAAAGATGGGTTAGGGGAGAGTGTTCTTAGGTATGTTTTATAAAAATCGGTTAAGCCATTTCAAAGATATGAGGGGTGAAAGTGGTGATGAAAAATTTAATGTGTTCAAATATACCCGTGTTGGGTATCAAATGAAAGGTCATAACTTATACATCTTATATTTTTTGTGAGTCGGGGGTTTTTTAAATTTTTAATTTAATCATTTATTACATAGTCAATTAGGTGAAATGTATTTATTTATAAGCCAAGTCTTTAACATAGAAACTCTATGGACAAAGTAGGTAATTATACGCGTTTATACACAAAAATTGACACCAAGTTATACTAATGGACCTAAGTTAACAATTACACCTGAGTATATAACACTTGGCACGTACAGGAATACTCAATTTCTTCACAATAATCAAACAAATAAATCAAGGGTTTTGTTTTAAATTCACTCAAAGTTTAGTATCTTAATTTATTAACAGTCAATTTCTTCATATGCTACCAAAGATAATAAACTAGATAAAATGCAAAACTACGAAATTCTAAAAGCCCATTGCAAGAAAATATTTATAACAGGCAATGGAAATTTTTGGTATAGTGAAAACGAAATAGGTAACGATCAACGCTTCTTCTACAAAGCCGGAGGTGCTATGTTTTATTTTTTGTACAGTTTTATGACAGTGTTAGAAATAATGGCCGCCACGATGGGTGATTTTCCGGAAGATGAGAAAAGTGATTCTGTGAGTTTCGCTGTTAGTCACACCATCGTTATGATAAAAATATTTTCGATTATAACAAAAAAATCGTTTATAAAAGCGTTGAATCACAAAATGGTAACCGTTTGTCAAAATTATGAAGAAGCGCCGTTAATGGCTGAGCAATATAGAATCATAAAAATAAATGTCTTCGCTTATACGTTTGCTGTTTACGGAGCCTGTGCTTTTTTTATTATTGAAGGTCTCCGGAAAATGTTTACGGGTAAGTTTCCTAGCAAATTTAATAGGAAAAATACTTTGTATCTAATCCAATACATATGATTTTCTAAATCACAAAAGCTCCAAATAAGGTACCTCAATGTTAAAAAAGCGGCGGGAAAATAGAGGAATGCCAAAAGTTTGAGGCAAAAAGACTAGAACACCAAACAAGACGTGGGTGTAGACAACAGTTAAGGCGCATTTAGAATTTTCGTTGAATGAACCAATAAAATTAATCGATAGATAACTCGGTCGATGAAAAGGCATGTGGGGATCAAAGTCACTTTAATTTGTAATATAAATAACAATCTATTATGAATTAATGAACATGATTTTTTTTATTCCAGGACGTCATTTTGTAACGGTCGTAACCTACTATCCATCATTCGATGATGATTCCACTATGGGAAGTTTTCTTCGAGTATTTTGGACGGTAGTATTAATGTCCATGATGGTGACCATGAATATTTGCGTGGACTTTTTCAGTATAATTTATATAATTATGTATAAGTACAAGTTCATCACGCTCAGACATTATCTTGAGCGTTTGGCAGAAGAAGTACAAAATCTACACTCTTCTGGCGAAGATTCTCTTGTCGCTGAAAAATTGCAAAGTGGACTGATTGAAGGAATTAAAATGCATAGTAATATATTGCAGTAAGTTTTCAAAGTCAATCGAAGTGAAAATCGAATTAATTTTCATTGTCTCTAAACATGTCCCTACCGCCGGGCGCCACTGGAAATACGTTCTGCTGTAACCAGAGAGGCCCGGCGACAGACGTTGGAGCGGCCGCGGCCTGGGCCGCAGAATTTAAAAAAAAAATATTCCTTACTTTAGTTTATATGGGTGGTTGGGTGGCTGTTTGCTACTATAGTAATTAGAAATCATAGAACTGTTTTAGCCATATTTAGGTATGATTTATTTGCAATAAGATTACAATATGTATAATTTATATACTAAAAATATTTACATTACAAAATATCGTTTAAAAAATCCTCCGCGTCATTGCCGACTGGGGAGGTTCCCAGAATGCTGGCTGTGTTGCCACGTTGGATGGCGATACTTATTCTTTGAGCCAGAAAATAGCCAGCCTTCTGGTCCTGAGAAGCATTGATATTATATACCGGATGTTACGTAAGGGTTATATCAACCCGAAGCCAGCCCGATCAGCTGGTCGACCAGAACCCGTTTCGATATGTGGCGACCGCCAGAGAAGAAAAAAAAAACATTATCACCGAATAAAATACACACTTGTTTAAACAATACTAGCTAAAATCAGCTGCTTCGGTCATCGACATCAAATATGTACAAATAATAGGTACAAATAATGCGCGCCTGTGAAAAGCCTTCCGTCTCACTCCTGGTAGGAACATTTTGTCTCTGTTTCGCATCAAGCGATGCCACACGAACACGAAGCGCTCGGTCGGCGTCGTATTTTATTTAAAATCATTTAGCAAGGTCACAGGTCAGCTAAGTTGCATTCTTTGCTTTGTGCAGTGAGGTAGCTAAATAGTTGTTTAGTGTGTTAATTTGTGAGTTGTGTCAAGTTGTGTGTGATAGTGATTGTGTTGTGTAGTAATGGCTCTGAGTAACGAAGAGTATTACGAGATGATGCTTTGTGTAGGAGCATCAGAAGGCAATTTGAGCACTGCCCGGGAGTTGTACCTACCGTGAGTTTTGATACCTAAAAATACTGTGTACGCAGTTGAGTCGAAGCCGCATTTAGCACTGTTACACAAGAAATTAACCTTTCCTGTAAACAGGTAAGATTTTTCTAAAATTGGGGACAGAGATTTTACTATCACTTGCACGTGGTGCACCTGTCGAACCACGGACGAGGATCTGGGGAAACATAACTATGTGTTGGTCAAAATTTTACATACATAAACAAAAATAATCCTTTAAGGACGCCCACACCGCCGCGACGCCCGCGCCACCGCCAAGGGCATTGTACATACGTACCACGCGCTCATTGGCTACGTCAAGCCGTAGCGTTGGGACACGTTTGTTTTGATATGAAATATCTTTTTAAATTTTTTGATGAACTTTTTTTTCTTCTTTGGCAGTCGCCATATATCGAAACGGGTTATGGTCGACCAGCTGATAGGGCTGGCTTCGGGTTGATATAACCCTTTCGTAACACCCTGTTAAGAGCTTATTGTGTTAAAAACTTACGAGATTCGAAGTTTGAAGATAAGTAACGTATAAGTTACCTTATAATAATAATTTATTTATTAGTTACAAGTAGGAACAGGTTACATAGTAGGTATGTACTTTTATTTGATTACAGGGTGATCTTACAAATTCGTAGGCAAAACAAAAATACAGTTTTATACCATTAGGATTATTGAGCGGAGCGAAGCGCAGCTCAATCTTAGACGACAAGTTTTGTTTGTGTGCCTACTCCTCCGAAATGGCTCGACCGATTTTGACTAAATTTGGCATGCTGGTCGACATCATACCCGGGAGTGCATATCTATGAAATCATGAAAATAGACCATAAAAAAAAAATAAGGAAATTTGCTCCGCTCAACATTTGCAATTAGTAGCATGCATTGCATACCTAGTTCTATTTTTGAACCCTATTAATTTACTTTAAACTCGTAAGTTTAATGTTAATATTTAGTTTTTTATTTCACGAGGCTATCGAAAGAGGTTGATAAAGCATTTGGAATAGTGATGGCGTTACAACTTTGCCAAACTTTCGGTTCAGCCATTTCAATTCTTCTTCAGATTGCCGTAAGTAGACATCAGTACTTGTATTTTCTCTTCTTTGCTTTAGTTATGTGTGCAAACTTTAGGACGAGTGTGTATACAGGGTTACTTCTAAAAGTAACTCATTTGCTGGTATTCATGGTAAGTATGAGTCGTTGCATTATCTCTGTAGGTATGTATAAAAGTTTTTTTTAACTCTCACGAATTAGGTTACATACAAGTGAATTCTTTTAACACCACTGTTCGGTTAGCGACTTCAAAACTAAAGTTTTTGGAAATCACTTTGTTTGTTTTTTTTTCAGATATCAGATGACATAACAATAGCGGCCGCTCTAAAGTTAATACTTTTTGTGGTTGCGTTATTTTTTCTGCTGGGTCTGTTTTTCTGCAATTCTGGAGAAATTACTTATCAGGTTTTTATTACTTATAAGGTTTATACGTAGTTAGCACACGACTACTTTCCGTAAGCAAATTATACGCCCAGTTTACTCCAATACCTAACTATCCCCTGAAGAGGCCGTTTCCGTTTCGGTTATTGCAGTTTCCGGACACTTTAGGTAGGTATCTGTCAGACCTTCGTCCGTCTTTCAAAATATGCACGCGGATGTCAGGATGACTTGGACCCCGGAGATGCTGTTAGGGTTATTTGAGGGTTATTTAATTTGAATACAAGTATTATAGGTACCGTTTTTATACCTTTGATAGTATCCCTATTAAGTTCCGTTCCTATATCAATAATTCCTTCATATTTAAATATCCTGATTGCCTAACCTTATTGGCGTTTCAGGCATCACTAATAGCAGACTCATTTTTTTACTGTGGCTGGCATTTGTATTCATCACGCATAAACCAAAAGTCTGTTCGAAACATCCGCCAACTGGTGGTCTTTGCTCTGATGCAAGCTCAACGACCGCTGATTATGAAGTCTTTCAAGATGATTGAACTGTCATACAGAACGTATTTATCGGTAATTTCGTATGTTTATATTCAACACTAGCTGTTGCCTGCAGCTCCGCCTCCATGTTATAGTTTTCTTGATCACCAGTTACTGATTTATTATGTATAGCTGTTGCCCGCTGCTCCGCCTGCATGTTACTTTAGATTGACATAACTTTTTTTATTTAAAATCCGATTGAAATAAAACAAACCTTAAATGTTAAGTTCAAGAAACCACAACGCATTACTGAAAACCGTATTCAAATCGGTTAAGCCGTTTCTGAGATAAGCGTGTTCAAACATTCAGAAAAACAGATAAAAATTCTAGAAACGATTGATTTGGGTTCTATTGCGTTCACAAAGCCCATATACAACAGTTTCTCTATTATTTCGTCGATGTGCCTGTTTATCTGATTAGCTGGACCTGTCACAATAATCTTAGTCCTGTTCAAGGCCATTTGACACACCAAGTTAGATGTACAAAAAATAGGGTACTAGAAGTGACTAGAACGTAGAAGTAGTTATAAGTCCGATTTTTTTATCAATTAAGGTAACGGACATTAACTGAAATATAGCAACTAGTTATTTTTTTTTTTTTTCGCGACGATGCGGAAGCTTTCTTTGACGCCTGTATATAGTGTAGATTTTAATGTGTATAGTATAGTTTTTAGTATGTGTAAATAGTATTTTTATCTACTATTATGTATATTGTAATTCTCTATTGTAAATAAAAGTATACTAGTTAAATTGATTAATGAATTTAATTTAACAATATTTTCTCATTTCAGGTGATTCGTGCGACTTATTCTGTGGTCGCATTATTTTATGCACACAAAAAATAAATTATTGCATTAAATCTGGTATTTCTAAAGAATCTTACATTTGTTAAAATGTTATTAAAGAAGTTAAAAACCCGATTGTAATTAAGTTATTTTAAATATAATTTAGTGCTAAATCTTATCTAAGTGCCCCTAATGTTAAGTCTATTTTTTAAGTTCCTCGCCCGTACGTTTATTGCCAAGCGCCTCTGATGTGCTCGCAAGGAATTACCAGTGGCGCCCGGCGGTAATGTTAAGTCTAAGAATCTTTAACTATTATAATTTCAATGAGTTATAATATACTCGTAGGTAGGTACTCGTATTTACCTGCTCTCAATTATCGGCATTTGACGGAACTTTTTCTGGATGACATAACCAGTCAGATTAAGTCATCTATCTATCTAAATAAAAATGATTCGCCGTTCATTTGTCTCGCTAAACTTCTGGAATGGCTGGACCGATTTGGCTCATTGTAGCATTGAAATATTCCTGGAAGTTCAGGGAAGGCTTGAAAGTAAAATTTCAGTCGGTACAAAGTTCACAGGGACAGTTATAATAAAATAAAAATATAAAATAAAATAAAATAACGTTTATTATCTTTGAAATTTTTAGAAAATTATTTAGATTCGTCAAAAGTTGGTGTGACTCTACCGAGGGTTCCAAAATGCAACGAGACTGAGAAGAGCCCTCAAGAAACTCAGTTCGGCTTTTTTCCAAAATATTTCATCTTAAATCTAATACAGAGTTATTTAGAAAGGAGCAATTCGTGTTACAACCAGGCAGCCTTGTCATCTAAGAAATCATTAATACTATAATAAGCTTTATGGCACAATTTACGTTTTATTAGTTTTTTAAATTTTTAACAGATAAATTTGCTATTTCGGTTGTCAATGTATTGTACATTCGAATAAAGTTCCCCGCAAAAGAATTACTCACTTTATGAAGCCTAAATTTAGGAACAGCCAGTTTATCCTTATTTCTTAAGTTTAGATTATGATTATCACTATTTTTCACAAATTTACTTTTGTTCTTGTGGGTATACAATAAAATTTCATAAATATACTGTGAATACACTGTAAGGATGTTAATATGCTTAAACTTATCTCTTAATGACTCCCGAGACCCCATTCCATAGATAGTCCGGACAGCCCTCTTCTGCAACACAAAGATGCATTCAATATCGGCAGCGTTACGTTGTTAGCCTTTTTATAGCGTTAGTTAATAAAATAAACAAGTGAAATATGTTTTTTTCTTAATTTCAATGGGTGTTCTGTTCGTTTTTATTAGTATTTAAGATATCAGAGTTTTTTGGTTTTCAAATACAGAGTTTAGGTTCTCATCTACCTTGTAAAACCAGATTGAATTACAAAGACTCGTGTTAGGTGAGATATTATGCAAATTCACAGTCTTACCGTTCACACACAGAACGTAACTTTAGTAAAGGCGGTGTTTGCTAAGGAGCTTAAGAAGGCAAACATCCCCTTTGTCTTCGTTGTTCCGGATTAATTAGTACTTATGTGGTTTACTGCTGCCCTAATGTTGAATTACTTAACCGATGAACGGAAAACTCAAAGTTAATACATCTCACTTGACGTAGGTATTTGAAACTGACCCATTTAACCCAGTAGATAAGTGAGAAGTCCGTAGCCTGGTGGATAAAGCGTGGGCCGTGACGTGAGTTCAATACCTGACCATCGTAATACTGACATGAAACCTCGATTAACACAAACACATTTAGCTTACATGGAATAAATTTTGAAAATGGAAAAGCTGTTGTGTTTGTTACCTATAGTTTTATATAATTCTTCCCACAAGATGGACTGATGACCTTATAAAGGTCGCTTGAAGTCACTGAATGCGACCAGCACAGATCTAACGTTGTGTGGATTATTCAGGAAAGACTATCTGACTGATGATGATCTGAGATGATGATTAAAGCGATATTCTAATCTATGAAAAATGTTTGAATACACTGCTGACATTAAACCATGCTTAAGGAAAATTTTATTTGTTACATATTTCTTAAATAAACTTGTCCTGTCAAATATACTCCGATGTTATGGAAGCAGACTAGTGATGAATATTAATGATAACAACAAAGGAATGAGTAAATATTTGAGGGAGCTACATGCCGAAGCAACCCAAAACCATAACTTGGCGTACACGAAGTCTTGATTAAATAAACGATACTCGCAAAGCTTACGCAGTTGCGATAAAAACCGGTATACGTGTATAAAAACGAACTGAAAAAACGTTATGCAAATGTAATGAAAGTACATTCAGATACGGTTCATTGGAATACGTTGTTAACATTTTGAAGGTAAGCATACAGTCAATATTGGTCTACCACGAATGTATAAAGTAGTCTTGCTGGTTTACCGAATTTGGTAAACCTGGCTGGTGGTTCCATCGATGTTCATCCATGCTTTCGCTAAAATCAAGGTAATGCTTGATTAGTTGATAGTCCCGCACAAAAGAACTAATTATTCCTAACTAGCTCCAGGTGCAGGATAAGAAACGTTGTTCGGTATGTGAGTGTCTGGGAACCCGATTTTTGCGGAGCGCTAGAGATAACCTAAAAAGCCACCAAGTACGCGCTCAGCAAAAATTCCGTCAATTCCGTCTAACTCCCGAATTTCACTCAATACTATGTGATAAATCTGTCAATTGCTGTTTTCTGTCCACCTACCATTACAATAAAAGAGATAATACCGAAGTCACAATTATTTCCATTTAGGATTTTTTTTTCTTTATACATGGGGCACACTAAAAGATTTGCACTTCTAGCTAATCGGAACTATTTGTATTTTGAATGTTAAATTTTTTTAAACGTTGCAAACTTCTTAGTAATAAAAAAAAACAATTGGCGGGAAATCATTTGTCAATTGTTTTTTTACACATCAAAGTTCTACGTATGCAACGAAAATGGAATTATGTCGAAAAGATTTTAGAACGATGTTTTTTTATGATTTTAAAAGTTCTCTCTCTCTCGGCAAGACTGTGCCGCTCGTCTTCAAAATGCTTTTGGGAGAGAAGCACCTTGTTTGAACACGGTGAGGCGATGGTTTGCTGAATTTGAGTGAGGTCGAGTTTCTTTACATGACGAATTTCGTGAAGGGCGGCCTTCAACTGCCGTCAACGAAAATAATGTGGCTACTGTTAAGCGGTTAATTGCAGAAAACCCGCGGATTACCTATGAGACAATTCGAGGACTATTGGGGATTGGTATGAGTCAAATCCAGAAAATTTTACACGAAGAATTGAAAGTTCGGAAACTTTGTTGTCGTTGGATCCCTCATGAACTGACAGCGGAGCAGAAGCGGGCTCGCGTGGAATGGTGCTCACAGATGCTACTGAAGTACGACCACGGACATTCTAATGCTGTTTATGACAATGTCACAGGAGACGAAACGTGGATTTATTGTTTTGAACCTGAAAAAAAACAGCAATCTTGTGAATGGGTGTTTGAAAATGAGAACAAGCCAACAAAAGTGAGGCAGGCGAGAAACGTTGGTAAAAAAATTATCGCGTTTTTTTTCTCAGCTACGGGTCCCATCTCTACAATTCCACTTGAATTGGAAAGAGTGTTAATGCCGAGTGGTATTCTACCATTTGTTTACCCAGGGTGTAAGAAAAAGTTCGCGAAAGACGACCCAAAAGCCGCGTTCTCCTACATCATGACAACGCTTCTTCACACACGGCCAACAAAACAAAGTCATTTTTAGCTTCCGAAAAAGTACAACTCGTCACCCATCCTACGCATAGTCCCGACCTAGCACCCTGTGATTTATTTATTTATTTATTTATTTATTTATTTTTAGGTTTACAAAACAGAACTTAGTACATTAAAGGTTATAAAAATTATGTGTATAGGTTTAGATCTAAACTAAGTTCCTAAATATGTAAACTCAACATTGTCCAATTAAAAACATAAAAAATAAAGTGACAAACAATGAGGCAAAAGTACAACAAAGAAAAGCCATGCAATTAGCAGATATCTGGTGCAATTCTGAATTTAAATTTATACAACAATAATATTTGACATAACACCCCTAACCTTGCGTTTAAATTTTAGTGAGTTATAGTCGAATACGTCGATTTCGTCGTGGTAGCGTGGAAGAAGATCATTGTATGTGCGCAACATTCGCACCACCGGGTTATAAAAAGATGTGTTGTTGAGATGCACGTCAAGTATAAAGCTCTTGCAATGAGGATTGCGAGTCCTGAATCGAGTATTTATGTTGATTTGTGATAGTAACTCGGGACAATGTATCTCAGAATGAAGGATCCCGTGGAGACTAATAAGATCAGTGCACTCACGTCGCAACTCTAAGGAAAGCAGATCAAACCACCGTAGCCTCTCCGCATAGGGCTTAAGTGTATGATTAAAACCATATCTGAAGCCAATAATTCGGAGACACTTCCTCTGAACTCGTTCAATTCGGTTTATGTGTGTCACGTAGAAAGGTGACCAAATGGGCGAGTTATATTCCAATACACTCCGAACCAGGGAACAAAACAGATGGAGTAAACTATTAGGGTTTCTAAAGTCTTTTGTGACCCTAAGTATGAATCCAAGCAGCTTGGTGCTTTTACTTATAATATGGTCGTAATGCGCATGAAACGATAACTTCTCATCAAACATCACGCCCAAGTCCCTGACAATGCTTTTCCTTTCAAGTAGCTGACCATTCAAATTATAATTGTGTAAAATTTTCTGTCTTTTATTTGTGAAAGATATTGTACAGCACTTGTCAACGTTCAGCTTCATTTTATTATCGACACACCACTTGTCAATAGTCTCTAAATCCATCTGAAGCCTTTCGCAGTCTGTGACATTCTCGACAACAGTGTAGATTTTAAGATCGTCAGCATATAGCAGGCAATGGCAGTCGAGTTGCTCGACTAGGTCATTGATGAATGCCACAAACAACAACGGCCCCAAATGGGAGCCCTGGGGCACTCCGGAGGACGCAAAAACCGGTGTCGAGAGAGCTCCCTTTATGGCAACAAGCTGGCTTCTTTGATCCAAGTAAGACTCTACCCATCTCAACAACGTGCCATGGATTCCGTATCTTGACAGCTTAGAACACAGCACAGAATGGCTCACCCTATCAAAGGCCTTGGAAAAGTCAGTATAAATAGAATCAACCTGCTGTCTCCCACCAAATGCACGACATAGATAGTTTTTATACACTAACAAGTTGGAAAGAGTCGAGCGATGTCTCATGAATCCATGTTGGCTTGAGGAGATCAATGGGGACAGGTGATAGTACAATGCATCATACACAACACTCTCAAAAAGCTTAGACATACAGGACAAAATGCTGATAGGCCTATAATTTTCACAGCGCACTTTGTCGCCCGACTTATGTATTGGAACTATGTGTGCCGTCTTCCACCTTGTTGGAAATTGAGCCGAGTGCTGATTTAATCTTGATGAACAATACAGCTATGTTTCTTAAATGCGTACCTAACCTAAAGGTACCTGGAGCATCTGGCAATGGACGTAGGAGTGGCTGCGGCCTCTGGTCAAAAAATCGAAATATTTCATTAGTTATCTACTAGAATAAGATATTATGTGTTAAAATAACAATTGGAATCGACAAAACAAATCCACGCGAGCACTTCAGTTACTAAGTTCGTAATTGGCAATCGTTTATGACTTATCCCTAATTAGTTTTTAATAATTAAATGTTACACGTACCTATCATTGCGTAAGTACCTAAGTACTTGTTGTTAAATTGTTGAACACCTACAAAATACTGGGGATAAAACATTACCCCAAAGATGTGGGATGACACCCGACCCAACATCTGACAGAGGCCGCTGCCGGCGCCCTGGGGTTATTTTTAGGAGCGCGAATCCAGAACGCCAGGCAATGGACGTTACGGCGGATATTAAATTTTAGTTCTTAGGTACTTCTAAAATGTTAAACCACGGTGATTGGTTTTCAAGCAACGTGGTTCAATCGTGAAACAATATATTGTAACTATATGAAAAGAGGCGCCATAAATCTCGACACAACAGAAATTTAATATTAACGGTAAAGATGTAATTTTACTTGAAACTTTGGTAATAGATAGAGAAGTTTGGTTCATTGAGCACAGTTTCAAATTAATATGCTCGGGGAACAATACTATTGACAGTTTGATTTATCTACCCAAGTAATATAAGGTTTCTGTTTTAATAGAAATCTTACTTTCATGGTTGAATCTTCTTTGTTCTTAGAATCGGTTCCGGTCTAATTCATTGTAAAGTTATGGCATGCTTTAGAAGATTTAAGGACGATTAAAGGACGATTTTTTTTCAAAGATTAAAGGTGCCGACAGTTTTATTTTTTATTTATTTTTTACTTTATTTATTTTTGTACACACACAGTAAATAAAAACAGTAAATGGATACAAACTAAACATGTATACAATAGCGCCACTTATCTCTAAAGGAACTCTTCCAGTGGGCCTAAGAGAGGAGATCATGATGCAAACAGGTGCTGATGTGTGTGCAGGTTAATAAACTTACATAAACTATAACTATATAAATACACAAATACATACATAAAAAGTTATATAAACATATATAGACGTACAATAATTAAGGTAAAGAAGCGAGATAGTGTTCCTTCACTCTCTTCTTGAAGCCAGACACAGTTCTGCAGTTCCTTATATCGGTTGGAAGAGCGTTCCACAGTCTGACGGCATGAACGGTGAAAGAGTAGGAGAAGAAGTCGGATTTGTGGGAAGGACAATTGAGGCGGTAGAAGAGGTGCGGCCGGCACGATTCATCTGATGCACAGTTATTCGGTTTTGCTAGTAAAGGCTTTTTTAAGGTTCCCCGACGTGTGAATGGATAAGCATGTTGCCTCAAACTGAACTTATAATCTGCGAAAACCACAATGAAAACCGTTTCGCACCGATTGTACATACAGACAGACCAACAAATAAACATTTTGTGCTTTATGAATTATTTTGTGTAGTCCAAACAATTTTTTTGACAAATTTATTAAAGTCCACGACAATGTCACACGATTTCTACTGTTTTATTTAGCCGTCGCTTCATTTGCGGGCGTTTTTTTATTATTTTCATCTCTCATGCTCTGAAAGTGGGTAATTTTTTACCTGATTTGCGGGTTGAAACTTGAAAGTGATACGTTTCGGCCCCTAGGGCAAAAAAGGGTGAGTCACAATAAAATAACACAAACAATAATTATTTGGACAGTTATACTCCATCCGTTGAGACTCCAACTAAACCTGACTAAATCGCCCGCCGTAACGAGTCAAATCATAAAAAATACTCTATAGCGCTTTAAAAAATATGTGCGTAAAAAAAATTACTGAAGAAATTAAAAATCTGAGGAACTTGCATGGAAAATATAACTAATGACAAAGCGGTATGATCAAAAGACTACAGCCTACCCTGAAAAAAGCGCGAATGAGAAACAAAAATAAAAAAAGGCGGGAAGCACAATACTTGATATGTGATCAATCTCTATTGGTATAATCTTTTTATTTGACTTTTATTTGCTTTCCTCGTATTCGAAATGAAAAGTTCCCATCGTTTATTGCCGGCTACACACGTTGACAAATACCCCATGGTGCCTCCGCGGCGGAGGACTTAAGTAACAGAATAAGAGTACTCTTAATCTGTGACAATCAGTGACTTAGGCTGCGACACCACCTACACCCGAGGATAAGCAAGCACCAATTCGGGTTCATGCAGCAGAGTAGCTGTCAAGATGCCCTCTGTACCTTAATAGAGCACATCAGAAGACTACTGGATCAAAAGAAGATCGTGACGCTTGTGTCTCTGGATATAGAGGGTGCCTTTGACAGTGCCTGGTAGCCGGCGATAAAAGTGCGGCTCATAGAAGAGGGATGCCCGGAGGACCTCCGGAAAACGATCAACAGCTACCTTGAAGACCGGTATGTCCGTGTGAGGTATGCTGGGAAAGAGCATAGACAGAACAAGAAAGGGGTGCGTCCAGGGCTCAATAGGTGGGCCAATACTATGGAATCTTCTGCTGGATCCACTGCTGCACGAGCTCGAGAAGAGAGGGGAACATGATTCGCGGATGACGTTGTCATGGTGTTTCATGGAGACACCGCCGATGAAATAGAAAGGCGTTCTAGTGCCACTCTCGACCATGTTGTGGGGTGTCAGAAACAAACTAAGATTCGCCCCGCAAGAGACGAACGCAATGGTTCTGACGCGATGGTTAAAATATAACACACCACGGCTGAGCATGGGGGTATTGGCATCAACACCTCTAGGGAAGCGAAGATCTTGGGGCTAATAATCGATGACAAGCTGACTTTTAATAGCCATATTACGGGTGTCTGCAGTAGAGTGACCAGCTTATACAAACAGATAGCTAGGGCAACCAAAACCAGTTGGGGTCTTCATCTGGAAATTATAAAAACAATGTGGTTGTGCACAGTAGAACCTATAGTGCTGTATGCCGCTGGCGCTCGGGCGCCAGCGGTCAAGAAGCTGGGAGAAAGACTAGATTTCGTTCAGCGTAGCTTTGCTCAAAAGATCTGTAAGGCCTACCGCATGGTATCCCTCAACTCGGCACTGTTTTTGGCGGGAATCCTGCCCCTAGACATTAGAGTCCGAGAGGCGGCTTAGCTCTACAGGGCCAGGAAAGGCCTCCCGCTACCGGAGTTCCGGGGGGGGGGGGGGGGGGGGAGATCGAGCAAATGGCTTCAGCTTTGGAGATCCCTCACCCTGCCGAACATATGGACCTGGGGTTCATAAGCCTGGGGACACAAGAAGAACTAGATGCACACCGGGACTACGAGGAGATGATATTTACCCAAAGCAACAAGGTTGAGGGCAAAGTGGGGCACCCACGCACTGCCCATCTGGAGCGGTGAGTCGGAGACTTGAACCATCAAACTTAGCCTGTCGCCATACTGCACAGTGTTCCAGGCGGAACTCCTGGCCATATGCGAGGCATCGAAAGTGATCACCAAAAGAAGGGCAGCTACGTATGGATTGTACAGCGACTCGACCGCGGCACTGCAGGCAGTTGCAAATCCCGGTTGTCTCCATCCCCTAGCCATGGAAACAAGGCGGAACTTCAAGCATAGTCTCCACCAGAACAAACATATAGGTTTGTTTTGGATAAAAGCTCACTAAGGAATGGAGGGGAACGAGAGGGCCGACGAGCTTGTAAAGGAGACAGCTTTGAGATTGAGGAGGGCCCCAGACTACGACCAATACCCGGTCTCATTCGCCAAGCGATTGATCTGTGAGGGGTCACTTGACGAATGGGGCCGAAGGTATGTGGACGGTGCGACCGCCTCAATAACAAAGCTCTTCTTCCCCTGCGCGGTCGCGGCGTACTATAGGTAAATTCGAGCCAAATACACACACAACACAACTGTTCTCTGGGCACGGTGGGTTTTCGGAATACTTGGCACGATTTAAGTGCAAGAAGAACCCAGCGTGTTCACGCGATCCCGGAAAGGTGGAGGACGTACCACACCTGATCACAGAATGCCCTCAATTCGACAGGCTCCGGCTGGATGTCGAACATAGGCTAAGTACCAGAATAGTGTCAGACAATCTTAGCCAGATAGTAGCAGGTAGAGACAGAAATATGTTTTTAGAGTATTGCACACGAATAATAAAAATAGTCAATAAAAAGAACAAGTAGATAAATTTATGAAGGTATTATGTAATAGAATTATATTAATAACCATAGATATAACACAGTGTAACTAAACAAATAAGTAAAATTAGCATAGAAAAATAATATAATATGTAATAAAGGTATGAGATGAAACTATTGAAGATAGGTAAGATAATGTGAACCTAATTGACTGAGGGAGCGAAGCGACCGAAGGCTCCGTTTCAACTTGCAGACTGGGGAGAATTTCTTTCGTCTGTACCCATCTACGGGTTCTGTCAGATCATGTTTGAGGCCGTATTTATCCACCGATTTGCATGAAACTTTACACACACACTCCTTGCTTACGATGAATAACATTTGAATGATATTTTGTGGATTGGATGACAAATGAAAGAGTAATAAAGAAAATTTAAGTAGAAAAAGAATAAACAAAGCCGCTCCCGAAGTCTACGGTTCACAGAACCACTAGTATAGAAACTATGTAATAACATATAAACAAGCACAGAGTAGAGAGAAATATATAAGTAGTACAAAAGCTCCGAAAGCTTATATCGGAGGTAAAATTGTGAAACAAGAAAAAAAAATCTGTGACTTAAGCCACCTATGCGGTGCAACAAGACAAGAACCACGTCTATGCCCGAACACGATATTTTGGCGCGGCAACGTAACATGAATCTTCGCCTGCTAATAGAGCCACGGTAAGGACTATAATATGTATATTATTATGATTTACTAACAATGGTAGTGTGTCGACCAAGATACATTAAAGCACTGTCATACATCGCAAGAAAGCCATAAATAAAGCCATAAGTATATTATGGTCTTATGGTAATTATTCATTTATCGAAAGTAAAAGTAGTAAACACTTTTAAAACTTGGAAAATATAGTACATATTACTTAATTGAACTATTACGATATTTAGTAAACTTTCTTATAATTACGGCCCATTTATAATAGGTTACATTAAAGTAATATGGTACGAATAATTTTTGTTCAGCGAAGCGAATACTGTGGACAAGAACTAATTCTTGGCCACTTGCAGTCGCTGGAACATAAGAACATTTAGTTTATATAACATATTAGCAATAAGTTTATAATTTGTATTTGAAAGGATATGCTTCTACAGTTCGCGAGGCGTAAGCTGAGCTGAACATATACGTTCACGTTTTACACACACATGTGTTGTACAGACAGCTACACACAGCTTTTTTACTCTATTTTTCTTGATCACTCACACTAATGCAAAGCTCAGCTTAGGTCTCGCGAACTATTCTTAATTAGATAAAAAATATTAATCAGGCTTGAACCTACGGCCTTAATCTAAAAAGGGAACGTACTTATATCATCCAACTTTTGCTTCATATCACTACATATTATAAAACAAACTCGCGCGTTCCGTATGTATGCTTATATCTTTAAAACTACGCAACGAATTTTTAATCCGGTTTTCACCAATGGTAGATATAGATTGGTTCTCGAGGAAGGTTTTTGTGTATATAATTTGTCAAGCGAGGGAAGCTTCCGCTATTATATTTTTAGTTAGTTTCTAGATCGCGCTATTAAGGTAGTGTTAGAGTCACCTGCCGGAATTGCTGCTGAACTACGATATCAAGAGTTTAAATATCACTGTACCAAGACACACTGAATCTCGACTCGCTTATGTTGCCGTAAACAAGTGGATTATCCTATTACACCTGTCTACTTTTTAGGTAACACTTAATAAAAAGTTTTGTACCATTGTTCATAAATATACCTACCTAATATTAATTGAATGAAAGTTTTTCTGGTAAAACAAGGAAACTATCAATGAGGCCTAATTAATTTTCTTTAACACCTTTTTACTTTGTTTTGGTTAGTTTTAGTTAATATTTAGGCTGTGTAACTTGTGGACGCTTTAATTCATCATCATCTACTGAGATGTCTTTGAAGACAAAATATTTATTAAAAAATGTTTGCAAATACGTATTTTACGCGGGCGCTGGCAATTATTGGTACGAAGATTGTTTTCAAGAAACTAAACTATACAACCTGTATAGTTTAGTAACCTTCTCCATTTATACGACTATGATTTTTCTTGAAAACCTTGCCGCTTTGTTCGGTGAATTTCCAGAGGTTGAAAAAAATTCTGCGGTCATGTTCGCGGCGATACACAATATCGTTCTAGCAAAAATGTACCTTCTTCTGTACCATAAAAACTCTATTAAGAAACTGAACTCTGAGATGGCTATGCTTGCAGAGGAGTATGAGGAAGATTATGCAATGAAAAAACAATATAATAAAGCAAAAATCGGTATAATTATGTACATAATATCGGTTTATCTCTCGCTCATTGCTTATGGTGTTGAAAGTGTCAGACGAGCAGTAGTTGAGGGTTAGTATTGAGTTTAGAATTTGGGTTTGGATATATTACTTGTTTGGACCGAACATTTTCTTCGTATCTTGTGTACCGTGACATTAACCCTCCTTATTTAACTTTTTTAGGTAGACCTTTTTATACAGTTGTCACATATTTACCACGTTACGAAGACGATTCATATACCGCATTGTTTTTTCGAATATTATTCTACATTACCTGGCTGTACATGATGTTACCTATGATGTCGGCTGATTGTATGCCAATCATACATTTAATCATTATGGCGTTTAAATTTATAACACTATGTCATTATTATGAAGGTATTAGAAAAAGTCTTGATGATGAATTGTTAACGTTGAATAAATGTGATGCAAGGGAGAGATTAAAATTGAGGTTCTTGGTTGGAATAAAAATACATCAGAAGCTTTTGAGGTAAGTACTTCACGATCACCTAGTTCTAACGAAGGAGGTTAATTATTCAGTGCATTCCTTCGTATTAGAATGAGATTCAGTGCAATAATTTTCTCACATTTCTATTCCCATAAATATAGGTATTAATCTTTTTGTATCAATTGCTGAGGTATCCATTTGGAAAATGTGATAAACTTAACCTTATAATATTCGGTCCATGATGTTGTCAGTCGAAAGGATGAACCAATTTTTGATGCGGTTTTCTTTGCACAAAAGCCGATGCGATCGAGATGGTTTTTAGCTATAAATTTTGAAGACTATCAGCTCACTTCCCAGGTAACGAAGGGATCTCGTTCACTACCTTTTTTTAATAAATCTTCTTATAAACCTTTTCAATAATTTGATGAAACGCGTGGTTTTGTTAGTACTCTACTTTCGACTATAGGTGTGTTTTTTTTTATATTTATTCTAATAATATTACATTTCCTATCAGTTAACTTAACATTTATGATATACAAGTCTGTTTTTAGTTTAACGGACAAGTTACATTGTGTTTTCGGAATAATAATGTCACTTCAAGTTTGTGAAAGTTCTGCTGTAGCTGTTCTGCTTTTGCTGCGTTTGGCTGTATGTATATAGTTTTGTTTTTAAATTATGGACAGTTGAAAATTTTGTAATATCTCCAGACAGACATACCTCACATTTACATTCCCCGAAGGAGTAGGGAGAGGTGACACGCCCAGGTGCCAGTAATTATGCTGGTCCCACATAACCGGGCACTATTAAATACCAAATATAGATAAAAAAAGACGTGTGGCACTCGGAGACTGCCGCGGTTAAGCTATTGCAAAGTTGCAAAAAAAAAAAGAAAAAAAAATAATAATAATAATAGTAATAACAAATTAATAAATTATTGACATGGCTGTTTGCCAGCAGGTACGCCGCAACCGAAAGAACCTTGCGACATGCTGGATTGACTATAAGAAAGCGTACGATTCTGTACCTCATACATGGCTTCGGAGGGTGCTAGAGCTGTATAAAGTTGATGCAACTCTATGCACCTTTTTGGGGTCATGTATGAGACAATGGAGTACGGTTCTTGTTTATCCCCCTGGATAAACAAGAACCGTACTCCATTGTCTCAGTCTTCAGGTTCTAGGAGGTGGTGTACCAATAGGGATTGAGAGAGGTATATTCCAGGGTGATAGTCTGAGTCCGTTGTGGTTTTGTCTAGCACTGAATCCTCTCAGTACGTTACTAGAGGGTTCAGGGTTAGGCTATCGGATGCGCAGAGGGGGTCAAATTTTGTACCACCTTTTTTACATGGATGACCTAAAGTTATTTGCCCCTAATGGCCCCGATTTGATGGCTTTGCTAAAAGTTACTTAAACTTTTAGTAAGGCCATCAGTATGGAGTTTGGGGTAGATAAGTGTGCGGTAGATAAGTGTGCGGTCATGCATGTAAAAAGGGGCGGGATTGTGGAATCTGAAGGAGTCAATCTTTCAGATTTCACACGATTTGGGTCGCTCTCCGCAACCGAAACCTACAAATATCTAGGTATGTCTCAAGCTCTGTGTATTGCTGAGACTGACATGAAACAGAAGTTGCAGGATCGTTTCTTTGGCCGCCTGAAAAAAATACTGAAATGTCTTTTATCAGGCGGTAACAAGGTGCGTGCTGTCGACGGCTGGGCCATGCCAATCTTAGTATACTCTTTTGGCATACTTAGATGGACTCAGACGGAGTTAGAAGCTCTGGATAGGAAGGTGCGTTGTCTATTGACTTCATATCGAATGCACCACCCACGTTCGTCAGTAATGAGGTTGTATATACCACGAAAATGTGGGGTCGAGGATTTTTAAATGCCAAGACTCTCCATAACCGTGAGATATGCAACCTTAGAGAGTATTTCCTGCAGGTGGACGTGGATGTGCATCGAGATGTTGTGGCAATAGACAACGGACTGACCCCACTATCCCTTGCGAAAGAGAACTGGCGCAAACCTGTAATATTAAGTGTATCTGATCGGAAGGAAATATGGAAGAGCAAGGAACTGCATGGTCGATTTTATCGGGCTCTAAATGGACCCGATGTTGATTCAATAGCATCGGTATCTTGGTTTCGATTTGGTGATCTCTTCGGAGAAACTGAGGGTTTTATCTGTGCAATCACTGACGAAGTCGTGATGACGAATAACTATCGGAGATTTATTGTCAAAGATGGGACGCTAGACATTTGTCGGGCATGTCATCGTCCCGGAGAATCTTTAAGACATATTATATCTGGTTGTTCCCGTCTTGCGAACGGTGAGTATTTGCATAGACACAACCAAGTAGCCAGGATTATCCACCAGTAACTTGCTCTAAAGTATAACCTTGTCGACGTGGAGGTACCTTATTACAAGTATGTGCCCGACCCAGTTCTTGAGAACGGTCATGTCACATTGTATTGGGATCGATCTATTATCACTGATAGGACTGTTATAGCTAACAGACCTGATATGGTGATAATGGATCGATTAAAGCGCCTTGCAGTAATTGTCGATATCACTGTGCCACATGACGAGAATCTCGTGAAAGCAGAAAAAGATAAGCAAATTAAATATTTAGACTTAGCTCACGAGACTGTCGACATGTGGGATGTTGATTCGGCGATTATTGTTCCGATAGTCGTATCTGCGCATGGTCTAATAGCCAAGAGCCTCGACCTCCACCTACAGAGGCTCGCGTTAGGCAGCTGGGTCAAGGGCTTGATGCAGAAGGCGGTTCTGTTGAATACGGCCCGTATTGTGCGAAAGTTCCTGTCTCTGGAGCCCTAACCACCGGTAGCTTGGTCCCTGTACCCGATGCCGGTGGGTTACTGTTTTTTATATTTTTAAATGTATTTTTTATAAATCTATTTAAAAATGTAATAAATATGTGTTAAGTGTTAATAAAGAGAATAGTAATAAAAAAAAATTATAATAAAAATAATAATTATTATTATTTAATTATTATTATTATAAAATTTGCACCAACAAAAATAAATTACAATATAAAACAATATGAAAGACGTCAGCCTGTCAGCCGTGTTTTTTTTTGTGTTATTTTCGGAATTTCTGGATTCGGTCTCCACGCTCAAGGCCCGCGATAGAAGCTATGCAATAGCTTAAAAAGTCGGAGTTATAAAGACAATGAATTAAAAAAACTGTGTGGCTTTATATTTGCAGTCATATGGAGCTAGTTAAATATTGAGTCTAGTAAAGTTTCAATCTCATATTCTTACTCTTTTCTTGTAAAAGTTTTGATATTTGTTCACTTACCTATTGGTTACAACTTGTCGGGGTCTCACCAATGTTCGAATTTGACTGAAATTTTGTACACGACGTGATATCCTGTTGTATAGGAGACTTTTCAGCAATATGTTAGTTCCCGATGGGATAGCGGGAATAAGATAACTTGTAAATATTATTTGAGGTCTTTCAAAATATCAATATGAGTATTGACTCTACATACATAAATAAACACTACACGCTATATCCGAGGGGCTTAGCTAGTAGGGAATTTTATTACACACCCACCATTTTGCCCAAAATTTTCATGGTTTCACCTACATGAGGCAAAGGGGCTATTTCTGGGCACAGTCACTGTATTTAATAGAAATAAACATTCTGTTTGCACCTAAATTCCAACTACCTACAGCTGTTTACACCTATTATCTCTGTAGTCCGGGCAGATGGACTATGTACTATACTCTGTACTATAGTGTACTATACTGTACTGTACTATAGTTTACTCATGACTAATGGCATGTATTATATCTTTTAGCTTTCTCCACATATGGATCTAACAAATGCGTTTATGACTTACACATTTGTTAGCTCGCTGTTCCTATTATTGGCGTTGAATTTGTGGAATGCAGGAGAAATTACTTACCAGGTAAGTTATGTGTAAAAATGCACTTTCTTATGTAAAATTTACATAAATATGTCAACACTTAACCTGGACCTTCCCCAGAGTTATTAGTGAGAACACTTGCTACTAATAATGCACCGCAACTGACTGGTACTAATGATTTTAAAGTAGTGCCTATGTACCAACAAGAAACGAGAAGGAAGGGGGATTGATATTCAACTCTTTCGACCATTAGAAAAAACTGTGTTGTAAATTTAATTGTTTTTCAGGCATCATTGTTATCGAACGCAATATTTAACTGCGGTTGGCACATCTGCGAGTTGGAGAAAGATCGTAATCGTGATATTCGCAAACTCGTCCTTATAAGTTGTGCACAAGCGCAGAAGCCTGTTATACTCAAAGCTTTTGGGATTCAAGACCTTTCCTATGAAACGTTTGTATCGGTAAGTCTGTTTTATGTTTCGAAAACAATAAAGGGGTCTCACTGAGATCTTGGGGTTCCAAGGCAACTTCACCTGGTGATGAGTGCGAGCGAATGTGTGTGCGTGGGCGGGTATTATTTGTGTATGCTTGGCCATGTAAGTATCATAAGAAATTAGGTTATTTGATTGCGTAAAACATTTTCACCTAAGCTGTTACCGACTAAACAGGTCTGATTGTCTTCTTCCTTAAATACAGTTTTATTAATTCCACTTGATAAATATTAAAAAAGAATGCTTTACTTTTCAGGTGGCAAGAACTACATATTCTGTATTCGCAGTGTTTTACCAGCGAGGAGAATAATTTTCAGAGACTCCTCCATGGGTTCTGTCTACTGACTATTATGTCCATCCAAACGTTGCCTGTAAAAATTCACTCTTTGTTTATAAGGCTTACTATTAAAATTAATAAAATATATAAATTAAAATCCTACTTCCGTATGTTTTAATTGGTATATATTATATTCTATTATGTCGTGTTTGTGCAAGTTGTTTTTACTTTTACTTTTTAAGGTTACAAAATTTGTTGATAAGAAGATTTTGAGATAGATTTATGATTATGCTTGTCTACGAGTATGTTATCTTTAATCAGTTAAGCAATAATTCCGATCATTCTGGAAACCTTTCCAGTCAGCAATCTTGCGGCGGATTTTTACAATATTTTGTTAATATTGATAAGACATTTTTTTTTAATTCAATCAAGGGATGTCAATCTTATTAATTTTTTTTTTAGTACAATTTATCAATGTCAAAATATGTATACCAACTTACTACTCTACTGACTAGTCCGAGACACCCAGGATTTTAGTTGGCTGTGCCATAGCGGCTGGCACGTAAGATTTTGTCTTTTGCCTTTCATTAGCATTTCATCGCAAGGCAACGGGTTTCAATTTTTTTTTTCAAAATTACAATGTAGCTGCTACTTTTTATTAAATTCATTCGGCCATTTTTGACATAACCTATTATAAATGTGCCCGGTGACGGCAATAGGATTGCCCCCTATTACGTGGGACTAAAAATACTGGCAAGTTGTGGGTGTGTAATGCACCTCTGCCTACCCATTCGGGGTTATAGGCGTGATATGTGTGTGTGTGTGTATTGTGACGTCACACATCGCCTCGCCCCTTTCTACTGGGGAGGATCCTCTCTACGTTGCAGTGTGTACTTACTACAAAACAGCAAATAATTATATTTTAAAAATTCAGTAAAACCATAAGTGCCATGATTGCGAAAGCGTTTAGAATTTTACGACACTGATATTGTGAAATATCTCATGAAATCGGTAATTGTACTTGTGGGTGCCTATTACGGCCCCTGTTCACATTTTCTTCCTGTTACTTACACTCTGTATCGGGTATATCGGCAAGCTATAACGTGCAAACGATACGTCAATGGCATCCCTTCGTGTAACAAGACTTAACGAAACAGGATGCCTTCGTCACTGTCACGGCACTGCCAAACAAGGTTAACTTGGGCCCTGATACGGTATATTTTACCTGAGTCTCTTTATTATTTATTTATTTAACCTATCTTGTATCTAATAGGTATGATGAGGATGGATGATAGGAGACTAATAAAACAGATATATTAAGCGAATGTGAATGGACAAGGTAGTACAAGTCGACCAAGGCGAACATACTGCGACCAAATCGCAGATGTTTTAAATAGACGCCAGGTTAAAAGTACCTGGAACCGGCTATCATGTATGAAGACATTGATGAAAGTTGAAGAAGCGAAAGAAATATGCCAGGACCGTAGCAAGTGGAAATCCGTGGTCTCTACCTACCCCACTGGGAAAGAGGCGTGATCGACATCTATTACATCTACACAAATAAATAGAACTGAACTTGTCTGTTTGTACTTAATTTCAAATTAAATGCTTTTATACTAAATTCAGCTTGCTCTAATTCTAGTCATAGAAATTCACTCAAAACGGAAGTAAAAGTAAAATCTTGGACTTCATAGTTCGTCTAATTCTACTTTTTGTGCCAATTAAGATTGTATAGTTATGAGAGAACCAAAAAACCTTTTATTAATAATACGCAAATATCAAAACCTAATGGAAAAAATGTCTGCCGTATATTGTTTGATGCGGGAATGCCTGAACATATAGTATGTGGTTCTCACACACTGAAACCTCTATATTATGAAGACCATCGTTTGAGACTCTCGTAGAGAGATTACAACTAGAGTAGACTGTAAGCATATTTTAACTAGAATACAGAAGAAGTAATTTTAAAGTTAAATTACTTCAAAGTTTGCACATTTCGAAAGCACACTAGCTTTCTAAGCGGACATATGGCACCGCAAAATGTCACTCGTATTAAGTAATGGTTTTACTTGAGACGGTTGCGCCAGACACGTAGAGTAATGAATCTCAAAAGTTAACTAGAAGTAAATAATAGGTTGTGCCAAGACAACAAGACGACATCGCAGTAAGCAGTGCGGTAAGACACGAATACATATGAACACACCTCTATCGACCGGTTAGTGAACGTTTGTACTTTTTAATCTAATTCTGTCAGCCTGAAAGTGTCATCTGAGGTTGGCACCTCGCAAAGATTAAGCTGAAGTGGTAGTTGGGAGGTATTGAAACGATCGTAGTAATAGTATGTGATAGATTTTATTATTGAAATGTATTCGAATTTTTATCATACAAGTATATCCCCGGCTTGACACAAACAGGTTTAAATGGGCGTGGATCTAACAGAAGACGAGTATAATATACGTATACATTTGTAGTACTTATAATTTATCGCTTGTATCTAATTGGCGGGTTCAGTGGAGGTGGTGTGGCTTATGGCGTATGCGCAGGTAGAAACGGGCAGAAGCTTGTAGAAAGGACTAGAACCGCCTTCTCGTATGATGTGACGTCAGAGGTGGTGCTTTGTTGCTTGCCTACACGCCACTAAGCAAACAATTTTCAGGTCGGTCTTTGACCGTATTTAGCTTAGACGTAGTTGACAATTTCTTAAGACCCCAAGGGTCCCAATGACCCCTCAGTGCTTCAAAAAGCTCATCCTTCGGACTAACATCTATGGTAGCCGTTACAGGTGGTTAGAAGTAAAAAAAATCAGAGTTAGACTACATAACTTCAATATTGACAATGGGTTGTGGAGGTAAGATGGCAGTCTGACGTGCGGGTTTTCACCTACGGGATCGATTGGGACTTTTAACATATAATTTTAATGGTTTTCTGAACTTCCACAACAATTTTAGTCATAATATGCCAATAATGGTACTCTTACCTCTATTTTTGAGCTAAATTGACCAGACAACACTGTTAACCTAATCTTGCACCGCACGGTTAGTACTTCTCCACGGTCATGTGAACTGAGTTATTAATAAACGTTGATAAATGTACAAAGACATCATAAATTGCATTCAGAAATTTAATATCACGGGTAAAGATGTGATTTTGGTCTAAACTCTTGTAATAGATTGCTAACTCCGGTTCATTGTGCTCAATTTTAGATTGGACATTTATTGAGTTCTACTATCTAACCACCAAAATTAATATGCACCGAGAACAATACTTGACAGTCTGATTTATCGACATGTAATATAGAGCTTTTGGTGGCTTTCTAGTTAGTTCGATCCTCAGCCACCACACTTTCACTGACGTGAACCCACTCTAACGAAGGTTTAGCGGGAATACGTGTAAATCGTAATTGCAAGTATACTTTTAAAAACTTTTGTGAAAAATATCAAATTTGCCTTTTGACTTGCTAAGGGTCCTCTGAGGGTCTCCATCATCATACTTTCTTCTTTTTATTATCTGCTAACTGACCATTCTCTGGCCAGTTTTTACCTATACATAATATGTAGGCCCAGGAAATCTATTATTCTGACTAGAGTGCTATAGGTACTAGGTGGGATCAAAAAAAGGATTGCTGAAAAATCAGGGCATAAAAGCGCCTTATTGACTGAAGCCGAAGAAGAAGAAGAGAAAGATTGAAATCATGTCTTTCTTCATTTTAATAACAGATTTTTTCGAATTTACCTATTATAATTTGGCTGATTTGATTAATTGAGGTTGATGTTTTATAACAGTTACTGCTACTGGTACGGTTTAACTATATGTTCATGATTCATATGGTACCTACCTAAGAAAAGGCTTTGCAACTTCATGTACAAGTTAAGAGTCTACGTTTTTCGTAGCTAAATAGGCGGTTTGTGAATGGCATTTCTATTCTACTTAAATTAAGTCGCATTTGCATTTAATGAATCATTACTTTCAGTTATACCAACAATAATTTAACTTTTCCTACAAATCCTAAAATAATATCAAATTCAAGACCCATCTCCAAGGATCTGAATGGCTTGTAACATAGATATTAAATATATCCAAATTTCAAAACTACTTTGATCGGTCTATCCCTAAGGGATGCTCAACAAATAGAAGGACATTCTGAAATATTATTACCTCTGGTCGGTGTACATTTCAAAGAAACGTTCGTCAAAGCTCCCTGATCTATTTGGGGACCGATACTTTGTTTTAAATTAATGTCATCCATATTTCACGATCTCAGGGAATGGCCCTTCGTATTTGTCACATAGATAATCTACTTTTTCTGTTTCCAGAGTGACATACAACTGTAATATTCATCTTTTGATCTATACTGTATTACCTGAACGAAAAGTAGAATAAAGATAATTCGTCACTTGTCATAGAATCTTGAAATGAAAGGAAGTTAAGGACAAATCTTTACTGTATGATCTTTTACCATCTTTATTTTACTACTATAAAACTGTGGCATGTGTTCATTCATCCATACACACTTTTCCCTTTATTTTTTTAGAAAGAGGAAAATATAGAGTTTCAACTTATTCAAAACGAAAAACTTCTTATAGTGACTACAGAATTTTCCAGGACTTTTTGCCTAAACAAAGCAGCTACGTACAAGGTAAATAGAAACATAGTACGATACCTTGAATGTTTAATAAACGACGGTAATAATTTATTAAACACTAAGGCCGTGTAGAAACTACGATATTAAAATTTAATAATACATGTAGACACAAGCTTTGATTTAATTAAAACCGAGCTGGTAGATGTTTTCAGACAGTCTGGAGCAAAATAAAGTAAATATAAGGTAAAATTGTTAGAATATATGGGGATAAACCTACACAGTGATGAAAAAACCAGAATAATGAAGAATACATAGTAAAATATTTCATTGCCAAAGGAGGGTTGGCGTCAGAGCATTGCCCAGTCGTCACAATTATTTGTTAACGGAGGCCCGTGGATCCATCTACACGGTCTAGTTTGTCTATTCCTTTGTCTCACTTGTACCACCTAAGTATCCCTAAGTGCTAGGTATGACTTCTTCCAGATTACGTGGTGGCCAAGAACTTATCTCAATAAGCTCTTAAACATTTGACAGATATTGTTGTTGGACATTGTTATTTATCTTCAAATCAATAAATTGCCTACTACAAAAGTCAGAAAAGTGTGAATCTGTGCAATCCTCAATAAAGCACGCTGATGGTGAATTATCGGGGCATTTGGCGTACAGCCAGCGGACATTTACCAGCCACCTAAATTACGTTGAGCGCACTGTTATAGACGATCTCACGATTCATACTCATCTAAATTTCATGTAACTGCAATAAAACTGGACAATCGATTTAACTGAATAAAATATTAATAAAATACGGGTGATTTAGGGGGCCAATTTGGGGTTGCCAAAGGCGGAAATACTACGAGGTACCAACAATAATAACTGGCAAAGCTTAATGGTAGAAAACTTATTTGTACCCTCTTGAAAAGAATGATTAGACCTTGTATATGTGTAAACTCTACAACTTATTTGTCCCGGTTGCCCAGAGCGGTTCCATTTTGAAGCTGGAGGCATATTTCCATAAGAGAAGTTCTACGGATTAAGGATATTAACCACTGAAGTAGAAATGTTAAATTATGCTGTCAGCTTCAAGAACTGTCAGTACCATCAAGACTGACAGTTCTTGCCAGTAAGATTTATCTTGATTGAGATCCGTCATCTTGAGAGATAAGCTGTTTCTTTTTTCTTTGAGGTTCAAATACATACCTGACCAACGTACCCAAATTCAATTAACACACGAAGTCTTTCTTCATTCCACGGACTCGTCGCTCAGATATTCGAGTAAGTACAATGTCACGTTCTCCGTCTTAAATATGGCTAGTCCCATTCTAAAGAGAATAAGATTTCAACCGGATTTCATAATTTGCGTGCAGCTTAATATAACTGGATCCAGTGAGTGTCTGGATTTCAGCCAACTCGTTATAAGCGGGTATTATCCAGTGCATTGGGCAGCCAGGAACAAGCCGAGCACGCCATCGTACACATATGGCGGCGTCTATTACAACCCCGCTAAATTAAAATTACACATCTCCACCCCACGATCGTGCGAGGTCACTAGACTTGATACAGTTATCTCGTGTCGTTATGTAATTTTCTTCAAAAAATACTTCTTCGATTCTATCCAATATTTGATATATAAGTATGTTTATCAGTCGTCTAGATCCCATAGCACAAGCTTATATTGGCTTAATTTGGGCTATAGATGACGTCGTGTGAGAATGTTAAAAAATCGTACAATTATGTTAAGTAACAAAACTATTATTAAAATATTGGATAGAAACAGGCGTTACTTGGCGAAAATCCATGACAAAACAATGGTAAGTAAAAATTTTTTTCAAGAAAAAACTTTTTAGCATTAATTAATAGCATTAATTTTTCGCAGAATCAAAAGGACAACAAAACGTCGACAATTGTTTCGCCTCTAAACGAGGCATTATCAAGACTGTCTCAGAGAGAACAGCCTTGATAATGCCTTGATAACTTGGCTGTTCTCTCTGAGACATGTGTGAGTCCAACTTTGGTCATCCAATTCCCAGAGCTTAGGAAAATATGACTTTAATGCCATTTGAACTCAAACAGTCGTAACTCGCCGGCACCTGTTTAGACGGAGAGGCTCTCACCCGTATTCACAAACGACAGTAAGTATCAAACTATAACTGAGCAACAGTTCCTACGTCACCATCGCTCATTCACGTACATTCCCAGACGTATAAACCGTAATACATAACAATTTGTATAAATAAACTTATGTACTAAGTATACTATTATAATACAGTAGAAATTGTATGTCTGTACGCCTAACAATTAGTGACTTATTTCCTGGCTCAAAGAAAGAATCGACATTTTACGCCGCAACGCAGCCAACACTCTAGGCACCTTCGAAGTCAGCAATGATGCGGTGTATTTTTCATACTAAATACTGCATAAAAGTTTTTGTTCGTGTAAATAAAAACTACAAGTTAAACTTTGAAAGTATACTGATTCGATTTTCACGTGGTTTTACACACATACAGACATATCACGCCTATATCCCCGAAAGGGTAGGCAGAGGTGCATTACACACCCACAATTTGCCAGTATTTTAATCCCACGTAATAGGGGGCAAGCTTATTGCCGTCACCGGGCACACATATAATGTGTTATGTCCAAAATGTCCGAATGAATTTAATAAAAAGTAGCAGCTACTTGTATATTGTAATTTTGAAAAAAAATTGAAAACCGTTGCCTTGCGATAAAATATTGATCAGCTTAGGACAAACTTTGTTACCTACATCAAAAACTAAAGTTAGGAAAAAAATTGTAGTTTTTTGTTAGTTATTGACCGAGCGAGCAAAGCGTCTGCATTTCGAGACTGGATAATTTGTTTTCGTCCGTTTGTGTGTCTGTCCGTCTGCTTTGCACTATTTTATTATATAAACTCAATCCATCATTTAATTAAATAATCTTCAATGTTTTGATAGTAATAAACAAGCTGTTACTCTGTTAGTTTTAAAAAATAAATATTTTTTTTAAATCAAATCAGATTCTGAGAACTTAAGCCGTGCTTTTTTGTTGGGACGAAATGGGGGGAAACTTCCTAATATTGTTCGACAGCTGACTGATGCGAGCAGAACCGCATACACCAGCTAGTTTAGAATACGCCTGTCAAACTTAAACAACACAACTTGGTACTAATGAATGAAGACTTCGTAAACTAATTTGCCGCCACTCCGCTATGCGTCCCGTCCCAAAACTATTCATATTACCGTCGACATAACGGTTAGTTTCTCCTAATTGAGCCAAATCTGTGTTGTGATAAGGCTTTCTAAACTAACAAATTTAAAATAGATTTCAAATATTGGATTGAAGCAGGCGTTACTTGGCGAAAATCCATGACAAAGTAATGGTAAGTAAGATGTTAAAAACTTTCAAAATATAATAGCATTAATTTTTCGCAAAATTAAAAAGGACAAACAAACGTTGACAATTGTTTCGCCTCTAAATGAGGTATTATCAAGACTGTCTCAGAGAGAACAGCAAAATTTGTAGCCAGAACATATTTGCTTATAAGTGAGTGGGGCTTTACGTGAATGGAAGAACAAGAAACATCTTATAACGTTATTTAAACTGTCACGGTCACTATTTCTTTAGGACGAATGTCCTAAAGAAATAGTAAGACAAGAATTTGTCTTGACATTCTTGACACCTTGTCATCTAGCACTAACTAAGCTATAAGCTTGTGCTATGGGATCTAGACAACTGGTAAACATACTTATATATTTCTAAACACATAGATATTATACATAGAAAACACTCCTACAAACTCTGAAATAAACATTCGAGGATCACACAAATACGCCTCGTAGATAAAGGTGTGTAATTATACAGGTTGTTACGTAAGGGTTATATCAACCCGAAGACACCCCTGTATGACGATAGCCCATTTAATTATTAATTTGACTTTTTAATATAAGGTCAGTAAGATTGACTCACCCTGGCGCCTTGAGATCCTGTTGAAAACCGGCGCCGGTGGTCAGATGCTATTATTACACATACACACTTCACTTTGAACAGTTTTTGGATTGTTAAGTTATTTTATATTGATTATTTTGTGGAGAAAAATAGTTTGAACGTCTCAAAGATGGCGAACGTTGAATGACAAGTGGCGCCACACAGATGTTGCGAACGCCGGGTGAATGTCAGCTGACCATAGATTATAAAAGAATTATACAACCCCCATTAGCTGGTCGACCAGAACTCGTTTCGATATGTGTCGACCGCCAAACAAGAAAAAAAAATCATACAAAAAAACATTATTATCGAATAAAATACTCTTGTTTGAACAACACTAGCTAAAATCAGCTGATTCGGTCATCGACATTAAGTAGGTAGTACTAATAATGCGCGCCTGTGAAAAACCTACTCTCTCTCTCCTAGTAGGCACATTTTGTCTCTGTTTCGCATCAAGGTCGCCGTTTAAAATTTCCTAGTATTTTATTTAAAATTATTTAGTCAGGTCACAGGTCAGTTCAGTTGCATTCAGTGCAGTAGGTAAATGGTTGTTTAGTGTGTTAGTAATTAATTTGCGAGTTGTGTCAAGTGGCTCTGAGTAACGGAGACTATTACAAGATTATGCTTGTTGTAGGAGCATCAGAAGGCAATTTGAGCGCTGCCCGGGAGTTGTACCGTGAGCGTTTCGCTGTCAGAGTACCGCGTGGAAACTCAAATCAGACGAGATCCTCAATTCGAAGAGGATGCTCTGGAGCATTTTTTTATGTGTTGCCAAAATTTTATTTACATAAACTAAAATAATCCTTTAAGGACGCCGACACCGTCGTGAGCGACGCCGCGCCGCCATTGTCTATTAGTAGGTACGTCAAGCACTAGTGTTGGGACATGTTTGTTTTGATTTGAAATAACGCATATAACTTTTTTTTGTTGAACTTTTTTTTTCTTGTTTGGCGGTTGGCAAATTGACACATATCAAAAGGCGTTCTGGGCGACCAGCTGATGGGGGTGTCTTCTGGTTGATATAACCCTTATGTAACATCCTGTATAAGTAATTCTGATGACATATTTATTTTATTGTGCACAAGTATTATGAATCTAATGGTACAAACATTGAAAATGTTTATCAGTTGTCTAGATCCCATAACACAAGCTTATATTAGCTTAATTTGGGCTAGATGACGTTGTGTGAGAATGTCCAAAAATATTTATTTATTATTTAAACTTATAAATAAATCTTTGCACAAAAGTGTGGGTACAGCACTGAACACAATGTTTAATCTTACAAGCAATGGACAAACTAATTCCCTGATATATTAAGCTGTGTGTCAAACTAAGCCAGAAAGATTTTAACAAATGTACAAAATAAATCCAATGAACAAAGTTATTGTGCAATGTTTACAGTTTTCTATATAAAACAATGGTAAGTAAAATGTTTTAAGAAAAAACTTTTTAAAATTATATAATAGCATTAATTTTTCGCAGAATCAAAAGGACAACAAAACGTCGACAATTGTTTCGCCTCTAAACGAGGCATTATCAAGACTGTCTCAGAGAGAACAGCAAAATTCGTGGTTGGAACGTGTTTGCTTATAAGTAAACGCGTGCAAATTTCAATATCGCGATGTAGGATTCTTTACAATAACTAATGTGGGTAGAAACCTCAGATCATGCTAACTAAGTTCCAAAAATAGGTATTCACCAATACTTGACCTTATCTGTTTGATTTAATTACTGTCTCTTGATAAGTTGCATAGAAAACCCAAATAACACACACAAACCAACAACAATTAATGTGTCTGTCTGTTCGCAAACAGATTAAGTAAGGGAGATGTGTGAAAATCTATTTGTTCGTTGAGTAAGGTGTCCGCATCTCTTCTAACTATTTCTAGCCTTTCCCAAACACTTAACTTGAACCCTTTCTCACATAAACGTAAAACTTTAAAAGTGTTACTATTGTTCAAGGAATGACCAGTGTCAAGAAGATGCTTCGCGAAGAGGGACCTTTCAGGACAACCATTGCGGGACGCCGCTCTATGTTCCTTATATCTAATATCGAAGGACCTGCCAGTCTGTCCCACATACTTCAAACCACATTCATCACAACTCAACAAATAAACACCTGATCTGCGTGAGAACGACACCGAATCCTTGCCATTACACAGCTCCCTCAAGGCATTCTGAGTTCTAAAAGCAACAAATATACTACTTTCCCTCATGATCTTAGCTATACTCAACGAGACGGGACCCACGAACGGCAAACAGGCCGTGTACTTCCTAGGTGGATCTTGAATCGGATATAATAAATGAAAACTAGCCTTTCTACGTTTTTTATTTAATAATGAGTGAACCATTCCTACGTCATAGCCATTACTTTGTGCTATGTAGCAAATGATGGACAATTCTTCACCAAATGCCTGTGGGCTCAACGGTACCGCCAGTAACCTGCTCAGTAAGCTGTGGAAAGCTGCCATTTTATGTTGCCATGGATGATTGGATGAGTAAGGAATAACTGTGTCTGTAACTGTTGGTTTCCTATAGACACGGAACTCATGAACACCGTTCCTTCTAGTAATTGAAAGGTCCAAGAAATTGAGAGTGGAAGCTGACTCCAACTCTAGTGAAAAATCAATTCTAGCGTGTACTGAGTTCAACTTGGAGACAAGGACACTGAGCTGACGTTTTGTTCCTCATACACAATCTTGACTCAGAATTACTTTCAGTTTAACAACAGTTTTTTTTCTACAGAGGAATGGTTTGGCTATGGGATCGCCACTCAGTCCTTTAATAGCTGAAATATTTATAGATGCATTCGAGACTAACCACATAGTTGGGAACGTTCATGTCTTGTACTATTTTAGATATGTGGATGATATTATTATATGTTGGACAGGAAAAAACGTCAGCTCAGTGTCCTTGTCTCCAAGTTGAACTCAGTACACCCTAGAATTGATTTTTCACTAGAGTTGGAGTCAGATTCCACTCTCAATTTCTTGGACCTTTCAATTACTAGAAGGAACGGTGTTCATGAGTTCCGTATCTATAGGAAACCAACAGTTACAGACACAGTTATTCCTTACTCATCCAATAATCCATGGCAACATAAAATGGCAGCTTTCCACAGCTTACTGAGCAGGTTACTGGCGGTACCGTTGAGCCCACAGGCATTTGGTGAAGAATTGTCCATCATTTGCTACATAGCACAAAGTAATGGCTATGACGTAGGAATGGTTCACTCATTATTAAATAAAAAACGTAGAAAGGCTAGTTTAGTTTTCATTTATTATATCCGATTCAAGATCCACCTAGGAAGTACACGGCCTGTTTGCCGTTCGTGGGTCCCGTCTCGTTGAGTATAGCTAAGATCATGAGGGAAAGTAGTATATTTGTTGCTTTTAGAACTCAGAATGCCTTGAGGGAGCTGTGTAATGGCAAGGATTCGGTGTCGTTCTCACGCAGATCAGGTGTTTATTTGTTGAGTTGTGATGAATGTGGTTTGAAGTATGTGGGACAGACTGGCAGGTCCTTCGATATTAGATATAAGGAACATAGAGCGGCGTCCCGCAATGGTTGTCCTGAAAGGTCCCTCTTCGCGAAGCATCTTCTTGACACTGGTCATTCCTTGAACAATAGTAACACTTTTAAAGTTTTACGTTTATGTGAGAAAGGGTTCAAGTTAAGTGTTTGGGAAAGGCTAGAAATAGTTAGAAGAGATGCGGACACCTTACTCAACGAACAAATAGATTTTCACACATCTCCCTTACTTAATCTGTTTGCGAACAGACAGACACATTAATTGTTGTTGGTTTGAAATAAAAATATAAAATAAAATAACGTTTATTATCTTTGAAATTTTCAGAAAATTATTTAGATTCGTCAGAAGTTGGTGTGACTCTACCGAGGGTTCCAAAATGCAACGAGACTGAGAAGAGCCCTCAAGAAACTCAGCTCGGCTTTTTTCAAAATATTTCATCTTAAATCTAATACAGAGTTATTTAGAAAGGAGCAATTCGTTACGTTGTTACAACCAGGCCGCCTTGTCATCTAAGAAATCATTAATACTATAATAAGCTTTATGGCACAATTTACTTTTTATTAGTTTTTTAAATTTATTGACAGATAAATTTGCTATTTCGGTTGGCAATGTATTGTACATTCGAATAAAGTTCCCCGCAAAAGAATTACTCACTTTATGAAGCCTAAATTTAGGAACAGCCAGTTTATCCTTATTTCTTAAGTTTAGATTATGATTATCACTATTTTTCACAAATTTACTTTTGTTCTTGTGGGTATACAATAAAATTTCATAAATAATAATAATAATATATATTCATAAATAAATAAATTTCATAATTTGTGTGTGTTATTTGGGTTTTCTATGCAACTTATCAAGAGACAGTAATTAAATCAAACAGATAAGGTCAAGTATTGGTGAATACCTATTTTTGGAACTTAGTTAGCATGATCTGAGGTTTCTACCCACATTAGTTATTGTAAAGAATCCTACATCGCGATATTGAAATTTGCACGCGTTTACTTATAAGCAAACACGTTCCAACCACGAATTTTGCTGTTCTCTCTGAGACAGTCTTGATAATGCCTCGTTTAGAGGCGAAACAATTGTCGACGTTTTGTTGTCCTTTTGATTCTGCGAAAAATTAATAACACGGTCTAGTTTGTCTATTCCTTTGTCTCACTTGTACCACCTAAGTATCCCTAAGTGCTAGGTATGACTTCTTCCAGATTACGTGGTGGCCAAGAACTTATCTCAATAAGCTCTTAAACATTTGACAGATATTGTTGTTGGACATTGTTATTTATCTTCAAATCAATAAATTGCCTACTACAAAAGTCAGAAAAGTGTGAATCTGTGCAATCCTCAATAAAGCACGCTGATGGTGAATTATCGGGGCATTTGGCGTACAGCCAGCGGACATTTACCAGCCACCTAAATTACGTTGAGCGCACTGTTATAGACGATCTCACGATTCATACTCATCTAAATTTCATGTAACTGCAATAAAACTGGACAATCGATTTAACTGAATAAAATATTAATAAAATACGGGTGATTTAGGGGGCCAATTTGGGGTTGCCAAAGGCGGAAATACTACGAGGTACCAACAATAATAACTGGCAAAGCTTAATGGTAGAAAACTTATTTGTACCCTCTTGAAAAGAATGATTAGACCTTGTATATGTGTAAACTCTACAACTTATTTGTCCCGGTTGCCCAGAGCGGTTCCATTTTGAAGCTGGAGGCATATTTCCATAAGAGAAGTTCTACGGATTAAGGATATTAACCACTGAAGTAGAAATGTTAAATTATGCTGTCAGCTTCAAGAACTGTCAGTACCATCAAGACTGACAGTTCTTGCCAGTAAGATTTATCTTGATTGAGATCCGTCATCTTGAGAGATAAGCTGTTTCTTTTTTCTTTGAGGTTCAAATACATACCTGACCAACGTACCCAAATTCAATTAACACACGAAGTCTTTCTTCATTCCACCGACTCGTCGCTCAGATATTCGAGTAAGTACAATGTCACGTTCTCCGTCTTAAATATGGCTAGTCCCATTCTAAAGAGAATAAGATTTCAACCGGATTTCATAATTTGCGTGCAGCTTAATATAACTGGATCCAGTGAGTGTCTGGATTTCAGCCAACTCGTTATAAGCGGGTATTATCCAGTGCATTGGGCAGCCAGGAACAAGCCGAGCACGCCATCGTACACATATGGCGGCGTCTATTACAACCCCGCTAAATTAAAATTACACATCTCCACCCCACGATCGTGCGAGGTCACTAGACTTGATACAGTTATCTCGTGTCGTTATGTAATTTTCTTCAAAAAATACTTCTTCGATTCTATCCAATATTTGATATATAAGTATGTTTATCAGTCGTCTAGATCCCATAGCACAAGCTTATATTCGCTTAATTTGGGCTATAGATGACGTCGTGTGAGAATGTTAAAAAATCGTACAATTATGTTAAGTAACAAAACTATTATTAAAATATTGGATAGAAACAGGCGTTACTTGGCGAAAATCCATGACAAAACAATGGTAAGTAAAAATTTTTTTCAAGAAAAAACTTTTTAGCATTAATTAATAGCATTAATTTTTCGCAGAATCAAAAGGACAACAAAACGTCGACAATTGTTTCGCCTCTAAACGAGGCATTATCAAGACTGTCTCAGAGAGAACAGCCTTGATAATGCCTTGATAACTTGGCTGTTCTCTCTGAGACATGTGTGAGTCCAACTTTGGTCATCCAATTCCCAGAGCTTAGGAAAATATGACTTTAATGCCATTTGAACTCAAACAGTCGTAACTCGCCGGCACCTGTTTAGACGGAGAGGCTCTCACCCGTATTCACAAACGACAGTAAGTATCAAACTATAACTGAGCAACAGTTCCTACGTCACCATCGCTCATTCACGTACATTCCCAGACGTATAAACCGTAATACATAACAATTTGTATAAATAAACTTATGTACTAAGTATACTATTATAATACAGTAGAAATTGTATGTCTGTACGCCTAACAATTAGTGACTTATTTCCTGGCTCAAAGAAAGAATCGACATTTTACGCCGCAACGCAGCCAACACTCTAGGCACCTTCGAAGTCAGCAATGATGCGGTGTATTTTTCATACTAAATACTGCATAAAAGTTTTTGTTCGTGTAAATAAAAACTACAAGTTAAACTTTGAAAGTATACTGATTCGATTTTCACGTGGTTTTACACACATACAGACATATCACGCCTATATCCCCGAAAGGGTAGGCAGAGGTGCATTACACACCCACAATTTGCCAGTATTTTAATCCCACGTAATAGGGGGCAAGCTTATTGCCGTCACCGGGCACACATATAATGTGTTATGTCCAAAATGTCCGAATGAATTTAATAAAAAGTAGCAGCTACTTGTATATTGTAATTTTGAAAAAAAATTGAAAACCGTTGCCTTGCGATAAAATATTGATCAGCTTAGGACAAACTTTGTTACCTACATCAAAAACTAAAGTTAGGAAAAAAATTGTAGTTTTTTGTTAGTTATTGACCGAGCGAGCAAAGCGTCTGCATTTCGAGACTGGATAATTTGTTTTCGTCCGTTTGTGTGTCTGTCCGTCTGCTTTGCACTATTTTATTATATAAACTCAATCCATCATTTAATTAAATAATCTTCAATGTTTTGATAGTAATAAACAAGCTGTTACTCTGTTAGTTTTAAAAAATAAATATTTTTTTTAAATCAAATCAGATTCTGAGAACTTAAGCCGTGCTTTTTTGTTGGGACGAAATGGGGGGAAACTTCCTAATATTGTTCGACAGCTGACTGATGCGAGCAGAACCGCATACACCAGCTAGTTTAGAATACGCCTGTCAAACTTAAACAACACAACTTGGTACTAATGAATGAAGACTTCGTAAACTAATTTGCCGCCACTCCGCTATGCGTCCCGTCCCAAAACTATTCATATTACCGTCGACATAACGGTTAGTTTCTCCTAATTGAGCCAAATCTGTGTTGTGATAAGGCTTTCTAAACTAACAAATTTAAAATAGATTTCAAATATTGGATTGAAGCAGGCGTTACTTGGCGAAAATCCATGACAAAGTAATGGTAAGTAAGATGTTAAAAACTTTCAAAATATAATAGCATTAATTTTTCGCAAAATTAAAAAGGACAAACAAACGTTGACAATTGTTTCGCCTCTAAATGAGGTATTATCAAGACTGTCTCAGAGAGAACAGCAAAATTTGTAGCCAGAACATATTTGCTTATAAGTGAGTGGGGCTTTACGTGAATGGAAGAACAAGAAACATCTTATAACGTTATTTAAACTGTCACGGTCACTATTTCTTTAGGACGAATGTCCTAAAGAAATAGTAAGACAAGAATTTGTCTTGACATTCTTGACACCTTGTCATCTAGCACTAACTAAGCTATAAGCTTGTGCTATGGGATCTAGACAACTGGTAAACATACTTATATATTTCTAAACACATAGATATTATACATAGAAAACACTCCTACAAACTCTGAAATAAACATTCGAGGATCACACAAATATTTGATTAAACCCAGAAATCGAAATCCGATGCACTACCGACCACGCCACTCATCATTCACCGAGCCTTTTCCCAACTTAGTTGGGGTCGGCTACCGACCACGCCACTGAAGCAGTTTAAATAGCGCAAAATAACTTTAGATGAATAAATGGCATATTTACTATGCATTTTATTGTGATGTTGCAAGCGCCATGATCACGGAGAAACAGTTCCTTTTAACGTGACCGTTTACTAAGCAACAGACTAACGCCTCGTAGATAAAGGTGTGTAATTATACAGGTTGTTACGTAAGGGTTATATCAACCCGAAGACACCCCTGTATGACGATAGCCCATTTAATTATTAATTTGACTTTTTAATATAAGGTCAGTAAGATTGACTCACCCTGGCGCCTTGAGATCCTGTTGAAAACCGGCGCCGGTGGTCAGATGCTATTATTACACATACACACTTCACTTTGAACAGTTTTTGGATTGTTAAGTTATTTTATATTGATTATTTTGTGGAGAAAAATAGTTTGAACGTCTCAAAGATGGCGAACGTTGAATGACAAGTGGCGCCACACAGATGTTGCGAACGCCGGGTGAATGTCAGCTGACCATAGATTATAAAAGAATTATACAACCCCCATTAGCTGGTCGACCAGAACTCGTTTCGATATGTGTCGACCGCCAAACAAGAAAAAAAAATCATACAAAAAAACATTATTATCGAATAAAATACTCTTGTTTGAACAACACTAGCTAAAATCAGCTGATTCGGTCATCGACATTAAGTAGGTAGTACTAATAATGCGCGCCTGTGAAAAACCTACTCTCTCTCTCCTAGTAGGCACATTTTGTCTCTGTTTCGCATCAAGGTCGCCGTTTAAAATTTCCTAGTATTTTATTTAAAATTATTTAGTCAGGTCACAGGTCAGTTCAGTTGCATTCAGTGCAGTAGGTAAATGGTTGTTTAGTGTGTTAGTAATTAATTTGCGAGTTGTGTCAAGTGGCTCTGAGTAACGGAGACTATTACAAGATTATGCTTGTTGTAGGAGCATCAGAAGGCAATTTGAGCGCTGCCCGGGAGTTGTACCGTGAGCGTTTCGCTGTCAGAGTACCGCGTGGAAACTCAAATCAGACGAGATCCTCAATTCGAAGAGGATGCTCTGGAGCATTTTTTTATGTGTTGCCAAAATTTTATTTACATAAACTAAAATAATCCTTTAAGGACGCCGACACCGTCGTGAGCGACGCCGCGCCGCCATTGTCTATTAGTAGGTACGTCAAGCACTAGTGTTGGGACATGTTTGTTTTGATTTGAAATAACGCATATAACTTTTTTTTGTTGAACTTTTTTTTTCTTGTTTGGCGGTTGGCAAATTGACACATATCAAAAGGCGTTCTGGGCGACCAGCTGATGGGGGTGTCTTCTGGTTGATATAACCCTTATGTAACATCCTGTATAAGTAATTCTGATGACATATTTATTTTATTGTGCACAAGTATTATGAATCTAATGGTACAAACATTGAAAATGTTTATCAGTTGTCTAGATCCCATAACACAAGCTTATATTAGCTTAATTTGGGCTAGATGACGTTGTGTGAGAATGTCCAAAAATATTTATTTATTATTTAAACTTATAAATAAATCTTTGCACAAAAGTGTGGGTACAGCACTGAACACAATGTTTAATCTTACAAGCAATGGACAAACTAATTCCCTGATATATTAAGCTGTGTGTCAAACTAAGCCAGAAAGATTTTAACAAATGTACAAAATAAATCCAATGAACAAAGTTATTGTGCAATGTTTACAGTTTTCTATATAAAACAATGGTAAGTAAAATGTTTTAAGAAAAAACTTTTTAAAATTATATAATAGCATTAATTTTTCGCAGAATCAAAAGGACAACAAAACGTCGACAATTGTTTCGCCTCTAAACGAGGCATTATCAAGACTGTCTCAGAGAGAACAGCAAAATTCGTGGTTGGAACGTGTTTGCTTATAAGTAAACGCGTGCAAATTTCAATATCGCGATGTAGGATTCTTTACAATAACTAATGTGGGTAGAAACCTCAGATCATGCTAACTAAGTTCCAAAAATAGGTATTCACCAATACTTGACCTTATCTGTTTGATTTAATTACTGTCTCTTGATAAGTTGCATAGAAAACCCAAATAACACACACAAACCAACAACAATTAATGTGTCTGTCTGTTCGCAAACAGATTAAGTAAGGGAGATGTGTGAAAATCTATTTGTTCGTTGAGTAAGGTGTCCGCATCTCTTCTAACTATTTCTAGCCTTTCCCAAACACTTAACTTGAACCCTTTCTCACATAAACGTAAAACTTTAAAAGTGTTACTATTGTTCAAGGAATGACCAGTGTCAAGAAGATGCTTCGCGAAGAGGGACCTTTCAGGACAACCATTGCGGGACGCCGCTCTATGTTCCTTATATCTAATATCGAAGGACCTGCCAGTCTGTCCCACATACTTCAAACCACATTCATCACAACTCAACAAATAAACACCTGATCTGCGTGAGAACGACACCGAATCCTTGCCATTACACAGCTCCCTCAAGGCATTCTGAGTTCTAAAAGCAACAAATATACTACTTTCCCTCATGATCTTAGCTATACTCAACGAGACGGGACCCACGAACGGCAAACAGGCCGTGTACTTCCTAGGTGGATCTTGAATCGGATATAATAAATGAAAACTAGCCTTTCTACGTTTTTTATTTAATAATGAGTGAACCATTCCTACGTCATAGCCATTACTTTGTGCTATGTAGCAAATGATGGACAATTCTTCACCAAATGCCTGTGGGCTCAACGGTACCGCCAGTAACCTGCTCAGTAAGCTGTGGAAAGCTGCCATTTTATGTTGCCATGGATGATTGGATGAGTAAGGAATAACTGTGTCTGTAACTGTTGGTTTCCTATAGACACGGAACTCATGAACACCGTTCCTTCTAGTAATTGAAAGGTCCAAGAAATTGAGAGTGGAAGCTGACTCCAACTCTAGTGAAAAATCAATTCTAGCGTGTACTGAGTTCAACTTGGAGACAAGGACACTGAGCTGACGTTTTGTTCCTCATACACAATCTTGACTCAGAATTACTTTCAGTTTAACAACAGTTTTTTTTCTACAGAGGAATGGTTTGGCTATGGGATCGCCACTCAGTCCTTTAATAGCTGAAATATTTATAGATGCATTCGAGACTAACCACATAGTTGGGAACGTTCATGTCTTGTACTATTTTAGATATGTGGATGATATTATTATATGTTGGACAGGAAAAAACGTCAGCTCAGAGTCCTTGTCTCCAAGTTGAACTCAGTACACCCTAGAATTGATTTTTCACTAGAGTTGGAGTCAGATTCCACTCTCAATTTCTTGGACCTTTCAATTACTAGAAGGAACGGTGTTCATGAGTTCCGTATCTATAGGAAACCAACAGTTACAGACACAGTTATTCCTTACTCATCCAATAATCCATGGCAACATAAAATGGCAGCTTTCCACAGCTTACTGAGCAGGTTACTGGCGGTACCGTTGAGCCCACAGGCATTTGGTGAAGAATTGTCCATCATTTGCTACATAGCACAAAGTAATGGCTATGACGTAGGAATGGTTCACTCATTATTAAATAAAAAACGTAGAAAGGCTAGTTTAGTTTTCATTTATTATATCCGATTCAAGATCCACCTAGGAAGTACACGGCCTGTTTGCCGTTCGTGGGTCCCGTCTCGTTGAGTATAGCTAAGATCATGAGGGAAAGTAGTATATTTGTTGCTTTTAGAACTCAGAATGCCTTGAGGGAGCTGTGTAATGGCAAGGATTCGGTGTCGTTCTCACGCAGATCAGGTGTTTATTTGTTGAGTTGTGATGAATGTGGTTTGAAGTATGTGGGACAGACTGGCAGGTCCTTCGATATTAGATATAAGGAACATAGAGCGGCGTCCCGCAATGGTTGTCCTGAAAGGTCCCTCTTCGCGAAGCATCTTCTTGACACTGGTCATTCCTTGAACAATAGTAACACTTTTAAAGTTTTACGTTTATGTGAGAAAGGGTTCAAGTTAAGTGTTTGGGAAAGGCTAGAAATAGTTAGAAGAGATGCGGACACCTTACTCAACGAACAAATAGATTTTCACACATCTCCCTTACTTAATCTGTTTGCGAACAGACAGACACATTAATTGTTGTTGGTTTGAAATAAAAATATAAAATAAAATAACGTTTATTATCTTTGAAATTTTCAGAAAATTATTTAGATTCGTCAGAAGTTGGTGTGACTCTACCGAGGGTTCCAAAATGCAACGAGACTGAGAAGAGCCCTCAAGAAACTCAGCTCGGCTTTTTTCAAAATATTTCATCTTAAATCTAATACAGAGTTATTTAGAAAGGAGCAATTCGTTACGTTGTTACAACCAGGCCGCCTTGTCATCTAAGAAATCATTAATACTATAATAAGCTTTATGGCACAATTTACTTTTTATTAGTTTTTTAAATTTATTGACAGATAAATTTGCTATTTCGGTTGGCAATGTATTGTACATTCGAATAAAGTTCCCCGCAAAAGAATTACTCACTTTATGAAGCCTAAATTTAGGAACAGCCAGTTTATCCTTATTTCTTAAGTTTAGATTATGATTATCACTATTTTTCACAAATTTACTTTTGTTCTTGTGGGTATACAATAAAATTTCATAAATAATAATAATAATATATATTCATAAATAAATAAATTTCATAATTTGTGTGTGTTATTTGGGTTTTCTATGCAACTTATCAAGAGACAGTAATTAAATCAAACAGATAAGGTCAAGTATTGGTGAATACCTATTTTTGGAACTTAGTTAGCATGATCTGAGGTTTCTACCCACATTAGTTATTGTAAAGAATCCTACATCGCGATATTGAAATTTGCACGCGTTTACTTATAAGCAAACACGTTCCAACCACGAATTTTGCTGTTCTCTCTGAGACAGTCTTGATAATGCCTCGTTTAGAGGCGAAACAATTGTCGACGTTTTGTTGTCCTTTTGATTCTGCGAAAAATTAATGCTATTATATAATTTTAAAAAGTTTTTTCTTAAAACATTTTACTTACCATTGTTTTGTCATGGATTTTCGCCAAGTAACGCCTGTTTCTATCCAATATTTTAGTTTTCTATATATTACACAACGTTGAAATTGCAGTAATAGTACGAGTAGTAATAATAAATATGTTAGGACAATTCACACAACGCCATCTAGTCTCAAACTAAGCAGAGCTTGTGATATCATGAGTACTAGATAAACTGATATAAATACTTATATACATTTTTTGTAAATACATACATAGGAAACATCCAGACTTCTGTACAAACGTACTCGTATCTGTCTTCACACAAAATTTTACACTTTTGTGATTATTGAGGATAAACAATTCTGATAGAATTTTTAGATATTTTTTTGTGGCTTCTTTTACTTATTAGTACTATTATTAATGAAATAAAATTCTATTCTATTCTATTGAAATCGTAAAACACGTAACCTTATAGATAAAACTGCGTAGGTGAGCGCTACGACCTTTATCTATCTGCTACGAAATGTAGAGGTTATTCGTAGGTACAACCATTACCCGCTACGAATCCTGATCTGCGTAGACCAGTGCCGATCGATCAAATTGAGTTATTATAACTACGTCTTACTTGTTATCTCAATGTATAAAAGTGACTTATATCTTGTACTTAGAGACGCTACCAAGAATTAGAAACTTGATGTAGAACCTTATTGGTAAATAGAGTAGAGACACATGCTCAACAAATAGATATTAAATGTGTAAGGTACAGTGTGCATTGCAACATTCTCAATTGCAACCATAAAATACAATTAAACTGTAAATTTGTTTGTGAAAAGGAAATATTTTTCAAAAATACTACTAGATTTTGCACGAAAATTTAATCATGTCGTGCATAAAATGGTGCGAATACTGAATAAATCCAACGCAGCACCTGAAATGGTAAAAATAAACGATTAACCAATAAATTAAATTAATTTAATAAAGCTTCTGTGTTTCAGATAATGCCTCTTACCTCTTTTATCAACTTATTAATAAATAATCCGGACTTATGAGGGATTTTATTGATGAATTTTATTGGAACTTTAATCGTTGAATCACACAAACAATATTGCTTCCAGAGGTCTAACCACTGCTTACGCTACCAAAGCAGTAAAATATGAAAAAAAAATACTTGAAAGACTTTAATCAAATTACATTACTCACTCAAATTAGTCAAGCCTGTTACTCCAATGTTATAAAAATACACGTCAAAATTGACACAGCAACTGACTTCCAACTACCAAAATGGGATCAAATAGCTGTCGGAATGAGATCAAATTGACACAGCAACTGACTTCAAACTACCAAAATGGGATCAAATAGCTGTCGGAATGAGATCAAATTGACACAGCAACTGACTTCAAACTACCAAAATGGGATCAAATAGCTGTCGGAATGAGATCAAATTGAAATGGGCCCACTTGGGAAGTAGTAATTTTTTTAAAACGGTTCGCCCAGTCCGAAGATATGATGTAACAAACATAAAAAACAACATACACTCGAATTGAGAACCTCCTCCTTTTTTGGAAGTCGGTTGAAAAGTGGAGACATAATTATACGCCCACATTTCGCTTGCAGATATTAACCTATTGCCGTTAATGGGGAACTTTTATTTATATTAAAATGTATGTATTTTATGAATGTATGACTTTGTAAACTGACTGATCTATTTTTAAGTGTCATTCGATTTGTATTCTTCAGAGTGTGGCTATGTAACGTAAGAAATTTTATCATAGAAGCATTAAGTCTAAATCACTACATTATAGTTACAATACTAGGAAGTACGATAAATTCAAAATCCTACTAACTTTATGATTAGAAAGCTTATGATGAAGAAACGAAATATGTAGATAGTTACACATTATAAAAATCAGTTGTACCTAGTACTTGTTCATTGGCTTCGAATTACTTTTATATGTTGTACCAGGCCTATGTCACTCGCCTAACTTGAAGTTGTAAGTCAGTAAGGGTTATCTCTCTAAGTGACACGTCATGGACCATAGAGTCGATATTGAGGCATTAACGTCATAATTATTGGTCAAATTATGCTGGTATATATTTTACTTTACTCACATCCCTAACGTTCGAATTATGTTCTCTGTAAACAAAAGAATGTGCTTTAATTAACGTCGGAGTGCAAGTTCTGTATGTAAGTACTATTCTCTATTCTGTGGTACTATTCCCTATTCTGTGACAGTACGAGCTGCAACGCTTTCCAATACTTAAAATTTTAAACAAAGAAAACAATCTGTGAAACAAAAGAACTTATTATAGTTTGGTTCAACGAATTTCAGAAAATGTGTTACTAATGCTAATATTTTTATTTTGTTTTTGTGGAGTACATCTTGCAATGTTTCCGAAAGCTAGAACACCGTCTCAATTGTAATACGAGTGGACAATAAAAGGGAAGCTCCATAAACTTATGACCGTTGCTATTTCACAGCTTAGCAGTGGAAACTCTGTACAAAATATTACTTTCGTGAAAAACAAAAGAAACTTCGTTCCAAAGTTGAAATTTATGAAATGCACTGCGGATTAAAAATATTTGCCTTGCCCTCGGGTGTTCTTGGCTTCTTTAGACCGTATTTGTGAAGTTTTTAACTTTACTTCATTGACTAAAGTAAATTGTTCACACACACAAAACCACGTCGTTTTCCTCGAAGGGGTAGACAGAGCTGTTTAATTTCGTCAATAACTTCAAATATTCAAATATATTTATTCGCAGAAATATGGTACATGAGGTGTTGGCAATTATATTTATGTTTCACATACTTCGTCAATTAACTATGACATGCTAATATTATTTCTAAAAACTAGCTATTAAATTGTAGATTTTATTTGGAAAAAATGTCATGGAATGTCAATCTAATTTACACATTAAAAAAAAAAAAATTAAAGTCATACAAACCAATTATCATATCATTATTTCTCCACCTTGAATTCATTAACTGGGTAAATCATACGTTACATTAGCCATGACTTCAGTTGTTTTTTTAACTTTTTCAATGGTAGGTCTATAATTATAGAGGGAATTCTGTTAAAAAAATTTATGCACATCGCGTAACATTTTTGGTAAAGAGTAGTTCGGGGTACAATATCCAGAACCAATCTTTCGCTGTTACGAGTGCAGCGTGGATACATATCCCTGGCAGTTTTGAACAATTCGGGGTTGGTTCTAACAAACACACTTACTATACTACCACTGCCAGCTGTGTACATCTTCGAGATGTACACAGCTGGCAGTGGTAGTATACTTCGTCGCGAACCTATTACCGTTTCTGGGCACTGTGAATAAATTTGTCAGAGTCATGTTCGTCTGTCAGAAGGTGCACCACGAGGTGAGGATGACTTGGGCGCCCAAGATTTTGATAAGACGCCTTAGTAACTGCCCAGTAAAGACTTAAATGAGGCAAATATTCCAATCTAAGTAGTAGCACATTGCTATACGCTTAGTCGATGCTTCTCAGGACCAAAAGCCTGGCTATTTTCTGGCCCAAAGAATAAGCATCGCCATCCAAAGTGGCAACACAGCCAGCATTCTGGGAACCTTCCCAGTCGAAAAGGACGCCGAGGATTTTTTAAACGATAATTTTTAATGTAAATGTTTTTAGTATTTAATTATGCATGTTTTAATTCTTATCTATACTTATAATAAATCTGTAGAAGTAAAAATTCTGTACATTTAAAATATAAAAAAAATAAATGGCAGGGGGTGTTACTAGACCGACAACGAATCCAAAAATGTGATTAAAATAAAATTTTGTCTGTCTGTCTGTTTGTTCAGGCATCACGCAAAAACCACCGGTTCGATTACGATGAAACTTGGTATAATTATTCTTTAATATCCTGGACACCACGCTGGGTACTTTTTATCCCGGAAAAGTAAATACAATAAAAACAAACTTAATTTTGCGGTTCGATCCCTAGACCCAATTACTGTACCAACCGTAAATAATAAGTTTGTCGTAGGTTACGTCACCCGCAGTCGAGTTCACTAAGGGGCGCTGCACATGGCTAAGATACTATAATATTTTATCTTAACATACAATATCGCTCAACAGCTATACATAATAAATCAGTAACTGGTGATAGAAAGCTATAACACGCAGGCGGAGCTGCGGGCAACAGCTAGTTGTAAATAAAAGTAGAGTAAGTAGATAAATAAAAGTAGTTGTAAAAAAACGTATAATTATGCCGCTTGGGGTGAAGGCGCTGGTGTTTTGGAATCCAAACACTCGCTGTTTTAGGTACCCTAAGGGTAAAACGAAACCCTATTACTAACCGCTGTACCGTCTATAGGTAATTTTCACAGATTATTGTATTGTATTTCTGTTGCTGCTATAACAATAAATACTTGACTGCTTCGGTGGCGTGGTCGGTAGTCCACTGGCTTTTGACTTTTGAGTCTCGGGTTCGATTTCCGGGTCGAATGAAATATTTGTGTATGTACAAATGTTTGTTTCGGAGTTTGGGTGTTTTCTATGTATATCCTCCTAAACTAAGAATCGCACAGTCAAGTGTGGCACACCGTTGGAAAGGTCGTGGTCTCAAGTGGTGCGATAAGATTAGAAATTGACAAAAAGTAAAAAAATTACTACATGCGCAGTTTGCGCTAAGGGTTGCTAGTTAGATAAGCTTTGATTATATATATGTCTATATATTCAAAGTATATAGTATGTTTATCAGTTGTCTAGATCCCATAGCACAAGCTTATAGCTTAGTTTGGGCTAGATGACGTTGTGTGAGAATATCCAAAATATTTATTAAATATTGAACACAGAATGAAATAAATATTTATAGATAATGGTACGGACCCTTCGTGCGCAAGTCCGACTCGCACTGGCCGGTTATTTTTATAATATTCTGAAATTTATTTTGAACACCCACATCTCGCCAGCTATGTTAGGTCCCATGTAATAGGGGGCGAGCCTATTGCCATTTACCGGGTACAAGTTCCAGACTCTGGGATAATTATCTAATTATAATTATTTTTATTATTATTATAATAAAAACATAAAGACATTAATTAATTAATATTTAAAGGTGAACGCGGATTGAAAGTACATTTTGGAAAAATTCATAAAGTACAAAATGTATCTTCAAACGCGTCTACGATATCCCAATTTTTTCTAAATCAACAAGAAAATTCTGATAATATCGAAATTCCCTTTTGGCAAAGGTTAAGTACCACGAAAAATTCTATTCCGGTTTTAAAAAGAATCCCCCGAGGTGCGAGACCCTCTGTGGCTCAATGTTTAGCCTCCTGCATTGGTCAAGTAGTCCGGGAAAATACCTTTAGCGCTTGGGAACAAATGTTAACCTTCCCTTATAGAATCCTACACGTAAAAAAAAGGCCATTGACATCTTTAAAGGTCCAAATCAAAAAAAATTGTACAAACAATTTTAACATTTTAAATTCAAATTCAATCCACATTTCGGCCCCCGATTATTCTCAGGCCAAGAAATTAAAACTTGTAGAGAATAAAGTAAGGGAAGGCGACATCAGTGGGACGGCAAGGCTACTTTTTAGTAGCGACGTGCTGGCTCCTTATTCTGTAGAAACTTTGACGGGCTTGCAGAGTAAGCACCCACCATCCGCAGCTGACCTCTCTTTCCCTGATCCTCCGAACAACGATACAGAAAATCTTGAGACTACTGCCAAGGATGTGCGCACAGCTGTTGACTCCTTTCGTTTTGGATCAGCTGGTGGACTTGACGGTCTGACACCACAGCACCTTAAGGATCTGTTGTGTCCGAGCGCTGGGGAAGCTGGTGATGCACTTCTGAGGGAGCTAACAGCTCTAGTCAACCTCATGCTCTCAGGCAATGTGGACAGTGGCATCACAGATATTTTGTATGGGGCCAATTTATGTGCCCTTAACAAGAAGGATGGTGGCATTCGTCCCATTGCCGTAGGTAGCACTTAGCGGCGTTTGGCAGCCAAAATTTGTTGTCGTTTTTATAGTACGGAGCTTACTACCAAATTTCAGCCCTTTCAATAAGGTTTTGGTTCAAAAGGAGGTTGTGAGGCCGCAATCCATGCGCTTGCAACATACCTTGACAGTAGCGAAGATGGAGAGGTCATCTTGAAAGTTGACCTGAAAAACGCCTTCAACTCTGTAAACAGGGATACCTTGCTGACACAGGCCAAATTAGAAACCCCCAAATATTTAATTTTTTTTGGCAATGCTATAGTCAACCAAATAAATTAATTTATAAAGACCACCTTTTCAATTCAGCCGTTGGATGTCAGCAAGGTGATCCGTTGGGACCAGTCATCTTCAGTTTGGCCATTAACCCAATAATTCAAAAAATAAAATCCAAATTTAACATTTGCTATCTAGACGACGGGACTTTAGGGGGAAAAGTAGAGACAGTTTTACAAGATTTAGCCCTAATAAAGAACGAGTTTCAGTCAATTGGCTTAGAACTGAACCCGAATAAATGTGAGATTTTTATATCTGAAAACACAGATAAATTAACAACAATCTCCAAATTCGACTGTCTGGCCCCCAACATAAAAGTTTTGGACAAAACTTCTTTACGCCTCCTAGGGTCCCCGATTTTAGAAGATGGCTTTTCCACTTTTATCTAGGAAAAAAATCAAAATTTTGATCAGGTTATTGATAGTCTACGTAATATCAGTATTCATTCAGCTTTCACTATTCTTCGTTTTTGTCTTTTCGTACCCAAATTTACACATGCCCTCCGTTCAGGACAATTTTGGAAAAATGTAGAAATGTTGGGCAGACTAGACAACTAAATACAAAATTCTTTGTGTAAAATTTTAAATGTAAATATTAATGACCGGGCCTGGGTCCAAGCGTCTCTTCCAGTTCGCTTGGGCGGGCTAGGTATTCGCAGAGTCACAGATGTCAGTCTGCCAGCATTTCTGTCGTCGGTCCATAGCACTGAAGAATTAGTCAGGAAAATTTTGTCAAATACACTGATTGATTCCGAGGTACGATGCAAGACCGATGCCATAAATGCTTGGAGGATGTCTTGCCCCGACACTGACCTGCCCTCACTCCTAGGCTCACAGCGACTGTGGGATTCACCGCCCTGTAAACTGAGAATTAATACACTAATTGACACTTCTGTCAAAATTTCAGAGCGTGCACGCCTACTAGCTGTTGGAGAATGGGAGTCAGGGTTATGGATCCAGGCGCTCCCATCGCCCAACATCGGTACAATGTTGGACGACACTACCTTCCGCATTGCCACTTGCCTTCGGCTGGGTACACCTTGTGTATCCCCGCATCATTGCACCTGTGGAGTAGCCGTCGATAATCTGGGACACCATGGCCTTTCTTGTAGCAGAAGCGCAGGTCGTATACCTCGGCACGCTATTCTAAATGACATAATTCGTAGGGCTCTGTCCACCGCAGGTCTTCCGGCCGTACGCGTACCAAATGGTTTAGCACGAAGCGATGGAAAGAGACCGGACGGTATGTCGTTGCTACCGTGGAAGATGGGAAGGCCTTTGGTGTGGGACGCTACATGCGTTGACACCTTAGCACCTTCACACCTTCCAAGCACATCCGGATGTGCCGGCGCTGCTGCTGCATCGGCTGAAGGCTTTAAACGGCGTAAATATGCTAACCTAGCAGGTGATTACATATTTGAGCCGTTTGGGGTTGAGACACTGGGGTCATGGGGTCCGAGTGCTCGCCGCCTTTATAGAGACATTGCTAAACGTCTAATCGATGCTTCTCAGGACCAGAAGGCAGGCTATTTCCTGGCCCAAAGAATAAGTATCGCCATCCAACGTGGCAACACAGCCAGCATTCTGGGAACCTTCCCAGTCGGCAATGACGCGGAGGATTTTTTAAACGATATTTTGTAATGTAAATATTTTTAGTCTATAATTATGATTATTTTGTATATTGTAATTCTTATTGTAAATAAATGTATACTTAACCTAAAAAAAAAAAAAAGAAATATTTTATAAGTATATTATTACTAGAGTCTAAAGCATAAAACTATCTTCAATATAATTTGAGAAATGTTTAAAGTGTAATGAAATATGAGAGAATTAATATTTCAGGTGCCTAGTTGGGCCGAAGTTTGCCAATAATTTTGATTTATCGACGCCGCTCCGCTCCCCATATCTACTACGCAAAGTTACTCAAAGTTTTCGTATTTAAACAATCACTTTAACAAGAGCAGCTCTTTACTACATGAGGTGACGTTGGGAAATGGGGTTCCACGTAATTCAAAGACCTGAAATCTAATTTATGAAGTTAAGATAGATATTATATTAATTCAGAGGAGGTTATTCAATAGCTTCTGCGTGTTCTCTATGCATTAGATATAGTATTTCGCAGCTCTAACGTAGTTTCTACGATAATACAAAGGTTCACATCTGTATTGGTTTTATAATTATGAGAAACACCTTCCTGCATTAATGCATAAAATTGTACGTTTTGTTATGGAAGAGCGGAGTCTCCTAATACAGGTATTACTTGCTTAAAAGGAGGCTTCACTCACTAAAAAAATTGTAACATCGAACTGTTTAATGCAAATAGATATTATTATATTATATATTATACTAGGTCGCCGCAGTCGCGAAACGTCCGTTACGCTGCAGCATATATTTGAGCTAGGCGAGTTTAAATTGAAAATTCTGGCTTCGTAAGAACCTGGGTAATTCTGTAAGCTTTCGATGAGTGCAAGAAAATCCGAAATCGGCCGAGTATTCGCCGAGAAACAATTTAACATAAATCGTAACAAAAATAATTTGAGTCACCCGTTGAGAGCTCTGCTCGCCTTCGGCTCGCTTCGCTCATGCCTTTTTCCTCGAAGAGGTAAGCATAGTAACTTTGTAACTCCCAAGAGGGTGAGCCTATTGCCGCTAAACGGACGTTTTAAGCTATAGCATAGCTTCTATCGCGGGCCTTGAGCGTGGAGACCGAATCAAGAAATTCCGTAACGAAAAAATAACCTAACACCTAACACAAAAAAAAAACCCCGGCCGACAGGCTGACGTCTGTCATATTGTTTTATATTGTAATTTATTTTTTTGGTGCAAATTTTACAATAATAATAATTAAATAATAATAATAATAAAGGGTATAATAATAATAATACTGGCAACTCTGGAAATCTGTACATACGTCATTTTCATCTATAAAATATTTTAATATTTTTATCTAAAATATCTTGCCTCAATTTATAAAATTCATACAGATTTCAAAATAATATTACCAAAAAGTTCATTATATATTATATTCCATAATTTATTACAAGAATCACAACAACAACAAAATCTACAAATATGAAACGAAGCTTTGACAAACGTCAACCATCAAAATATCAAAAATTGTTTCGAAAAAATTAACAGGATGAATGATGATGGATAAAGATGATAACAAGAGCCAGAAGTAAGAATACACACCCAACACCCCCGGACTCATCACTTAGCTCCGCCTCGCAAGCGCCGGACCGCACACCTGCGACACAAGTGCTTGCTGAGGCGTCGAGCTCATCGTCAAGTGACGAGTATTTTTCCCCGCCGACGTCGCCAACACCTGTACGCCGGCGAGGGAGAGGCCGGCCGCCGAGCAGTTTGGGGCCCCGAAGCCTACCAGCTTCGAGTAGGGTCCCCACTACCGGTGGTATTGTGCACCGCATGCGATGGACTTCATCCATCAATGAAAACGTCATGCGGGCATATTATGAGGCTACAGAAGGGGAACCAACCTGACTGCGTACCGTTCAAGGATGCTCCCTTTGTTTCAGCCTCTTGAACCAACAATGACCGTTGCCGTCCAGCGACTATCGGATCAAGTGCGGGCTATCCAACGATGCAAGTTGTTGGATCAACCTGTGCTTGATCGACTTCGCTTGGAAGTGTTATCTACTCGAACAGCTCCAGCGTTAACGAGTGCACCATCATCTGCTACACACACGGTTGCAACTAGTGCCACTTTAGTTGAGACCGTGCTCGACACGGGAGATGATACGAGTAATATATCTATCCAGGTAAGCGAGCAATTAAGGAGTACTTTGGAGGATGTGATCTCTCAGTATAGGTTTGCACCTACTTCTAGGCCACGGCTACCACGCTTGCCCATGCATAGACGAAATCTGGCGTAGATGGGAGCCCTGAATGCGTTGCTAGATCCGTACTTACGGACTAGCAATGATTTGCTAGATACCCACTCGATTCTTTAGAGTTTCTGTTAAGCTATTACCGCTTGTCGTGTTGCACGCGTTAAATTCCCTGAATTTAACCGTGCACCACGATCGGGTGGTATGTTAATGAATAAACGAAATAATAATTATTATATCGTTTATTCATTTCTATTCTTATTTTATACATTTTTAAATACATTTATAAAAAACACAAATACATTTAAAAATATAAAAAATAGTGACCGACCAGTAGCGGAGTAGGACCCAAACTACCGGCTAATTGTTTATTATTATTATTATTCCATTTATTCAAATTATATTCTTAACATACATTTTTTTACAATATTTATATAAAAAGTTACATATAATATTATAACAAATCCATGTCAGACCACCACCAGTAGCGGAGCAGGGCTCAAACTACCAGCGGTAGAGGTCACAGACTGAGAAACCTCCTAACGATGCGTGCCGTGTCGAGGACGACAGCCTTCTGTATCTGACCCTTGATCCAACATTCTAGCGAGAGTCTCTTGAGATGTTGATCGAGACTCTTCCCTATTAGTCCATTTGCCGAAACGATTATCGGGACAATAATCGTCGAGTCTACGTCCCACATGGCGGTTATCTCGAAGGTCAGATCGAGGTACTTAGAAAGTTTGTCCTTCTCTGCCTTAACGAGATTCTCGTCATGCGGGACGGCGACATCGACGAGCACCGTCCGGCGCTGAGCCCGATCAACCAACACGATATCAGGCCTATTGGCAACAATAGTCCTGTCCGTGATGATTGATCGGTCCCAGCAGAGCAATGCACGACCATTCTCGAGAACTGGCTCTGGTGTGTACTTATAGTACGGTACCTCGGACTCAATAAGGCCGTATTGAAGAGCAAGTTGCTGGTGGATGATCCTGGCCACTTGATTGTGCCTATGCAAGTACTCGGTGTTAGCAAGATACGAACAACCGGAAATAATGTGGCGAAGTGATTCACCAGGATGGTGGCATGCTCGACAAATGTCGACCGTACCGTCCTTAATAATGTATTTCCTTAATAACCTCATCTGCAATTGCACAGGCAAAACCTTCAGTTTCCCCAAAGAGGTCACTAAAACGCAGCCAGTTCACCGAAGCGAGCAGGTCTACGTCGGGTCCTGTTAAGACCCGGTAGAATCCCCCGTGTAGCTCCTTACTCTTCCATACGTCCCTATGGTCTTCAGTACCTAGCACCTTTGGTTTACGCCAGTTCTCGTTAGCCAAGGAAAGAGGTGTCAGGCCCTTGTCAACCATCACAAAATCGCAATGAATGCCACACCCATTCTGTAGGAAGTAATTCCTCAGACTGCACACTTCACGGTTATGTAGGTTCTTGGCATTTAAAAATCCTCGACCCCCCAACTTCCGTGGAATGTACAGTCTCATGACAGAAGATCGTGGGTGTAACATTCGATGCAATGTCATTTGTTGACGGACTTGCCTATCCAGGGCGTCTAGTTCCGTTTGAGTCCACCTAAGTATGCCAAAGGAGTACAACAATATTACCCAACCGTTGAAAGCCCGCATTTTGTTACCGCCGGACAAAAAACTGTTAAGAACATTTGTCAGGCGGCCAAAAAAACGTTCTTTCACCGATTTCTTAATGTCCTCTACCGCTATACCCAATGACTCTGACCTACCTAGGTATCTGTATGTTTCGGTCTCGGAGAGAGATCTGAGAGTTATTATCTCAGAAAGTTGTAAATTCGGTGAATTTACAACCTTCCCCCGCTGTACATGCATAACCGCACACTTATCAACACCGAACTCCATCTTAATGGCATTACTAAAAACTTCCGTAGTTTTTAATAATGTCACTAAATCTTGGTGCTTCGGTGTGAACAGTTTGAGGTCATCCATATACATCAGGTGAGAAATAACCTCACCCCCTCTACGAAACCGATAGCCTAGCCTTGAATCCTTCAGCAATGTGCTAAGTGGATTCAGTGCTAAACAGAACCACAATGGACTCAAACTGTCGCCCTGGAATATACCTCGCTCAATCCTTATCAAGTCATGCGGACCAGAAGCGCACTCACCACTACCTGGTTGACGAAGGACTGTGGTCCACTGCCCCATACACGAGACTAAGAAGAATTTAAGAGTCGGATTAATTTTATACAACTCCAAAATCCTCCCCAGCCATGAATGAGGCACCGAATCATAGGCCTTCTTGTAGTCAATCCAGGCAGTAGAGAGGGCGCCCCTACTCCGCTTAACCTGTTGGCTAATGGCCATGTCAATATGGAGTAGCTCCTTAATACCACGTGATCGAGCCCTACATCCAGTCTGAGCACTATCTAAGATGTTATTTGACATTATATGTGAATTAATTTTAGTTCTCAGAATAGATTTAAGGAGCTTGTAGATAGTAGGTAAGCATGTGATAGGCCTGTAGTTCTTAGGTTCCGTGGTACTACCTGATTTATGGAGCAGGAAGGTGATGCCAGTGGTCATGAGAGCGGGTAAGGAACCAAACTCGAGGGCTTCTTGATACTGTGTTGCCAGGCGTTCATGCGAACTACAAACCCACTTTATCCAAAAGTTGTGCAATTTGTCCGGCCCAGGACTTTTCCAGTTCGGTGCCGTACGCATTGCACAACTAACGTCTTCGGAGTCTATTGCACGGTTAAATTCAGGGAATTTAACGCGTGCAACACGACAAGCGGTAATAGCTCCACAGTAAAGAATCGAGTGGGTATCGAGCAAATCATTGCTAGTCCGTAAGTACGGAGCTAGCAATGCATTCAGGGCTCCCATCAACGCCAGATTTCGTCTATGCATGGGTAAGCGTGGTAGCCGTGGTCTAGAATTAGGTGCAAACCTATATTGAGAGATCACATCTTCTAAAGTACTCCTTAATTGCTCGCTTACCTGGACAGATATATAACTCGTATCATCTCCCACGTCGAGCACGGTATCAACTAAAGTGGCACTAGTTGCAACCGTGTGTGTAGCAGGTGACGGCGCTCTCGTTGACGCTGGAGCTGGTCGAGTAGATAACACTTCCAGGCGTAGTCGATCAAGCACAGGTTGATCCAACAACTTGCATCGTTGGATAGCCCGCACTTGATCCGATAGTCGCTGGACGGCAACGGTCATTGTTGGTTCAAGAGCCTGAAACAAAGGGAGCATCCTTGAACGGTACGCAGTCAGGTTGGTTTCCCCTTCTGTAGCCTCATAATATGCCCGCATGACGTTTTCATTGATGGATGAAGTCCATCGCATGCGGTGCACAATACCACCGGTAGTGGGGACCCTACTCGAAGCTGGTAGGCTTCGGGGCCCCAAACTGCTCGGCGGCCGGCCTCTCCCTCGCCGGCGTACAGGTGTTGGCGACGTCGGCGGGGAAAAATTATTATTATTATTATTATTTCATTTTTTTTTTACAACTATGCAATAGCTTAACCGCGGCAGTCTCCGAGTGCCACACGTCTTTTTTATGTTTGTCAATACCTCGTCCGTGGATCACCCCTTGCAGGTCACATTGACTTGGACCACTAAGGTGTTGGTTCGACCAGAATTGGACTCGGACTTTGGATTCTCGAGGAAAACGGGATCAGAACCATAATCTTAAACTATCTTCTTAGTAGGTAGACTCATCAAACGGCATTTTTTTATATGATGAAGAAGTCTATTTGGTTTTTCCAATATTTTTTTAATATTTCGCGAAAGTTTATATGTGCGGAACTAAAGCAACTTCTTTTTTTTAACATGGTCGATGATATATTTAGGTACTTCACCGTCCCGCTGCGGGGGGGAGCGGGGGGGCTTCGTGTGGGACTCCCGGCCCTAGGATGCAACGCGGGCCGGACTACCCACTAAAACCTATCCACGGTGTTTCTCCTTCGACTTAGCCGGGCCACCGGATAGGCAGAAACTGCTAAGCGACAGCGGCAACTAAAGCAACTTCAAACGTGTCTCATTCCTAATTCAACACATCGTTATGACGTTAATTTTGAATAATCAACACAATAAATCATAATTTCTTACTGTTATCATAAGAAGTAGTCAAACATTAGTCCAGCAAACGAGCTACACAATTTCTTTGTATCGACAAAGGAGCTGGCGAACACAATTGCCATTTCAACGATAACGATCTTGTCCCACCTCGTGGCCATTAGGTGGCCAACCGATGTCAGATAGTGGACAATTTATACAGTGTGCACTTAAACCTTTTTTGTCAGACCAGCTTTTTCTTGTGTCAACTCCTTCCTTACATCCTTTTCACCTTAAAAGATTGTAACAAAACTAATTGACTTACTTTTATTTTATTACTATTGTATTTCTTTTATTCTATAAAAGTTTTTTTATTTTTTGCTTTGTTCGAGTAAATTAAAAGTTTGGTCCGGACTTAATAAAATTTGTGTAGAAATGTTGAGGATCAAGGCAGATATTACCAAAGATATTTTTTATCCCGATAATAGGATAAAATGCAGATCTGGAAGTCCGCTGACAATATATATATTTAATTTAAATTTCTTTTCTTTAGATTTAATTTTAAGAAACTAAATATAAAATCTACAACGAGCTTAATATGAGTCTTCATGTAGAGCCTTGGAGACGGAGAAACGACAGAAATAAAAGATAAATATTGTACAAAGTCTGAATAAAGTTTACAGCGAGTAAGAATATTAGATAATCATAATTTATTCAGTAAAGTAGTAGAAAATTACAAAAGCATTAAGTAGAAAATAATGCAAAAAGTCAGTAAACGAAGCAAGATTGTTATTCTTCATCTTTCATTTTGTACCTACGGGACCTCACAGCCACTGCACTATAATGGGTTCCCGTGGGAATGGGAACTAGAATACTATTTCGCTATACACGAATATTTTTTAACTACCAGAAAAATTTCAGGGGTGTGAAAAAGAATAAATTCATTGTAAATTGTAATTCGTGATAAAAAAACAATTGACAAAAGATTTCCCGCCAATTGTTTTTTTATTACTAAGAAGGTTGCAACGGTTAAAAAAATATAATATTCGAAATTCAAATACGAGTAGTTCCGATTAGCTAGAAGTGCAAAACTTTTAGTGTGCCCCATGTATTTGTTCACTACGTAAAATGATTTACTCAATAGATTTTCTTTCATTCATTCTACAATCGGCGACGCGGGCAATCCCCCCCCCCCCCCCCCCCCCTACGTGTTCCGAACCGCGTTGCACGTGCCCTTTGAAAATGCATGTCAAATAACCTTCACTTTTAATTAAATTTGAATCATAAATGCGGTTCCGGTTGTGACGTCTCGATGCGCGCACGCTTCCCTATCAATCAATCCCAACTAATACTATCGAGATGGCGTACCAATTTACCAATCGCGAATACGCATTAATATTACGTACATATTTTATATCCGGTGAAAATGTGAGTGTTGCTTTACGGATGTATCGCGATCTCTACCCGAATGCCCGAAAGCCAAATTACTCCACGATGTTGAGTGTCTACCAACGTCTGTTAGATCACGGCTCATTTCGCGAACCGACGCACGCACAAGGCCGGGGTAGACCAGCCTATCCGCAGAACTTGTACGATGAGCTCGAGTTTTTTGAGGAAGATCCGCGACGAAGTACGAACGATGCGGCATGTCGATTTGGCATCAGCCAGCACTGTGCTTGGAAAATTGTGAACTCGGCTGGTATGCACCCTTATCACTACAGAAAGGTCCAAGAGCTGACAACAATCGACCGAGCACCCAGGATTACATTCTGCAACTGGTTGATCCTTCATCCGGATACCAACGTCCTTTTCATTGATGAATGTTTGTTTACAAGAATAGGGGTTTTCAACCAACATAACGAACATTGGTGAATCACGAATCCCAAGTTGGCGCGACAATATTCATTTCAACATAGATTTAGCGTGAACGTTTGGGCCGAAGTCCTAAATGATAACATCGTGGGTCCATTCTTCATCAAGGGACGTCTAACGGGCGTAACCTATTTGGAGCTGTTGAGAACGATGGTATCAACCATGTTGGATGATATCCCACTCGCAAACTTGCGAGACCTCTGGTTCCAACAAGATGATGCTCTATCCCACTACCACATCGCGGTAAGAGACTACCTCAATACGCAATTTTAAGGCAGGTGGATTGGACGGAGTGTACGGTCACGTGGCCCGCTCGGTCCCCGGATCTGACGCCAATGGACTTTTTCATGTGGAGTGAAGTGAAACGTAGATTGTATGTCAGTGAACCCAACACCCGTGAGGACCTCCGACAAAGGATAATTGACGCCTTCGATGAAATCCGGCAACAAAGAGACATTCTCCTCAGTTTGAAATCGAACTTATTAAAGCGGGCTCGTTTATGCATCCAAAATGACGGAGGACATTTCGAGCAACAACTAAAGTACTTGTAGTGGTAAGTCTTTCACGTATTAAATACTCGTACATAAATTAATCATTAAGCCAATTTACTATTCCAAGTTCTTTAGTACCTGCCAGTTGATTAGGTACCTATAAAATTACTTAATGAAACAGTACCTAGGTACCTACCTATCATGTTTTATCTGCTAGATAGGTAGGTAATTTGACCTCTTTACCCAGGTACATAACCCTTTAATACCTTACTTTAGTAATTACGGATATGGGGGGATATGGAATCGTAAAATAAATTTTAGTAATAAGGTAGGTGCTTTGATTTCATTGCGAAAAATAAAAGTTACTACGGTTTTACTAAGTTCACCCAAACTTTTCTTAAAAAGCTATTAAAAATTACTGTCACAAAAATAAAACTCCTATGATGAACATTTTAACTAGGTACTTAACCAAACAATAATCGTAGTTGTGTTTGATCTTGAAGACTGTGGCGTCTCGCATCGCAATAATAATATCGTGGCTTGTCGGCCACTCTCGGCATTTTTCGAGTGTTACAATGTAGTTCAAAAGTTCATTGATATGATAGGTACCTATTTACTATCAGACATCGTGCGTAAAATAAAATGGTGGTGTCCATGCGTGATGCACGTATTTTGAGATTTTGAAAACGTTAATAACTTTGTTTTTTTGTATGGTTGGGTATTTGTATTATTCCACATATATTTAAATACAAACGTTCCAGATGAGCCCCTGAAATTTCTCTGGTAGTCAAAAAATATTCGTGTACATGGGGCACACTAAAAGTTTTGCACTTCTAGCTAATCGGAACTATTTGAATTTCGAATGTTATATTTTTTTAAACGTTGCAATTTTCTTAGCAATAAAAAAAACAATTGGCGGGAAATCATTTGTCAATTGTTTTTTATCACACAACAAAGTTATACGTATGCAACGAAAATGGAATTAAGTCGAAAAGATTTTAGAGCGATGATTTTTTATGATTTTAAAAGTTCTCTCTCTCCGCAAGACTGTGCCGCTCGTCTTCAAAATGCTTTTGGGAGAGAAGCACCTTGTTTGAGCACCGTGAGGCGATGGTTTGCTGAATTTGAGAGAGGTTCTTTACATGACGAATTTCGTGAAGGGCGGCCTTCAACTGCCGTCAACGAAAATAATGTGGCAACTGTTAAGCGGTTAATTGAAAAAAATCCGCGGATTACCTATGATACAATTCGAGGACTATTGGGGATTGAAATGAGTCAAATCCAGAAAATTTTACACGAAGAATTGAAAGTTCGGAAACTTTGTTGTCGTTGGATCCCTCATGAACTGACAGCGGAGCAGAAGCGGGGTCGCGTGGAATGGTGCTCACAGATGCTACTGAAGTTCATCCACGGACATTCTAATGCTGTTTATGACATTGTCACAGGAGACGAAACGTGGATTTATTGTTTTGAACCCGAAAAAAGACAGCAATCTTGTGAATGGGTGTTTGAAAATGAGAACAAGCCAACAAAAGTGAGGCAGGCGAGAAACGTTGGTAAAAAATGATCGCGTTTTTTTTCTCAGCTACGCGCCCCATTTGTACAATTCCACTTGAAGATCAAAAGAGTGTTAATGCCGAGTGGTATTCTACCATTTGTTTACCCAGGGTGTTAGAAAAAGTTCGCGAAAGAAGACCCAAAAGCCGCGTTCTCCTTCAGCATGACAACGCTTCGTCACTCACGGCCAACAAAACAAAGTCATTTTTAGCTCCCGAAAAAGTACAACTCGTCACCCATCCTGCGCATAGCCCCGACCTAGCACCCTGTGATTTCTGTATTCTCCCCAAAATCAAAGATTTGATGAGAGGTTTCACTTTTACCAACTCCGAAGAGGCAGTGATAGCGTTCAATCAGCACGTAGAAAACACGTCTTCAGATCTGTGGTCCTCCTGTTTTAAAACAAGCAAGGCGCCCTTCACTATCGCAGTGAAGGCATAAGACGACTTCTTACTATTATGTGATATCACATGTCTGCAGGCAATACCATTTTCACCTTTATCTACGTAATTTTTTAAAATACTTAAAATCAATATCAAAGTTGTAAATTTTACAATGGAATTACACTGGAACTTTTTTTAAATGTCGTAATGTTGCAAAATATTTTTATATTTTTGTTTATTTATTTTATGAAATTTATTGAAATATTCTCACTCGCCTAAAATTTTGCGACATTAAAATATTTTATAGAATTTTTTACCCTATATTTTCTATGGGAATTTCAGAAACTTTAGGTCAATGGTTTTTTTTTTTTTTTTTTTTTTATATTTGGTTCGCCAAATTGACGCCGCCCGCCTGGTGGTAAGTCGTGACGACGTCTAGCGATTGTGGGCCACTCTCACAGCACACATTACTATTGAGAGTGGCCCTCAACTTGACGACCTACTGATGTGCCTCCTCACGCTCCGCTTAAAGAACCCAGGATTATATGTGGGAGGAAACACGTGCACAGGCAGGGCGTTCCAGGCCACTATCGTTCGGCAGAGAAACGAACGTTTAAAACGTTCGGTTCTCGCGAACATGCTATCCACTGTGTGGGGGTGAAATCTCTGCCCGGCACGAGTCGTTCGGGATTCTCAGGAACCACTTGACCCCCGATCGAAATTATTTCGGCTATGGTGTTTATTCGGTACCAAAATTCTATGTGCCAAATCATAACTTTCTAGCACTTGTAGTTCTCGAGTTGAAAAGTGCGGACAGACGGACAGGACCGGACTATAAGACTTCTCTTACATAGTATACTTGTCAGTATAGTAAGAAGTCTAAAATGGTTCGATCGCATGAAAAAATGTTTAAAATTTAAAGGAGAGTATTTTGAAAAGCAATAAACATAATATTTTGGTTTTAACATGTTGTTTTTTTAAGTTACGCAAAACTTATAGTGTGACCTACGTATAACTATTATAAAGACGAAAATGTTGGTATTGTATTTGTTTCGGTAAATTGAATAAGCTCCGTAATTACTGAACCGCAAAAAAATCTTTCCTTAATATGTAATTACATTATCCTCGAGTGACATAGGCTACTTTTTATCCCGTGGGAATTGGGAACGAGTAAACTAAACGACGCAGGCGAAGCAGCGGTATTCAGCTAGTACCATATAAAACGAAAGGTCAGTGTCTAACCCGACATTAAGTTGACCGTCGTAAGTCGAAAGATTCACGGTATATGGCTTCCACGTCGCCCTCAGACGTAAAAGATGGATTGGTATTTCAATGTGTTAGGCTGTGTGGTGAGGTGACTCCATTGCGGTTAGTACCTTACTCCTGAAAGGAAACTAACGAATACTTTTCAATTTTTCTTTTCATCCCTTCTATTTACACCGTCTTCAATCTTCTTCACTTTCTGCATAACGTCATTGTCATGAAATTTAGTTCCTAGTGAAAGTGAAACAATATAGTTCACCAACAGCTATGTAAAAAGATACCATACGTCAAAAAACTACAAAATATCTTTGATATAATCCTACGATATCAAGATATATTGAGAGAGGCATGATTTATGGTGCATTTGCCACATGGGACATGGGCTTCAAAGCGTTAGTGATAAAAACTCAGAAATAGGTTAACAAAAACTAGACATAATATCTGTAGAAAGCGAGAGTATTTGCGGCCCGTGGTACCATTCTATATTTTTTACTGATTAGTATGGCATTGGTTATGAATGTATAAGTGGTGTATAATATTAACTTAAGCATCAACATCTATTAGGTTTTAAATATTGATATAGAAATTATAAAATTATAAATGCGTATATTTATATTATTGGATTATACAACTTTAAAATTTAGAACATGTAAAGGCAATAACGATCTAAATAAATACATATTATTAGAAGTAAGACTACATATTACTCTAAATCATTTTTTGCTCCTGGGTGAGCTACCGACCTACTAAATTTGCATGCCTACAGTACAGCCGAATCTTAAAGTTACGTATGACAGCTCAACCACAGGTCGCTATAACCTTGTTACGTCGTCATCTTTTCAAATCAAAATTCAATAATACCATATCTCCCTAATTAATTACAAACAAAAGATATACATTATAATAACTCTAAACTAAAAAAAATGTTTCCTAATATTAATATCATTTGAAATGCTAGAAAACATTTTATTACTCAAATATTGGATAGAATCAGGCGTTACCTGGCGAAAATCCATGACAAAGTAATGGTAAGTATGAAGTTCAAACTTTTTTAAATAATTGCATTATTTTCACAAAAATAGAAGACATTAAAACGTCGACAAATGTTTCACCTCTAAACGAGGCATTCTCAAGACTGTGTCAGAGAGAACAGCAAAATATGAAGTCAGATCATATTTGCTTTTGAGTATGAATGTGTAAATATCGCTAGCGCGATGTAGGATGTGTCGAAAGAATAGAATAGAATTTTATTACTCATTCTGTAATACGCTCCTGCTAGGTGATATCGTTCGGATACATGTATTTTTAATTGCTAGTGATATCACCTCAAATAACAGTATAGTAACAAATAGTAGTAATAGCATCCTGTCAATGTTGAAAATAATAGTATAATTTGTTTTTACATTTGATTTGCCTTTTTATTGAAAACTAGCTGTTGCCCGCAGCTCCGCCTGCGTGTTACTTTAGATCGACATAACTTTTTTATTTATGAACCGATTGAAATAAAACAAACCTTAAATGTTAAGTTGAATAAACCACAACGCATTACTGAAAACCGCAACCGCAACCAAATCGGTTAAGCCGTTTCTGAGATTAGCGTGTTCAAACACTCAGACAAACAGACAAAAATTCTAAAAACCATATGCGTTCATAAAGCCCCTACAACAGTTTCTCTATTATTACTACGCTTTTATTAGCTTCACTTGTTTCTAACCGACTCATTTGGGTTCGATTTTGCCCTACTTTGAACGATCAGATTTAATTCAAACTTTGCACACCTGTCAAAGACCGATGACAATGCAATAATTCGATTGAAAATAAAATAAAAAATGAAAATAAAAACTATAAAATGAAAAATAAATAATAGTTTAAAAAAACTAAAAAACACGCTTTTATAGAGAATCCAACTAAAAAGTAGAAAATAAATTTTAATAAGTTTGAATTAAGAATAGTGTAAATAAGAAATAAATGTATATTATTGTAATTACACTATTCTTCATTCAAACTTATTAAAATTTATTTTCTACTTTTTAGTTGGACTTTCTATAAAAGCGTGTTTTTTTTAGTTTTTTTAAACTATTATTTATATCTTTGATTCTTGTACAGACATCGACCACTTACAATTTTATTATATGTATTGATTGATTATGAATTTGTTTGTTTGACACCGAACGCTTAAATAACACACGCACACACAGACACATACACAAATGCGCTACCCGTTTAGATATAAGGTGTGTGAGTGAACATCGAGAAAGCTCACAAAATATTATAATAAATATAATAATTAAAAATAACTATCTTTTATTTTCAGGCGTCTTAAGGCCCATAGTATGTTAGTGTACAATGACTTATAATCTATGTTAGTTATTGCATAAATTATTAAAATACAACCAAAAATAAATTGAATTGCCGTGTGCAGCGCCCCTTAGTGAACTCCACTGCGGGTGACGTAACCTACGACAAACTTATTATTTGCGGTTGGTACAGTAATCGGGTCTAGGGATCGAACCGCAAAATTAAGTTTGTTTTTTATTGTATATACTTTTCCGGGATAAAAAGTACCCAGTGTGGTGCCCAGGATATTAAAGAATAATTATACCAAGTTTCATCGTAATCGAACCGGTAGTTTTTGCGTGATGCCTGAACAGACAGACAGACAGACAAAAAAAAATTTAATCACATTTTTGGGTTCGTTGTCGGTCTAGTAACACCCCCTGCCATTTATTTTTTTGGTATTTTCAATGTACAGAATATTCACTTTACAGATTTATTATAAGTATAGATAATAGTTGGTCTTCTCATATAATTTACCTTTTCATAAAAAAAAATTGAACCATTCATTATTTAAGCAAGTGGCTTTTTAACTTGCCACCCCAACTATAGCAGACAGGCGCACGCGCGGGGCGAGGGGTGATCTATGCATGCCTCTCAGTCGTCCGTTACTCGTTATCGTGTACATACTACGTTCTCCTGCTCTCGAAGTTCTTATTGTTTGTGACCCGGCTGTTTGTTTATCTGTTCCCGCTTAATACGTTGACCCTTGGCGCTAATTTGGACTCTGTTTTTCTTCATAATCGGACTTGTTGTGTTGTGTGTGGCAATATGTCAAAACGCACGCGTGGAAAAACTTTGAATAGCCAGAGTCGTGAGTTAATAACTAGGTATGCAATACATTCTGCTGTTGCAATAATTGAGCTGAGTTTGTCGATCTGGGTCGCACTCCTAAACGACTGGACCGATCTTTATGAATTCAGATATACGCACTCACGGTGATGGACACTATGACCGTGCCAAATTTCAAAAAGATCGGTCTAGTCGTTTAGGAAGAGTTCGATCACGAACGAAATACACGAGTCGCCTAAGAAAGACCTTCGTAAGCTCAGCTCAATAAAACTTCAAAATTATTTTGAACGCGAATACCAAAATGGCTGACCCTTGATACCACTAAATCATGTGCAAGATCGAGTTGCTGACGCTTTCGAAATTTCAAGACAGACAGTGTCGAAAATAAATAAAGAAAAGTTCGGCCCATCGGGAAGTGAAGAAAATAAATTGCACACGCCCAGGAAGAAGTGGAGGAAGACGGCAACCATGTTGGATATCGACAATTTTGATTCTGATGCCATAAGAAACCATGTCAGTAGGGAGATATTGGGCATTCTGTCCCACCTCCCCCGGGCACAGCCCTCGGTCACTACGGTGGGACAGAATGCCCAATATCATCCTATGAATGGTTAACCAATTTCACTTGCTAGATGATTGCTTTCGTACAGCAAACTAACCCGATGCATGTTTGTTAACATGAACACGTTAAGATCACATTTTTAAGATAGATAAAGGTGGGACAGAATGTCCAATATAACTTTGGATTGGGAAATAACGTAACTAAACGAATATCTCACATTAAAATCATTTGAGCACGCTGTCCCACTGTTCGTACGTTCGCTGAAGCTCCTTGCATGTTCATTAGGGAACTATTTTGTAGAATCACAATTACGATAAGCTAAAACGTACTTACCATTAATAACATTTATTTATTTTGGGTGCAAAGGGGCCCTTCTTACATCTATCGGGCCCCAGCGACCTCACCTGCTAGTGGCGCACCTGCTGATTAACGGACGAGGTTCGTATATTACGGTACCCATGTGGCGGCTTTGGCCCCTACGTGGATACCAGGTGGTACAATAGTGTTGGTCCGGGGGGGTACCACCGTGCAGCTGTGCTAAAGCCCCCCAAGTAACCCAGCCCAGGCTGGGTTGCGTTAGGGGTTCAGCAGCTGCACTGCCGGGCCCGGGACGGTGTATGGTGCGGCAGGCAGGGGTCCAGTGGGGGCGAAGCGGAGTCTAGTGTGGGTGGTGTGGGTCGATTCGCCGGCCAGGGAGACCCTTAGCAACGGCGTTGCCGCGGCCGCCCGCAACATAGTCATGGGGCCCGCCTGGGACCAACCACCCCAGTAGGCTGCCCCACATGTTGCGCATAATCCTGTTGTGGGGTCGCCGCTCCGGGTGGTAACCGGTGTGGGGTAGCGGCGGCCTTGCATCAGAGGGGTTTGGGAGCCCTTCCGTCCGGCGGGTCGGCTCCGACCTAACCACACGGTTCTAGACGAAGCTAGCCTCTGCACTTTGTCACTTACTGCCGCACCAAATATCGCCCTGTCTTCACGCTTCCCCATATTTCACAATGACAGTGCAACAATATAATAGACGGTACACAGCGGCCCCTAGAAACCCCACAAAGTTGACTTCGTTTGAGGTGGAGTTCGCGAATATCCGCGGACTCCATGCAAACCTCGATACCGTCCACCATCACCTGGAGTCGGCACGGCCTTCTGTGATGTTCCTAACGTAGACACAGATACGCCGCCCTGACGACACGTCGTACCTCTGTTACCCGGGCTATATCATTGAGGAACAATTCCGCGATAAAGCCGGGGTGTGCGTGTTCGTTAGGGCGGATGTTTGCTGCCGCCGGTTGCGCTGTCTGGAGAACCCCTCCTACTCCGTCCTTTGGCTGCACGTGGATCATGGCTCCATGAGCCAGATCTACGTGTGCGTCTACCGCTCCCACACAGGGGACACTGGGACAACAAGGCTTTTCGAATACCTCAGCGAGATGGCTGACGATGCGCAGGTGCGGTTCCCGAACGCTGACCTGGTTTTCTTGGGGGACTTTAACGGTCATCACGTTGAGTGGCTGGGGTCCCTTAGGACCGATCATGCGGGACGAACCGCCCATGCATTCGCTCTCTCCCACGGGCTGACCCAGATGGTACGGGGGATCACCCGGATACCTGACAGGTCAGACCACACGCCCGCCTTGCTGGATCTACTGCTGACGAGTCGCCCAGCCGAGTACAGTGTGTCGGTACGCGCCCCACTGGGCACTTCCGACCACTGTGTGGTGCACGCCAGCTTCCAAGTGCCACCACCTGCTCGTGCTGAACAAATGACTCGACGACTATGGCACTACTCGTCGGCAGACTGGGACGGTCTCCGCGATTACTTTGCGTCCGTCCCGTGGAGCCAGCGCTGCTTTGTAGGGAAGGCGCCTTCGGATAGCGCTGCTGCCATTGCTGGCGAGATCAGTCTAGGGATAGAATATTATATCCCTTTCACTGATGTCGCCAGCATCCGCAAAGCCCGCCCCTGGTTCGGGCGTGAATGTGCCGAGGCTGTCCAGAAAAAAACAGTCGGCATATCGCGCCTGGGTCAGGGCTCGGGCGGCACGTGACCCGAACGTGAACCGCCTCAAAGCAGCGTACAATCGGGCCACTAGGTTCAGCAAGAGGGCTTTCAAGAGAGCGGATGCCCAGCGCGTCGCGCGGCTTGGTCAGGAGCTCACATCCCATCCCACGGGCAGCCGTGGATACTGGCAACTGGCCAAAGCCGTACAGTCAAATTTTTGTCAACCCTCGCTGCCACCACTGCGTTTTCCTGACGGATCACTGGCTCACAAAGCCCAAGAGAAGGCGGACATGCTCGCAGACCTCTTTGCGGCTAATTCCCGGGTCGATGACCGTGGCCTGCAGCCCCCCGCCATCGCCAACTGTGGCCACACTATGCCTGATATTGTTATCAGGCAATGTGATGTACGGGCAGTGTCACTCGACACGCGGAAAGCCAGTGGCCCTGACGGCATTCCGGCGGTGGTGCTACGAAAATGTGCTGCTGAGTTGTCTCCAGTATTAACGCGTCTGTACCGCCTGTCATACTCTACAGGCCTCGTGCCGGAGGCCTGGAAGGAGGCGAACGTACAACCGATCCCCAAGAAAGGGGATCGATCCGATCCAGGCAACTATCGACCCATAGCTGTCACCTCAGTCATTTGCAAGGTGCTCGAGCTTCTTATTAATAAGCAGCTCATGCGATACCTGGAGGATCACTTGCTAATCAATGATGGGCAATATGGCTTCAGGCCAAAACGATCAACGGGTGACCTCCTGGCATTCGTCACGCATGTATGGGGTGAGGCTATGGAAAAGTTCGGCGAGTCCTTGGCTATTAGCCTGGACATCGCCAAAGCTTTCGATAGGGTCTGGCATGCTTCACTCCTTTCCAATCTTCCGGCATATGGTCTACCTCCTCAACTGTGCAGCTGGATTGCCAGTTTTTTAAACGAGCGCCGAGTGCGGGTCCTCTGCGATGGCCAGGCTTCTCGCTTCTTGCAAGTGAATGCCGGGGTACCGCAGGGGTCCGTACTGTCACCAACTCTCTTTCTTCTGCATATCAATGATATGCTTTCCCTCGGGAACATTCATTGCTACGCAGATGACAGTACATTGCACGGGAGTTACTCGGTTCGTCCGACGGCGGGGCGATCTGTGATAGAGGAGGAGAGACGACATCTCGTGGGTGATCTCGACCGAAACCTCGACAGTATCTCCCAATGGGGTGCCGAGAACTTGGTCGAGTTCAATGCCTACAAAACACAGGTGTGTGCATTTACACTCCATCTATTCCCACTCTTCAGAATGCAATATTACCAATGAAGGACAATCTAGACATCCTTGGCATAGACGTTCGTCGAGAGCTCAATAACACAAAATACATTGAGAGATGTATTGGGCTAGCTTCGCGGAAACTAGGAATACTGAACAAGGTAAAGCGATTCTTTACACCGCACCAGAGGTGTCTGCTGTACAAAACGCAGATTAGACCCTGCGTTGAATACTGCTCTCACCTCTGGGACGGCTCCGCGAAGTATTTGCTGGACGCACTCGACGCTATGCAGCGACGCGCTGTTCGCATTATAGACTGTCCGGAGGTAACGGGAAGCCTTGAGCCGCTAGCCCAGCGCCGAACAATTGCTTCCTTGGCCGCGTTCTACCGTATTTACCACGGTGAGTGTTCTGAAGAGCTCTTCAACCTGATCCCACCCTCTCCCTTCCGATCCCGAACAACGCGTGCCGGCCAGAGATGTCACCCTCATACCGTGGAAACCGTCTTCGCGAGAACCGAGCGTTTTAAACGATCGTTTCTCTGCCGAACGATGGTGGCTTGGAACGCCCTGCCTGCGCACGTGTTTCCTCCAACATATAACCCTGGGCTCTTTAAGCGAAGCGTGAAGAGGCACATTACTGGGTCGTCAAGTTGAGGGCCACTCTCTATAGTATTCCTGTGTACTGTGAGAGTCGCCCTCAATTGCCAGACGTCGCCTCAGCTTACCATCAGGCGGGTGGCGTCAATTTGTCGACCTAAATATTAAAAAAAAAAAAAAAAAATACCTACAGCTTTTCTGTAACCAGTTTGGGTCGACTACTTGTAGTTATAAATATTTATGTTATAAATACATCTTTTCATTACGAGTCCATCAGTATTACATAGCAAACATGAAATTCGTTAAAGAAACACAATTGTTACAGGTCAATACAATCTGTGACGATTTGACAAAAAACAAGTTACGCCATGGAGAATTATTACCGAATACAGTACGTTGCTTCATTTGCGGACCATCAAATTGTGGAAAAACTAACTTATTAATTGGTCTTCTATTACATGAAAATGGATTGACATTTCAGAATGTTTATGTATATTCTAAAACTCTACATCAACCAAAGTACATCTTTTTAGAAAAAGTTTTACAACGAGTACCAGGTATCACTCTCCAGAAATACCAAGCAAATGATGACGTTTTGAAGGTTACAGATGCGAAACCTAATTCTGTGATTATTTTTGACGATGTAGCATGTGAAAATCAAAGTAATATGCGTGATTATTTTGCCATGGGAAGACATAAATTGATTTACAGTTTTTATTTAAATCAAACTTATACCAAAATACCTAAACAACTTGTAAGAGATAATGCTAACTTAATTGTGCTTTTTAAGCAAGATGAAGTTAATTTGAAACATGTTTACGAAGAACATGTTAACACCGATATGACATGGTTGAAATTTCGAGAAATGTGTTCCCTAATATGGAAAGAGCCTTTTGATTATGTAGTAATTAATAAAGATTGTTCTAAAAACAACGGTTGCTATAGAAAAACGTTTGACACTTTTGTATTATTAGATGAAATTTTAATATTTAAGTAGACTGCAGTCACTTTATTGTTATTCTTTAATTGGTTCTTATCCGATTACCACCTATTTTACATAATGGATAAATCATTGAAAAAACAAATTGTTGATGCGACACAAGCTGTCAGGAAAAAAATACGTAAAATGAAGGATTTAGAAGATAATAATAGGCATGCTCTTGATACAGTTTTTAAGCCTGTTACAGAATCTCTCAATTTAATAGCCAACACTAATAACCACTTAGCTCTAACAAAAAAGGAGGAAAAAGAAGAACCCCAAGAACCACAAGACCAAGACATGAAAGAAACAGATGATAGCAGTAATGATAGTAACGAATCGGAACCCTCATCAGACTCTTCATTTCAGTCATTAGTCGATACTAATCCAGATGTATCATCTTGGTCATTATCTTCACAAGTACTATCGAATGTACCATTTGGTATAAGAAATAACCGTGGACAGTTAATATTAGGTTCCTTTAGCATAACGATTGGAGATAAAGTTATTACTGTAGCCGGACACAAGTACGAAAGTACACCTGTGTTGCGAGAGCTACTGTTAAAAAAAGACATTGATCTGAGCTTGGTTAATGACTATGACAAGCAAAATTATAAGGCAATGTTACTTGTAACGAATGCACATCGTCGTGATTTCGATTCAAAAAAACCAATTAAAAGTAATAAAGGACAAAAATATTTGCAGGTTATCAAGCCACTTTTCGAACAAGAAAGTAAAAGTCCAAGTTGTAGACAGAAAGTAGGAAAAGGATTACCTTTAACAAAAATGTGGAAAAAAAACACAGATTTTATATATTGGGATGATCCCAATGAATTGGTTGATAGATTAAAGTTATTAATTGCTTCTCGAGATGCTGGTAACACAGGAATAGACAATGAAATAATATCTATCATTGAAGAACTACGTGAAAGCAAAATCATTAAATAAATAAATCTACTAATATTATATGTGTATCATTTTACTATATACCGTTCAACATAATACACCTTTAATATGAATGTAGACAAATTTGGTCATTATATTCATAAGCGAATGCGTATATCGGAAATACTTGATTTTAATGATAACGCATTAATAAAATCTGATCGTGGAGATTATGACTTGAAGACATCGAGGTTAAAAGGTGTTAAACCTCCACAAGACGCAGATGATGCCGTAAATAAAGCATATGTAGATGAATTGAAAGGTGTACTAATGAATGACTTACAAAAATTGCAAAGTTCTATTCCAAATAGTCTTCAAAACCATATAGAGAAAGCTTTAAAAACAATAATGTCTGAGATAGTGACTCATTTGGAAAACAAATTTTACACAAGGAACGCAGTTGATAGACTAATTCAAGACGCAATTCAATCTATATTAAAAGATCGAAAAACATAGACCTCAAAGTTTATCAAAATGGCGAAACAACAAATCGTCAATAAAATACATAAAGCAGCACGAAAAAATTTTCCTCGACGATCTGTAATTTTAAAAGGTATTGATGATTTGTGGCAAGCAGATTTAGTTGATATGCAAAACCTAAAAACCTTTAATAAAGGATATAACTATATTTTAATAGTTATTGACTGCTTCTCAAAGTACGTTTGGGTGGAACCACTAAAAACTAAATCCAAACATGATGTCTCTCATGCATTTGAAAAATTACTTTCTACTAATCATAGGATACCAACTCATCTGCAAACTGATAGGGGTACTGAGTTCTATATTCTACATTTCAAAAGCTTTTACAGAACTATAATATTAAACACTACTCAACATTTTCAACCAAAAAGGCTTCAATTGTTGAACGAGTTATTAAAACGATTAAAAATAAATTGTACAAATACTTTAGCTTGAACGGACACTATAAGTGGGTAGATGGTGGCTTGAACGGTGTTATGAAGACATATAACAACACAAAACATCGCACTATTAAATTTGCACCTGTTAATGTTAATAAGTTTAATGAAACGGACATTAAAAATAATATTACAAATTCCATGATAAAGGTAACCCAAAAATGTCGCCCAAAGTTTAAAATTGGTGACAAAGTTCGAATTAGTAAGTACAAACATATATTTGAGAAAGGATACACTCCTAACTGGTCAACAGAATTATTTACTATAAAAAAGATAAATAATACTGTACCAATAACATATAGCATCGAAGATAATCAAAAACAAGTCATATTAGGAACTTTTTACGAACAAGAGCTTCAAAAGTCGTCCTGCCCTGGTGTCTATTTGATAGAAAAGGTATTAAAAAAGAAAGGAAACAAACTGTTTGTAAAATGGTTGGGTTTAAATAACAAAGAGAACAGTTGGATTGATAAGACTGCAATAGTGGAATAAGTTAATTATATAAGTGATATATAATTTTAAAGTATATTCATTATTCTTTGGACGATGCAAGGTGGTGGACTAATAAACAGTATCATTAATCATTTACCATTCGAACTTCACATACCCGGTTATAACTATTGTGGACCAGGAACAAAGCTTTCAAAACGATTACTACGTGGTGATAAAGGTGTAAACAAGTTAGACGAAGCTTGTATGCAATCCATGTTTCAAACAAGTTTGTAAGTGTACATAATGTATAACATATTTAAATTTATCATACAAATTAGGGACTAGCTTATACGTTTTCCCTCCAGGTGGAATACATTTTTCGGGACAAAATGGTAAATCATTGTGTAAATTATGTAAATGCTTAGGATATACTAAATCCACTTCTAGTATGTAACCATAATCTGCAGTAGTGGGAATAGTTGTTACATCTAATTTATTAATTTCTTGTTCATCAAGAAACTTGAAATCAGACAATGGTAAATACTGACACATACTATATCCATATAAATTATTACAATCGATATAAGCGATGTAGGAATCAGGCTTTGTAGATTGGTAATCCGGTAGATAAGTATTATTCGCTTTAGCATGTCTGTGAGAACAGAGACAAACTCCTCCCCTAATACCACTCTGTAGCATACGCACCATTGACAAGTCATCGATAAGTTCTAATTGAACACCGGTTTTTAATAACATTGCATCGAATGATAAACTAGGTGCAGTTAAATAAAATGCCGGGTCTAACTGATAGTATCGCGCAAAATTTTCAAAAATGTCTGTGAGAAGAAGTACGTCGGTTTTTAAATATAGATCTGTATAACTACCTAAATCAGTGATTTTAAATGTTGACCATACTAAACATGCATGCTTATAATCAACTTCAGAAATATTTTCATCGCTTAACGAATTAAAAAAGCATTTTTTTGGAGGTAATTTTTTTTCATCATACCGTTCCCACGAGTTCATATATTCATACGGATAAATTCCTATACGAATTAGTAAACGAAATTGCTCCCGAATAGGAAAATTATTTTGTAAGTGTTTAAACATTTCCGGTTTTAAAGTGTTAGACAGTTTATTTAAGCTTGTGCACAAAAACTTATAGGAATCAACAAAACGAAGTTGATAAAATTTATTATTTGAAACGGGTACAAGTTTAGTAAATGATATATAGTTTTGTTTTGTTTTAGGTATTATTTTTATAGCACCAGGAACATCTCCCAAAGCTTTTATAAATAAGTGACAATCATAGCCGGCTAAGTTGTGGACAAAAATAGGAATAAACGAAGGGCGCTTATACTGTAAATTACAGAAAGGGTGTGCGGCTCCTCGATAACGACCTGTAAGATGACAATGGTCACGAACTTTGTCTGTAAAAACGAAATTTTGGCAAATGTAACAACGTTGAGCATTGTTAAAATCATGTTTGTCTTCAGTGGTGAATATCATCGGGACAGTCAGATTAATTATATTATATATTTTTTGTACGTCTTTCATTATTGAATCTACAAACCGCTTATCACAGTTGGGTCCCCGATAAGATACGTATCTATTGTAGCTAGGGTCATCTCGACAAACAATATAATACCCAAAGGCAACTGGTATATGATGGTTCAAAGTGTTCGTTTTTCCGCTTGAACCGATGGTTTCAGTCCTGGTCTGTAACATCGATTCAAAATCTGCATAAATACAAAAAGGCATGTTTTGTTTACGTTCATAGTTTTTAAATTGAATTACCGAGCCCTTATTCGGGAGAACAGTTACGACGCCTCCACACAAATGGTCATTAACTTCCTGAGAAGTATTAAATGATAATAAACATATGTCACAAAAGTATAACTTACTATGATGGGAAGTAACTTGGCTTCTAAAAAGTCTAGAAGTATCTTTTATCAAACAATAATGAGAAGAGCTGTTATTTTCAAGAAACAGTAAATGAATAATTTTTCCTTTGTATTTTTTATCAATTTCAGATTTATACAAAGGTCCTACGATAGTTGTAAAGTTTTTTAATCCATATATTATAAATTTTATGTTAGGGTTATTCTTTTCAAAAACGCTAATATCATGAAAGGATACTGGAAAAGACATATTTCTTATATCAAATAGTTCACGAAAATTAGGATAAGATGAAATTCTCTCAGGGTGTTTCTTAGCCGGATATAAAGCCGCTGTTACACACCATAAAAAGCAAAATTGATCCTTATTAACAATATTTAAGCACGCCTTTTTAGCTTGGATTGATTTAGGCAAACTGATATAACTGGAACCGCGAAATGGTTGGTATTTATTAATATTTACCTCAATGTATAGATTGTTTATAAATGTCCATCCACTGTCACGATCTTCAAATTCTTCAATATTTGTTTTTAAATAGCTAAGTGTTTCAAAATATAAATTTTCAAAATCGAAGTGTGAATACAATATTTTGTTTTTGGTTCCAAAAGATTTGACTTCTTGTGAATTATCTTTGAATTTTAGAAACATAGCAAATAGTTCAAAATTTACCTTAACACATGTATGTCTCATAAGACAGTCATTTAAAAGAGATTTTAACTTATTACGAATACTGAATAAGAAGGAATCCAGTGAAGATAATTGAATCTGGTCAAAGGGGACAATTTTATATGTTGTAATACGATTACGAAATGCTGAGCTGACGATTTCTATACCTTGACTATGTTTAATTGTATGTCTACTTTTTCTATGTGAATTGCTCCATAAATGTCCTACCCATGATCTACTGTGTACAGATGTGTTTACACGTAGTACAGAACGGCATTTTTATCGCTTAAGATATTGGGTACTAATTATCTATATAACGATGATATATAATTAAAGTCAAATAATATACTAGCTGTTGCCCGCAGCTCCGACCGCGCGAAAAACTTATCAAAGTTTGTGTTTCCTGATTCCTACAATCTGGGCTTTTTCAAATCCTGAGTGAATTGGTATCTTCTATGCAAGCGTGCTCCATCTTAGATCACATATGCACTTACCATCAGGTGAGATTATGGTTAATGTAAACCTATCAACTATAAAAAATAAAATAAAGACATACATACACACCAGACTAGTTCAATAGTTAGTAATCTGGCTGCGACGTTGGAGTTTCGATTCCTAATGATTTATTTAATATTTAGATCTAATTTATCTAGATATGCTTAAGTGTATCCAGAAATAACTCCTTATTTATTTATATATTTATTTTATCACAATCTTGTTACTGTAATGAGTCGGTTCAGAGTCCTCAAACTCTACAAAAGCTTGACCCAAGTACGCTTGAAGTGCTTGCCACGACGGTGATGATTCATCACACTGTAGCTTTATGGTTATCAGCGCTGTCTTATACCGAACATCAACAGCGTGAGAAGTATAGTCAGTTGCTTTGTACAGTTTGAGGTCAACGAAATACGCACCACTTCGTTTTATTGCTCGACGCGATGTTCCTGTTGATACTCGGCTTGCAAAGCTTGATGTTAGGCTTCCAGTGCCGGCGTCCTTTTTCGGTGCGCTGACGCCGGCTTCTTCAGTTTGTAAGATTTTAAACAAACCCAACGAAGCTGGTTTCTTCGTTCTATAAAAATGTAAGAATGGAACTATAAAATATACTTGTGTCATTAACATAGAAACACATACACATTCCATATAGCTCTTAAACTAGATTGTACTTTACGTTTTATTGACATACAGTTGAAGATAAATTTACCCCAACTAACAGTGTTTTAACATATAAACTGATAAGGAAAAAGTGTAAAAATAGATTACAAGCTATTCTCAAACCTATTCTTCTAATTTATATCAAAAAAGAAAAAAAACTGTATATAAAAGACTTGGGACGAAACGGTTTCAGTGGTTAATACAATAAATAAATATAAATATGGTTCGAACATATTATACACATCTAGATCAAACACAAAATTAAACATTATGTCCATCATATAAAGAGTTATCTAGGGTGGAAATCGAACCCACGACATTTGACGTACTTATCAGAGTCACTAACTACTACACTAAACCAACAGGTTGATAAATATGATAAATATTCCTAATAAACTGATGCTATGAAAATCACATATACAAAAGTATAACACTTGTTTAGTAAATAAATAAAAATTGTGCAATACCTATGTGCTGTAGGTGTTCGCTTGTATTGAGCGGGTATCGAACCTCCAGCAAGCTCCTCCGAATGCGACTCGTCGTCCTTACGGCTGCGTTTGTTGGTGGTTGCAACACTGCCTTTAGGTTTTCTCTTCTTCACCTCTACAGGGGTAACTTCAGATGTACTTTCAAACTCTGAATCAGACCTGTTAAATTAAAATGAAGACCAATACGTTAGTCAAAGTCATACTTAACCCAGATATGATTTTTCCTAAATTAATCACAACTAAAAAGAAAAAAGATCAAATTATAATATTTGATCATACCTAGTTACACCAGTCGACATGAATTATCCAAGCCACTCACATAACAATATAACTACATTTTATAATTATTAATGTGTTAAAAGTTACACCAGCGGGTGGGAATTAACCAAGCAACTGAACTGGATAACAATTAATCACATTAATTAATTAATTAATTAATTATTAATATAACAATTAATCACAGTATTATTAATTTAATAGAACTTACTCACATTTTTTTCTTATCACTGGAAGATACTGGAGAGAAAAGTGAGAGGTCACTGGAAGATACTGCTGGAGCGAATGTAATTTTATTTGATCAATTGTGGGGTTTTATACATAAAAAATATAAATTCAGCAATATTCAGTTCACATCAAAATTAAAACTTAACTTCATACTTTCACGGGTGCTTATTTTAATTTATGTTACTTACGTCTAATTAAATCAAAGTGTTGTAATTCTGTTATAATAATTGTAATACAAAACCACGTCTTTACCAACGCCGCCAAAGGTATAAACCGAAATACATAATAAATTTACCTATAATTTCTGTATGTTCGTTGATCGTTCATTCGTACCTACTTATATATTATCAACTAACAGTTATACATACTGAGTTGCCTTCACTGATATGATGAGTAATGATCAGTAGACATAAGCATCCTAAACACGATTTAGATACTTTCATTGGATGAAAAATTCGAATTTTTAGACAATAGGTATTTGGTTGTCTAATACACTTCTACCTAGTCCTGGGATAAACAGGTGATTGTATGTAATTAATTCTATTTAACAGACATATCCAGAAAACCACGTAGTTTATTGCGGTATTTAATGTTAACACTTTGTAATATAATTTCCGACATAAACAGAGAAGATTCAATTGCATATTCATTAGGTTTGTGTGTGTGTGCTTGCGTCAGCGGTCAAACGGATACCTTACCGTTTGTTACTGTGTAGTCAGCAATTCAATATAAGAACGACGACGTCATATAGTTATTTACCCGACTAAAATAGGAGGTGGGTACCTAATTTATTTGTATGTGGTTTTATGTGTTTTTTCTCATAATCTTAACATAACTTTTTTTCTATATAGGTACCTAATACGATTTTATTGATTATCTTTATTTGAAAGGTAGAATCTATAGTACAGGTGGTTTATATAAATTTGATTAAGGTTTAACGATAAAGAGAAATCTATCCTAGAGAAATCGAAGGAAATTATTAAAATATTAAATGACATTCAAAGTGATTTCGCAATAATTTTACAAATATAACTATTTAAAGTCCTTTGAATATTGGAATTGTTTAGAATTGAAATTGTTTGAATTGAGCTTCCAATAAAAGTGTTAAAAATAAGTTATACACGCTTACGCTTAATGAAATATTTTTATGCTTTATTATTTATTCCTTTAAAAATATTCATTTAGCAATACTTATTTTGTTCATACACCTCTTTCTATCACAGTCGGCTAACAACGTTACAAAGCTAAGGTAATGTCAGCAGTTTGTTCTGGTGTGTGTTACTTGTGTATAATAGACATGTATCATCGTTCCCATACTCGAAGAACGTCTCACATTCTATTCCCACGACATGCTGCACGTGCATTTTGTGGACATACAGTATACCTACTAAGTACTCTATCTATCCTTGGATTTTAAAATAAGACAGAAAATAAGAAGCAATGTCATGTAAGTAACTAATAATTATGATAAATAATTTTCTAGTCTATTACACACCTATTTCACACCTATGTCTGAAATTTTATAAAAAAAAGATTTATATTGTGCATAAAAACACTTTATTTAAGTTTTACGTGAATATCCAGTGATACTTTAGTTATTTTATGTATTAGTAACATAAGTTCTAACATAAAGTTTTAACGTATAAATTATCTATCTTAAAAATGTGATCTTAACGTGTTCATTTTAACAAACATGCATCGGGTTAGTTTGCTGTACGAAAGCAATCATCTAGCAAGTGAAATTGGTTAACCATTCATAGGATGATATTGGGCATTCTGTCCCACCGTAGTGACCGAGGGCTGTGCCCGAGGGAGGTGGGACAGAATGCCCAATATCTCCCTACTCATGTCTATGGCTACTACACCCGTAACGAATACCCTACAAGAGCAAAATTACTTGCGTATTTGAAAGAAGCTGGCCTTTTTAATGGCGGTAAGACTACGTTGTCAGCTTTACTGAAAAAAATAGGTTTTCAATATTGCACTACAAATAAACGCAAAATTTTGATGGAAAGAGGTGACATATTAGTGAGAATAACAGATTGGAACAACGTGGTCTTCCTTGATGAGACGTGGTTAAATGCTAACCACACACTAAGCCGAACATGGACGGACAATACTAGTGCATCTACGTCAAAAGCGCCCATGGGCAAAGGATCAAGGCTCATAATATGCCACGCAGGGTCAGCTAGTAACGGGTTTGTTGAAAATGAGTTGTTGGAAAATTTTATCGTATCCGATTTTGATCGGGACGTCAGAATCGATAACATTATTGAAAATGAAATAATTATATATGTCACTGATGACAACAGTGATAGCGATAGTTCCGACGATGAATCCGAATAATAAATGGATTTATATTATTTTAACTTGTTTTATTTTATGTACAAAAACCTGTAAAACTAAATATAGTAAAATTAAGCCAAATAAATTAAAATAACCTGTTAATTACGTACTTAGTATCAAATAGTCACACCGATACAAGTATAGAGTATGTTTAGGTACATCACTAGTAATGCCAAATTGACATACGTCATACGTAACTTTAAGATTCGGCTGTACTGTATTACTATGGTGAAATATGGTGAATCTGTAATTACCAACTGCTTCAACATCTCATGTAACCCATATTTGCAATGAACTTTATAATTAATAAATAAATAAAAAAGAAATCACATTAAACTGAAATGTAATCAACAGGACTTGAACTCGCTGCCTTTTCCCAACAAGGGCAATGATCTGACCACTGAACTATGATGCCATACCGAAATCATCGAATCTTTACTTAATATATTATACACGGGGCACACTAAAAGTTTTGCACTTCTAGCTAATCGGAACTATTTGAATTTCGAATGTTATATTTTTTGAAACGTTGCAACCTTCTTAGTAATAAAAAAACAATTGGCGGAAAATCATTTGTCAATTGTTTTTTATCACACATCAAAGTTCTACGTATGCAACGAAAATGGAATAAGTCGAAAAGATTTTAGAGCGATGATTTTTTATGATTTTAAAAGTTCTCTCTCTCCGCGAGATTGTGCCGCTCGTCTTCAAAATGCTTTTGGGAGAGAAGCACCTTGTTTGAGCACCGTGAGGCGATGGTTTGCTGAATTTGAGAGAGGTCGAGTTTCTTTACATGACGAATTTCGTGAAGGGCTAAGGGCCTTCAACTGCCGTCAACGAAAATAATGTGGCAACTGTTAAGCGGTTAATTGAAGAAAACCCGCGGATTACCTATGAGACAATTCGAGGACTATTGGGGATTGGTATGAGTCAAATCCAGAAAATTTTACACGAAGAATTGAAAGTTCGGAAACTTTGTTGTCGTTGGATCCCTCATGAACTGACAGCGGAGCAGAAGCAGGCTCGCGTGGAATGGTGCTCACAGATGTTACTGAAGTACGACCACGGACATTCTAATGTTGTTTATGATATTGTCACAGGAGACGAAACGTGGATTTATTGTTTTGACCCCGAAAAAAAAAAGGCAATCTTGTGAATGGGTGTTTGAAAATGAGAACAAGCCAACAAAAGTGAGGCAGATAAGAAACGTTAAAAAAGTTAACGTAAAAACGTTAAAAAAGTGAGGCAGATCTCGGCTACGGGTCCCATCTGTACAATTCCACTTGAAGATCAAAGGAGTGTTAATGCCGAGTGGTATTCTACCATTTGTTTACCCAGGGTGTTAGAAAAAATTCGCGAAAGACGACCCAAAAGCCGCGTTCTCCTACATCATGACAACGCTTCTTCACACACGGCCAACAAAACAAAGTCATTTTTAGCTTCCGAAAAAGTACAACTCGTCACGCGCATAGCCCCGACCGGTTCACTATCCATTTGCATAAGAAAAATAACCATAAAATATTTTGGCATATGGTAATTTAGACTAATGATATTTATGCATAATTTTTTTATCCATAACAAATTTAGCATATTTGTCTTAATCATAAATAAAATTAGTATAAATCATATTTAAGCATAAAATTTATAAGCATAGCTTTATATAGGCATAAACGTATCAAACTATAATGAATATAGTCATAATCATCTAAGGCAGAATAAGTAACTATGTAAAATAATTAAAAGGCGGCTTAGGGGTGGCCCAAGGGCCACCCCCGCCGCACCTAAACCTACTTTGACACTATTATAATATAGGAAATACTGGTTAAAGTAACTTTTTTATCTTTCATTCATTTCATTAATTTATACCTATAAAATTTTAGTAATATATACTATTAGGCGAATGTACACTATGCCTAAAAACATTGTGCAAATTATAACTATGCATAAATATATTAGACCTAAATATAATTATGCCACAGTACATATGCTGCTAAAAATCAATTATGACCAAGTATAATTATGCCAAAAAAAGTATGCCAAATTCATTGTGCCAAACCATTTTAGGATTACATGTATTATGTTAACGAAAGGTATACCGCCCCGACCTAGCACCCTGTGATTTTTGTATTTTCCCCAAAATCAAAGATTTGATGAGAGGTTTCACTTTTACCAACTCCGAAGAGGCAGTGATAGCGTTCAATCAGCACGTAGAAAACATGCCTTCAGATCTGTGGTCCTCCCATTTTAAAAAATGGTTCTATCGCATGAAAAAATGTTTAAAATGTAAAGGTATTTTGAAAAGCAATAAACATAATATTTTGGTTTTAGCATGTTCTTTTTTTAAGTTACGAAAAACTTATAGTGTGACGTATTATAATTTCTAGATAAGGCTAGCGTTAGTTTTTGTGGGTTATAACTTCTATTTAAATATTAAAGAATATTAGAGGCAAACCGTATTTTTTAAGTTATTGGTTCATTTGCCTGTAAAGGATCGCTGGTTAATATTAAGGGTGTATTTTCGTAATATAATATTATGCTTTCTCATGTAGGTATATCTTTGGTGTACAATAAACTTTATACTATTCGAAAAACTCCGTCGACTTTTTAAGCGATTTTTATATTTATATTGATTTTTAATTTTGTTGTTTTGCATAACACGGCTGAATAATTTTGGAAGGAATTTAGACACATAAGGAATTTAGAACTTGAACTAATATCTTTGATACGTTGCCGTATGGTGCCAAGTGGGAAATTTTAGACAACAATATATCTGCCTATAGCCTTGAATTAGAAAAGGGTTCAGTAAAAACTTTTAAGCGCACTTACCAGACTTTCGAGAATTTTCTGCGCAGTGAGACTAAAGTTGGTCGAAAAGTGGTGCTCACGTCCCATTTATTTTGTTTTATGGGTTCTTTCCTCGGTGCAGTGGGTTCAACTCGGTTAGAAAATGTGAATCCGTTTCTTGGGTACGATTTTATTTTCCTATTGGTTAAAGTAATGTGCTTTTCACTTATGAATCAATGAACCTGTCTAATAGTGTTTTCTGATATAATATACGTTTTTAATCGTATGAAATAATTGCTGTTGTTTTGAAACGGGAAAATTTGGTTTGTTTATTTCTTTTGGTGGTCAAAGAGAATACCTATAAAGAGATAAAGTTCAAGCCCTCTAAAAGTTAAACTCTCAAAAATGGTACTACTTCAGAAGTTTTATAGGCCTTACTTATAAAATGCGCTATGGATGACTACGGAACCTTATTATATACGTGTCCTGACACGCACTTCCCCGATTTTTATTATATTAGAATAATACTCATAAAACTATAGATCTGTATCCGAGGATTTCGACCACAAACATGGTGATACGAGCTATTTTGTTCCAGCACCGTAGAGCCTTCTCTAATACCGAATTCGTGACTATACTATAACTCTATCAGACTTACCACACTCTCACCATGATATTACACTAGTAATCATTATGCATTACACCATTGGTAATAAGGTAACCTAGGGGCAGGTAAATCAATCCATATATTGAATTAGTGGATGTTGAACGGTTGATTTAGGCCATATTTTAGAAGAGACGCCTATAAATGAGCCATTTTGCTCTCAACGCACGTTCTTGCCTATTCATCAAGTCAGTAAAGCTATTACCGCTTACGCCACCTGCACGACCCCTTGTTTGTATTAAGTTAGACTAGCTTTGCCGCCGAGGTTTGCACGAGTGACAACAGTTTGAGTGGATTCGCTCGTGACTTCAGTTTTCGATTTCAGTTATCGGTTTTTGTTTGTAAGTTAAGATACTTATGTATTTTATAAATAGACTAGAAGTTGCCCGCGACTTCGTCCGCGTGATAATTTGGATTTTGTTCCGTTCCCGTCGCTTGTAATTATTGTTGCCGTCGAGTCACCTGTAATAACATCTAGCTTCGCTTATTATTTTAGAACGAATTTCATTTCCATAAATATGTTATAGTGAGTTAAAAGACAGATATATGATACCGCGGACTTTTTTTAGAACTTTTAAAGAGGAACAATTCTTTAGAAAATTTTACCATAACCTTAACCGTTTGGCCAGTGCACGCAACGGAAGTTCTTGAAAGAAATATATTTTACCGTTTTTGAAACATATTTAACTGCTGCTCTGCTCCTATTCATTGTAGCGTGATGTTATATAACATAAAAAATAAAATAAAATAAAATAACGTTTATTATCTTTGAAATTTTCTGAAAATTATTTAGATTCGTCAGAAGTTGGTGTGACTCTACCAAGGGTTCCAAAATGCAACGAGACTGAGAAGAGCCCTCAAGAAACTCAGCTCGGCTTTTTTCAAAATATTTCATCTTAAATCTAATACAGAGTTATTTAGAAAGGAGCAATTCGTTACGTTGTTACAACCAGGCCGCCTTGTCATCTAAGAAATCATTAATACTATAATAAGCTTTATGGCACAATTTACTTTTTATTAGTTTTTTAAATTTATTGACAGATAAATTTGCTATTTCGGTTGGCAATGTATTGTACATTCGAATAAAGTTCCCCGCAAAAGAATTACTCACTTTATGAAGCCTAAATTTAGGAACAGCCAGTTTATCCTTATTTCTTAAGTTTAGATTATGATTATCACTATTTTTCACAAATTTACTTTTGTTCTTGTGGGTATACAATAAAATTTCATAAATATACTGTGAATACACTGTAAGGATGTTAATATGCTTAAACTTATCTCTTAATGACTCCCGGGACCCCATTCCATAGATAGTCCGGATAGCCCTCTTCTGCAACACAAAGATGCATTCAATATCGGCAGCGTTACCCCACAGTAGTATGCCATATGTCATGATACTGTGGAAGTAGCTGAAGTAGACAAGACGCGCCGTTTTAATGTCTGTAAGTTGTCGGATCTTTTTGACAGCATAGGCTGCTGAACTAAGCCTGGCCGAAATTTTCCCGATATGAGGCCCCCATTGCAATTTGGAGTCTAACGTTATGCCCAGAAAGACAGTGTCATCGACCAATTCTATTATATCATCCCTAACCTTAACACTGGTTTTAACAAGTCTTACATTAGGTAAGGTGAATCTTACACATTTAGTTTTATTTTCATTTAATAATAAATTATTAGCACAAAACCAGTGGACTATCCTAGAGAGGGCAATGTTTACATCGTCAAGTTCGCGCTGTCCACGTTTAACTTTAAATATTAAAGAAGTGTCATCAGCAAACAAAACTACCTCGTGGTCGTCTCTTATGAGGTGAGGGAGATCATTAATATATACTAGAAAAAGAAAAGGTCCCAAAATTGAACCCTGCGGTACCCCCATTGCTACAGGAGAACCAGGTGACTGTTTACCATTGATCACTACTTTCTGGACCCTATCACTTAAGTAAGAATTGACGAAATTCAAGGCCGTCCCCCGGATTCCGTAATGATCAAGTTTCTTAATTAAAGTCTGGTGCTGAACGCAATCGAAGGCCTTAGATAAGTCACAGAATACACCATAAGCATCATATGACTCATCCCAGGCCCTGTATATACACTCTAATAATTTAATACGGCATCAGTGGTGGACCGACCACGAGTGAAACCGAATTGTTTTGTATGTAATAGTTTATTAACGTTAAAGTGATTTTGCATTTGATTAAGCATAATTTTTTCAAAAATTTTACTAAATGTAGGTAGTACAGAAATGGGACGGAAATTGGACGGATCTGAAGTACTACCCGATTTAAACAGGGGAATTAATTTACTAGATTTCATTAAATCAGGGAACACACCACTATCAACACAATTATTAAATATTATTACTAGTTCAGGAGCAACCATTTCAATAAAAGAATTTACTAAATACACAGAGATGCCCCAGAGGTCAGCTGTTTTCTTGATATTTAAAGATTTAAAAGTTTTTAAGATAGTGTTTATGTTAACTTTACTGAATTTAAATATAACGTTACAACAAGGAACGTTTGCTTTTAACAAAGATTCTGCAATGGGGGTTGAAGAGCCTAGGGTTTTTGTCAAATCTACAGGAATTCGGGAGAAAAAATTTTCAAATTCGTTAGCGACCTCGAAGTCTGATGTAGTTATTTTACCATTTATATTAAGTTTAAAATGATTATCATTTAATTTTTGTTGACCTCTTTCCGCGTTTATAACTTATAGCTTTCCTTGATAAAGGCACTTCTCAACAAAAAAAGAATTTTCTGAGATTAGCGCGTTCAAAGAAACAAACTCTTAGTATAGATATAGATCGTAACGCATCGTGGTATATTATAAGTAGGTTTATTAATTTCCTCCAAATTTTGGGGAGGCCAGCAGTGGGTGTCAATGGGCTGATGAACGCAGACGAGAGACTTTTGTCCGTCGATATAGAGCTCTATACTATAAAATACCTGGTACTTTTTAGTCCTTCGTGTGCCCATATAGTTATCGATGGACAAAAGTCCCTTAGTTTAAGTAGGCCTTTTTTATTCCGTGGCCCAAGGCCTCGGCCGCTCTTACGTCCATTGCCGGGCGCCTCAGGTGTGTACTCGGAAGAATTCCTCTTGACTTTTTTTTATTGTGATAAGTGATGCCTACCACAATTTCAGCCTTTTCACTCATTAAAAGTCAATGTGATTTTTGCTGAACTAGTGGTTGAAAAAAGAGTTCTGAATAATATAACTATAATTTAGTTACTGAGTTAAATCACATCGGATCGGAGGTCAAAAGGTTGCAAAGTTTTACCTTGATATGACCCGACATTCGAATAAATCAGTCCCACGATCTGTGAAATCAAAACGAGGCCGGTCACATTCGACATGAAACTATTGAACATGGCAGTCAACGTGACACTTTTACTTAAAATCTACTTGAATCAAATGTTGTCGAACAATTATGTACGATATTTGTACTTAAGATATTTTATACGGAACTTATCGTCCTAATTTCAAAGGTTCTTAGGGTTACTATACCTCACCGCTGACTGATGGGCGCGCATTGGAGTTTATCCAGTGATCTTTCTCGCTGAGCGGCGCGGCGGGTTGTCATGGCCGGCTACTTTAGGAACTCCCAAAACAGGGTTCTTTGTGACCTTGACCGTACCCGGCACCGCCACAACACGCCACCTGATACGACACCCACAGACCCAAAACCGGGAGACCTACTGGGGTGGCCTCAGGCCAGAATTCAATACCTAACCTCGGGACTCTTTTCTGGTTCGCGTGGACTACAGCGACACCTTAGGGTTCTCCGACTTTTCGCCTGGGTTGCACCGATCGTGGTCTTAACTAAAACCAAAACGTAGGTACCCACTATTACCCTCTACTATGGATAGTAATCTTTGTCTAATTTTACAAAGCCCAATTAACGTTATGTATGAAAAAAGTATACTCATTCAAATTAAAATAGTCTTCATAACCTACTAGTCTCACAAAGTATTTGTTTAGGTATGTACTTTGGTGAGAATTGGTTTACAAATCTTGTGAAAAGCGTGAGAGGAGAATAATATCGTAGCAGGTATGGGTGACTTATGAGCTGTATTGCCGTACTTGTGACAAACGGTTATTATGAAGACGGCTCACTTTCCACACGTTCCCCTTTTTTGATTAATTTTCCTGAATTTCGTAACACATTTTGTATGTTATTTTAAGCTTTGATGTTTTCATCTTTATGATGAAGTGGAGAATTAAACCTAAATTTGTGTATTTTGCACTTTATTACTTACCAGCGGACACCCACAGCTTCGCCCGCTTGACAATTTTTATACTAAAACCTTCCTTGAGAACCACTCTATCCATTGGTGAAATTCGCATCAAAATCCATCGCGTAGTTTTAAATATCTAAGCTATAGGGAACAACTTTGATTTATACTATGCTTTGATAAGTCTAGGTACTTATATTCATACTAGGTAAGTAATAAAAAAAATAAAAAGAAGAACTTTTCATTCAAGAAAAAAATGGTTTTAAGCAGAATTCGAAACAATCTCATGTCTATAATTAAAGTTCACTTCTTTGGTACCTTGGTGTCGCACTGGGAATGAAAACAAACTGTACTTACATTGTGCAATAAATAATTAATACTAAGATAAAAGATGTATTGTCGATTACGTAAATAAAGTTTTGTAAAAAAATGAGATAAAGATGAAAGAAATCTCAAAATAGTTAACTAACAAAGTTATCATGAAACCTCTAGAAAATAAACGTAGTAAATAAAGTAGGCGGCAGGTATTTTTACTACAGAAATTTAATATCAAAGTTTTATCAATTAATTTTCCGCTTCAAATATTATTAGAAGTTAAAAGTGGGTAAAGTTTGACACCCGGCGGCTTGTCTGTTCTTTCCAACTTGAATTGATTTGATCGGATTCGCGTCGGGTCTTGTCAAAGTTTTACTAAACTTATGGTTCGGAAATAGGTTTAACTGAAGATGAAAGAAGTAGTTTCGATTTGGATTCATTCGTTACAGAAGGCAACTTCTAGTTATGGTAAATGACATTGATTGATAACATTGCTCCGAATAGTTGTTACAGAGAAATTATATTTTGATTTATATTGTGAGGGGAGAGAAGTGCGATTTAATAAATAGGTATAGTGTATGAAGCGGTTTCGAACACAAGATTAATATGTTGTAGTGTAAAAATTCTGAAAAGGATATTACTGAGCAAATAATATAATTTAATACTAGCTGTTGCCCGCAGTTCCACCTGCGTGTTATAGCTTTCTATCGATCACCAGTTACTGATTTATTATGTATAGCTGTAGAGCGATATTGTATCTTAAGATAAAATATTATAGTAGGTTAGCCGTGTGCAGCGCCCCTTAGTGAACTCCACTGCGGGTGACGTAGTCTATGACAAACTTATTATTTGCGGTTGGTACAGTAATCGGGTCTAGGGATCGAACCGCAAAATTAAGTTTGTTTTTTATTGTATATACTTTTCCGGGATAAAAAGTACCCAGTGTGGTGCCCAGGATATTAAAGAATAATTATACCAAGTTTCATCGTAATCGAACCGGTAGTTTTTGCGTTATGCCTAAACAAACAGACAGACAGACAGACAAAAAAAAATTAATCACATTTTTGGGCTCGATGTCGGTCTAGTAACACCCCCTGCCATTTATTTTTTTGATATTTTCAATGTCCAGAATTTTCACTTCTACAGATTTATTATAAGTATAGATAATATTACCAGCCTGTCCCGGTGAACTTCGTCACCAGTGTCACCTTTCAACGTTTAACATTCTTTTTAAGAGTTTTAGCGAGACAAACGAACAGTAATTAATTTTTATTTAGGTATATAGATGGACGATAGATTACTACATATTTATAATTTCGATTGTCGGCACTTGGCGGAACTTGTGGCACATTGAAAAACAACACCTAACGTTGAATTAGTTTTATTTGTTTCACTCAATGACCGGTGGCGAAACGAAGACGAAAGTAAAAGTAGCGTTATCAGAGATTATAATTGACCGAGCGAGCGAAGCGAGGGAAGCGTCTCAGTTTCAACTCGAGGACTGGCCGATTAGGCGTTGTTTGTCTGTATGTGTGTCAGTACCGGTCTACAGGCCGCATTTTTTTGAAATTTTCATGAAATTTGGCACAAGTGTTCTATGTTGCAAAGCGCAACTTTTGTCGAAGGGATTTTTCGATTGGGGGGAAAATGGGGGAGAAATGGGGGGAATATGCATTTTTCAGCCGATTTTCATGAAATTTGGCACAAGTGTTCTTTGTTGCAAGGCGCAACTTTTGTCGAAGGGATTTTTCGATTGGGGGGAAAATGGGGGGAAAATGCGAAAATAACGCGAGCTCTACTGTTAGCAGAACTACTATTACTTATTACTGAGAGCCTCATTTAAAACTAAAATCAATATAAGTAACAATTAAATCATAATGTAAGTACTTAGTAGGCATAGTACTCTTCAGTAAGTACCTAGGTTACCTAACCGGGCGGCTACACAACTCGACGAGTAGCGAGGGAAGAGCAACACGAGGAGCAATACGAGCGGACATCGTTTGGCCGCAGCTTAACAAATATACCGCAAATTGGTTAAAGTTCGCCAGCGGCATACTACTCGTATATTGGTCATGATTAATTAATTACCCACTAGTTTAATTAATTTTAACTGAGCAACGTATAACTGTTTCACTGTTGTTAGTTTAACGATAAGTATTAAAATATAATATATGTAAACATTAAAATTTATATGCTATTTTACCTGTATGAAATACAGACAGACAGACACAAATTCACGTCACAATAAATCCCGAAGGGGTAGACAGATCCCTCATAATGCGACATTTCGCCAGTCACTTAGATTAACCCCCACGTATTAGGTGCCCAGCCTCTTACGGTTTCCGGGGACTGAGTACCATACAATACATTTAACAAACTAAATCCTATCCTACTCTAATTCTGTCAGAAAATGTAAAATACTTTAGTTTTCATCCATTGGTTTACAGGAAGATAATACCTTATAGATCAGAGTTGACTTTAAGTTGATCGACTTCGGTCACGTGATCAATAATTGATCATCACATGTCAAAAATTTTGCGGTCATACTAAAAGTACATAGTACAATAATACAACAGTAGATAATACAACAAGTGAAAAAAAAGAAAATTTAATTCGAATTCCGAAGTTGGATCCCGAGAGTAGAGAAGGATTCTAGAATAGAATCCCGAGTGCAGTGAGGGATTCTAAAGTAGAATCCTGAGCGGAGCGAGGGATACAAGGAACGAGATAAAAAAAAAATTTCACGAGTAGTCTACTCTACTTTATACCATTGACTGCGAGAAAATAAGGTAAAGGTTTCCAACACCTACATTGTCTGATGGGGATGGGGGGAGGGAGGGGGTGGGGGGGTAACCTCACCCTGCCAGTAGTTATGTTCAGCTTTCTTTTTTTTTTTTAGTATACTTAATTCGTCTATTGAAGCTCGTTCCAAATTCAAATGTCATTATTCACTTTTGAGTAAATGAGCGTTTTATTCACTGTTATCGATGAATAAAGTTCACTTTTTCGAGGGGCAATGGTATAAAGTACATAGGTCGCACTAAAAGTTTCCGGAACTGGCCACTTACATAAACAATAATTAAAAAGTAATTACAACATTTCAAAATGGAACTCTTTGGCTGGTAGAATGTAGTAAGTTTCATCTGACTGTCAATTGTTTTTACTGCGCCCCACGTACCTATTATAGTTCACTATATACACGCAGTTCCTAAAACGAAGAAAAAAAGTATATTTGTCATTTATAAAGAACACGTCAGTCATCGTTCTACGCAGTGACACTGTAAGAGATAGAAGAATAATGTATTTCGGGAAAATTTATTACTTTCGCGGAAGACATCTGGTGTCGGCCATAAATCGGATAACTCCTCCCGTGGGTACTGTACACGTTTCATATTTTCCATTACTTTAACTTTCGTAGTTGTTACACAAGAAGGTACCGTCTTATTGTTTCGATTATAAGTTTTGTTAAAGTGGACTGTGACTGGTCTATAAGTTACCAAAGAGTATCAATTCAATTTAGAGCTACGTTCATAGTAACTGCCTGTCCTGTCCATAGTAACATATTTATGCTCGTGACTGTACATAGGTTCATAGTATACAAAAGACGTCGAGACAGCAACATGATCGCATCCTATTACGTAGGTCACAAATGACTTCATTGAAATATATGTCTGGCTATCCCTTTAAGAAGAAACCCGTAAAAGTACTTACGCCTTTAAGGAGGTAAGTAAATACCTACCTTGTTTTATAACAATCTTATATGTATAGTATGTATGTAAGTAGAATGTATTATACATATATTATACACCAAGCTTTTAAACTCATTTCAATTATACTTCGAGCCAAAGTCTTGGCCGGGTAATAAATACGGTTTGCATTAGCAATTTAATTGACGTTTGCTAACAAGGTAAGCACCTTGCAGACTGACATGGAAAAACACTTAATATTCGACGCTATATTACTTTACCTGATCACGTAGTCGGAAATCTGGCTGACCAAACCTTTTAACCCTTTACATAATTCGTATTCAAGTTGAGAGGGTACCAGGTAGGTGAGGGTTACAAAACAGTACACCAAGAAACTGTAAACACTATTAGCACCTTTGCTGAGGAAGGTTTACCTTGATTAAATGGTAAGGTTACTTAACTACATTAAAAACTTAGACGAGAAACAATATTTTATTTGCCTGACTGGTTGTTTCTTTTTTTTTTAGTAGTACGTACGATGTTAGAGTACCTACATATGTAATGTACTACTCATGCTGTGACGTTTTAAGCTTTAATAATATCTTTTCTTGCCAAACTATTACGCGCTAAACTATTATCTTGATGCGTGTTTAGCGCTTAAGGCAGGCACCTATGCATGCTAAGAGACCCTATCAACAACACTGGGATATACTATGCTTCATGGTTAAGTGACCACTTTAGACTGAACGGAAAAAATAAGTACAAGGCTCTAAAGAGACGTACGCAGTTATCGTCTTCCACTGAGCCTTTTTAGTCTAACTACAAAGCGGGTGAACTTTGATATTTTTTTGTGAAGCGACTGCTATCTGACCTTCACAACCCATTGGCGATATCAAAGTTCTGTAGTTACCAGTCGGATTTTTTAACAACCCGTAATTACTTCTATAATATGGCAACCGGGATCGACGGCTCAACGTGCTCTCAAAATCACGGATAGCTATGTGTGGCGAGTTCTAATCCTGGCAGATCAATAACACACACTTAAATTTAGTCTATATTTTATGCAATTTGCAGTTACGTATTTTATATCGTCCTACATATTTTATATATATCGCATGCATTGCAACCAAACCAGTCAATTCGTTGTTAAGGTAAACAGAGCGTGCAGAAAATAAACCTATTTGTTAGATCTACATGTTTCCATCCGAAACAGATTGAAACAAACCGGCCAGATTGAATTAATCTGTAAATTGTAAACATAATGGTATGAATATTTGATTCCTGTTTGTATTGCTAATCCGTAATACACCAGAGGTACTACTTTATAAGATAGACACCTAAGTTTCGGGCATGACTTCCGACCTCCATGATCGGTGCCTGAGGGCGAAGGGTAGGTAACTTACCTTCAAAACAATGGTAAGTAAAAATTTTTTTAAGAAAAAACTTTTTAGCATTAATTAATAGCATTAATTTTTCGCAGAATCAAAAGGACAACAAAACGTCGACAATTGTTTCGCCTCTAAACGAGGCATTATCAAGACTGTCTCAGAGAGAACGGCTGTTCTAAAAAAAAATTAATGCTATTAATTAATGCTAAAAAGTTTTTTCTTAAAAAAATTTTTACTTACCATTGTTTTGTCATGGATTTTCGCCAAGTAACGCCTGTTTCTATCCAATATTTAACTTACCTTCCTTACAGTAGGGTTGAGTGTTGCGGGGTCTCAGCCCACACACGTCTTCACTCACCGACGCGGGATAACACCCGACTCCAAAAATGCGGTATAGCACCCAACCGAACCCCTGATAGAGTCCACTAGCGCCCGGGAGTTGTCTTTACGAAGGCGTACCCGGGACACACGACAGTGGACGATAAGGTGGCATTTAAAAAACCAAAGGGTTAGACAGATGCATATTTTTGGCATTTTAACTGGCGTTGGTTCAAGTCTGACCTATCTTTCAGAGTTATCTTAATCTGTAATAGAAAAAGCGTAAGTGCCCTTTCAGACGATGTGATTTACCTATTATTTGGTGCAAATCAAGTAAGTAAAAGGTACACACACAGGTTTTTTTTTTTTTTTGTGATCGGTGAAGCATTTACGCACTTCACCGTCTCGCTGCGGGGGGGGAGCGAGACGGCTTCATGTGGGACTCCCGGCCCTAGGATGGAAAACGGGCCGGACTACCCACTAAAACCTATCCACGGTGTTTCTCCTTCGCCTTAACCGGGCCGCCGGATAGGCAGGAACTGTTAAGCAACGGCGGCCCGGCAAAGGGGCGCTCTTTCGAGCTAATCTCGGGGGGCAGACTCCCCTGATCGACACAGAAGCGACGCCCCCGAAACACATAAGGAAAAGGAAAAGAAAAAAATGTGGGTAGGCATAACAAAAGGACTTTAAAATCTTAGCTCCTAGTAATTAAGTATTTAAAATTATAAAATCTTAGTTATTTATTGTTATTTATGCAGTTATTTGTAGCCTGACTCACCTGCCCACTGCACAAGTAAAATCTATCCAACATTATCTCATACACATAAGCCTACACAAGACACATTATGGATGGCAAGTTGGAGAAAAGTCTTACTGACTTGGAAAAGATGTTCACCGCTCGACTTTGTGAACATGAGGCAAGGTTGCAGAAGGCTTTGGTGACCCCGGATCCTGCTTCTTCTGACTTGGCGACACTTTGCAGAGACTTTAACGAGTTCAAGTCCTTCATTTTGGAGTCTCTTGGACATCTTCGTACACAGGTACAGCTGTTGTCCTTGGGAATGGACAGACATGAAACTGTCATGCGTCGGAAGACCCTCCTCATCCATGGTGTACCGGAAAAGCAGGGCGAGGTTCTGCACAGCACCGTCACTTCCATATTGACCGACCGAATGAAGTTGCCTGATGCACATTCGGTTAGCATTGAGGGCTGCCATCGTCTAGGAACAGGCCTGGCCAAGCCTCGTCCCATCTTCATCCGGTTTAAAGACTTGGACCACCGACACTTAGTTTGGGACAACAAAACAACACTGAAAGGTACTGGATTTACTGTTTCCGAGTTTCTTACTAGGGTTAGGCACCGTGTTTTCATGGATTCACGTAAGCACTTCCAAGTGAAACATGTGTGGACAACCAATGGGACGATCAATATTATAACGCCGGATAAAGTGCGCCACAAGATCGAATCTGCGGCCGAACTCAGTACTCTTATTGCGCGATTCCCTGACTCTTCTACTGTGAGCGGTGGCGCTGAGGCTTCTGCACCTATGATTTCGGTCCCGGGAGCACCTGCTGCGTCTTCCACAACTGCGACCAAAGCGCTGAGAAGCTGCCGTAAATATTGACCGGTACAATGTTTTGTTTACATTCATAATTTACTTCTCAAATTGGACGGTTAACTATAATTGTGTACTTTTAGGTTCGTGTTACTTTCATTTTTCGCTACCGAGCAATTTAATTTAGTTGTATGTTCGTTAAAACAATGTAAACATGGGTATAGGTATATTAGTATATAGGTACCTACATATTTTATATTGTAAATTCAATACCCGTGATTGTTATTCTTTTAGTTTGAGCCCGCGATGTAATTATTGTGTATGTGACGTCTATTTGACACCACGCATGACGTTGTCAAGTTGACAATCTTTATTTTTTATCCTCTTCTGGGGCAGGCTATAGTCTATGACCATACCTCCTTGTTATTATTTCGTCAATTAGATCGACATGCGCTTCTTTATACTCAAGCTGTCTTCAACTGTTGTTTTTTTTTATTTGTGTGTATTATAAACGTAGGAAACATTGTGTGTCATCTCTTCCAGTGCAGGGGGCTGGTGTGTCCTGTTAATATTTATACTTTCCCCTTCAATAGACATTTAATTTAAATTTACATATATTTATTTACTTATCTTTTTAAATTAATATATATATATATATATATATATATATATATATATATACTTATATTTATTATATTATATTTATCTATATAGTATATTTATGAATAATTCGTTCGATAGCCTTGATAATGAAACCTTTCTTTCATGTTCTTCTTTTGACTCCAGTTTCGATAGTGCAGCAAGCCATAGTTCTGCAGCTTTGACCTTGAACGACGAGCTATCCTCAATCTTCTCAAACTTTCCTAAGAACCTTAACATAGTCCACATCAATGCCCAGAGTATTTCCCACTATCATTCTGATATTCTAGCATCCTTTAGCAGTGTACGCGTGGACGCAGTCTTGGTATCCGAAACGTTCCTGAAGCCGTCCCATCGATCATCACTAGTTGCCCTCCCGGGGTTTGTACTAATTCGTAATGACAGGGCTGGCAAAGGCTGTGGCGGCGTAGCGATGTATCTGCGTGAAGACATTCCCTTTCGCATTATTAGTACCTCGTCTCCAACAACTAATGCAGCAGAACATCTTTTTTTGGAAATATCTGTACATCACTGCAAAATGTTTCTGGGTGTGTTCTATAGCCCTAGTCTTCGCATAGATTATTTTGATGCACTGGATGCGCTGCCCAATGACTTGTGCCCAAATTATAATCAAATCGTTCTGATGGGCGATTTTAACACATGCCTCATTAAAGACGACCATCGTACCCACTCCTTACACTCTCTTCTAACTTCTATAAATCTACATATCCTTCCCCTTTCTGCTACTCACCATGTCCCTAATCGTAAACCTTCTCTACTCGACTTATTGATTGTATCTTCACCTGATCATGTAGCCTCACATGGTCAACTCACTGCTCCGTTTTCGTATCATGACCTCATTTATGCATCTCTATTTATTCGTCCACCTAAACGGAAATCACAATTTGCTGTGTTCCGGAATTTTAGGAGCATGGATCTGGAGGCTTTACGCGGTGATGCTGGCAGCTTAGATTGGGGACACGTCATTCATTGTGAAGCTGTCGACCAGAAGGTAGAACTTTTTAATAATGCCATTACCACTTTATATGATCGGCATGCACCGCTGCGTAGGGTAAGGTTAAAGCATGTCCCCGCTCCCTGGATTACGATTGAAATCAAAGAGCTCATGGCTAACCGTGACCGGGCTAAAAGGAGGCTCAAGCGTAGTCCGACTGACTTCAATTTTGCTCGTTATAAGAACCTTCGCAACCGCTGTGGTCGTCTGTGTCGTGATGCCAAACGCCGTCATTTTCACGAATCTCTTGTCAACCACAACTCTTCAGACGTCTGGAAATTCCTTAAAGCTAATGGAATCGGCAAATCACCAACTATTGATTGTCACAACATCGATGTTCGAGCCCTCAATAAGCATTTCTCTCTCCCACCTGTAACACTTGACCCGCTTGTTAGGTCCAACACTCTGCTCGATTTGTCTCTTTTGCCGGTCCCATCATGCCCTTCGTTTCATCTCTCTGCGGTTGGTGAGGATGACGTCCAAAAATCTCTTTTAGCCATCACTTCCTCTGCTGTTGGGAACGATCAGCTGTGTTCTAAAATGTTTTCTCCTATTCTCCCGTCCGTAATCCCCATTTTAACTCATATCTTTAATTTCTCCCTTTCCTCCGGCTGTTTTCCTAGTGCTTGGAAACAGGCACAAGTTATTCCACTACCTAAAACTTCAAACCCTTCTCTCCCGTCCCAATTTCGTCCTATATCCATTCTACCATTCCTATCCAAAGTCCTTGAACATGTAGTACATCGCCAGTTGACTAGTTACCTGACACGGAATAATCTCCTTAGTCCCTTTCAATCTGGGTTTAGGACAGGTCACAGCACTGTGACGGCACTTCTTAAGGTGACCGACGACATACGTTGGGCCATGGAGAGTAGATCTCTTATGGTATTGGTGCTACTGGACTTCAGTAGTGCCTTTAACTCGGTAGACTTTGACATTCTCCTTGGTATCCTTAAGTCGTTGAATTGTTCCATGGAGGCTGTGACCTGGTTTAAATCCTATCTTCAGGGCCGCTCGCAGTGTGTTCGCTACAATGACGCTCAGTCTGACTGGTGCAATCTCACTGCGGGCGTGCCCCAAGGTGGCGTACTCTCTCCTCTTTTGTTCTCCATTTTTATCAACTCCGCAGTTAGAGTCATTTCTTCCAACTTCCATCTGTATGCAGACGACCTACAGCTGTATAGGCACTTTACCCTCAACGAGTATCGGACTGCCATCGCTTTCATGAATCATGACTTGAGTGCCATCAGCCTATGGGCAAGGTCATACGGCCTCCACATAAATCCCACTAAATCTCAGGCCATGGTAATTGGCAGTCGGCAGATGTTGGCAGGGCTGGATATGGCTCTTCCAGCTATCGTGCTGGATGATATCCCTATCAAATACACCAATGCCGCTAAGAACTTGGGAGTTATTATCGACAACAACTTGTCCTGGGGCTCTCATATTAACGAGGTCAGCAAGAAGGTCCACTTCACCTTTCATACACTTAAATGTCTCCAGAGTTTCTTGCCCCACGATACTAAAATCTCGCTGGCCCAAACACTAATCGTGCCGATCTTGGACTACGCGGACGCTTGCTGCCTGGATGCTACAGAGGAGCTCTTAAACAAACTTGAGCGGTTGCAAAACTTAGGTATCCGATTTATTTTTAACTTACGTAAGTATGAACACGTCTCAAAATTTCGCAAGGAACTCAAGTGGCTCCCAATCCGTCTTCGTAGAAATACTCGGTTATTATGTTTCCTCTTCAATGTCCTACACAATCCCTCATATCCTTCCTACCTGCGGGAGCGGTTCACACTGATGCGTGCATCAGATGAATCGTGCCGGCCTCACCTCTCCTACCGCCTCAATTGTCCTTCCCACAAATCTGACTTCTTCTCCTACTCTTTCTCCGTTCATGCCGTCAGACTGTGGAACGCTCTTCCAACCGATATAAGGAACTGCAGAACTGTGTCTGGCTTCAAGAAGAGAGTCAAGGAACACTATCTCGCTTCCTTACCTTAATTATTGTACGTCTATGTATGTTTATGTATCTTTTTATGTATGTATTTGTGTATTTATGTAGATATAGTTTATGTAAGTTTATTAACCTGCACACACATCAGGACCTGTTTGCATCACGATCTCCTCTCTTAGGCCCACTGGAAGAGATCTCTTTAGAGATAAGTGGCGCCATTGTACACATGTTTAGTTTGTATCCATTTACTGTTTTATTTACTGTGTGTGTACAAAAATAAATAAATAAATAAATAAATAAATAAATAAGGGGCGTCGGACTCCTCAGGGCCGAATGGTGGTGGTGAACGTGAGCGGTGGGCCTCCCGACCCACCGCCCACTGCCCTATCAGTCGGGGGCTTGGGCGTATTCAATACGCCGTCGCCCCCTGACTGGTGCCTGCACGCCCCCGCTCACGCAGGGCCTCTCTTTTCGCCGCCATCACCTCCCGAGCGAAGGAAGCGACGGCAGCCCAACATTGGTCGCTGCCGGCCATAGACTGGATCAAGGCCGGCAGCGAATCCACTCTTCCAATAGTGCCCGTGAGGGCCAACCTCTCCGCGTCCCAGGCGGCGCACACGAAGAGCGTGTGCTCTGCCGTGTCCACGGCGCTGCCTGCGCAATGAAGACAAACGGGCTCCGACAGAATCCCCACCACTTCCCACAAGAATTTGACAAAACAGCAATGACCCGTGAGAAGTTGGGTGAGGAAGTAGCTCGGAGCCCCTTGCGCGTGCTCCACCCACTGGCGGAGCACGGGACCGATGGCCCCCACGAGCACCCGGCTCGCGGTGGGAGCCTCACATCTCAAGGCCCATTGCCGGACCGTCGCGAGCCTCCTGTCTCCAGCGATCGACCTGCTCCGGCAACGGGCGACCTCCTAGTTGTCGCACCAGGGCGCCCTCCTCGTAGACCCTCTTAAGGACCCCTGCTTCGAGATCCCACGGGGGACTTCGTGCCAACAGGCACGCCGCCTCAAAAGACACTGTGCGCCCGAGCAGCCCTCTGCGCTGCGATCCGCTGCGGTCGTCGCAGCTGAACCACGTTCGCGGCGCTGAGGGCATCCGCCCAAATAGGCGCTCCATAGAGCGCCTTGGAGCGTACCACACCCTCGTAGAGACGGCGGCAAGCACTTCCCGGTCCCCCTTTATTGGGGAGCAGCCTGCCGAGCGCATTGGCGGACGCCACCAGTTTTGGTGACAGCCGCCGGAAGTGCTCGACAAAGCCCCACCGACTGTCCAGTAGGAGACCTAGGTATTTCAGGGTCCTCCCGACAGTGATGGAGGTGCCACTCACCACAATTTGGGCATCCCGAGGGGGTCTCATCCGAGACCTAGGAAAGAAAAGGGCCTCGGACTTTTCGAGGGCCACCTTCAGGCCAAGCGCCCTGATGCGACCCACAATCTGCGCCGTGCCCGCGGTGGCGAGCACGGCAGCGTCTCTAAAGGTGGGTCCTCGCGCGGTGACAAGGGTGTCGTCGGCGTAACAGAGTACACCGACGCCCTGAAGAGTGGCACCGCGCAGGACCCAATCATAATCACTTCGCTACGCGCGCACTTGGCGTACGGACGTATTCGCAAATCGTGATTGGAACGCATTGTTTATTAATTGTTAGTCGGTAGTTAACAAAATGTTGCAGTGTAAAAAGTGCAGTAAATTTATATCTATTGTGAAAGATGAATTTGTAAAGTGTAGCCCATGTAATTCTATTTTTCATAAAAAGTGCGTAACGAAAAAGAGTTTTAAGAACAATAAGTGTGCAGATTGTTCTCCACCCGCGCCGACGCGGGTGCCGGCGCCGTTATCAACGTCGCCGGTTGCAGGCACGGGCCCGGCCGGTCTCGATGATCCGACCGAGCCGAATATTTCTGTGGTTTTGGCGGATATTAACCGAAAGATGGACGTAATATACAGTGTCGAAAAGAAACTGGCGGATTTGGCGGAGCTGGTCGACTTTGTGTCTTCCAAGTATGACAGGATATGTGAGGTACAAGTAGTAATGGAAAAAAGATTAAGGCATTAGAAAATAAGAATTTGTACTTGGAAAAATGTAATATGGCTTTGGAAGAACGTTTGGACGAGCTGGAAGGAAGGGACAAGGAGAACAAAGTAGAAATAGTGGGCTTAGAACAGAAAGAAAATGAAGTGATCACTAGTGTCGTCAACCAGATTGCCCTGAAGCTCCAGCTGGACCCTAGTCGGATTGACTATGTGGAGAGGGTAGGTCGACAAAAACCCGACCCGAGAAAACCAAACCCAGTTATTATCACGGTTAGGACAAAGGCTGATCGGACCCAGTGGCTCGGGAAGCGGAAACAGCAATTAACCAACGGTCAGGTTTACGGCACAAGTAGTGAAAACAGAATATACCTAAACGAGAATCTGACCAGGTACAAAAGAAACATTTTGTGGGTAGCTAAAAATCAGTTGAAAAATACCTACAACTACATTTGGGTGCAGGACAGTAAAATATTAATTCGAAAGAATGACCAAGAAAAAAAGATATTTTCGATTCGTAATGAACGTGACATCGAAAAGTTTGCAGTCGAAAATGAATCCGTTCCCCAGCCAGCCTCGCACGGCTGAGTTAGGCATGCATGAGGCACAGCACATTGGGTACGCACTGCGTGATCACTGCAAGTTATAAAATTCACGGGGGATAATTTTGATAACATTTTACCGTATGACTGTTCTTTTAAAAGATTTAAAAATGTACCTGATTGGGCGCAGACCTATGTTTGTGCTCAGTTCTTACATATATTACATTTGAACATCAAATCCTTAAGAAAATATTTTAATGAAGTATTAGTATTGCTAAAGCAAAGTTCTCAAGAAATAAAACTATTAATATTAAGCGAGGTCAACATTAAAGAGGAGGAGGTGCCATTGTATCACGTAGATGGATATCACACCTTTTCAAACACAAGGATAGACATGAAGGGTGGAGGTTTGATCATCTATGTCAGAGACACTTGCAGATTCCTGGCGGAACCGACACAGATGTCTTCAGCCGAGGGCCTTTGGGGAGTACTTTCCGATCGTCTGAGGAAGACGCATATTATAGCAATATATCGGCCACCTAGGACCAGTGAGTACTTATTTATATCGGAAATCGAGCAGATGGTCAGTGGCGTGCCCAGGAATGAAGATGTCATCATTTTAGGAGACATTAACATAAACTTATTGGGAGTGATCGACAGCCCCCTGGTCTCAAGATATAAGGACAGTCTGTGTGGATTAGGCCTACAAAGTGTGATACCGGATGATCAAATAACGCGACAGGCGATAGTGTCGGGAGTGTTGCAAACATCGTGTCTTGATCATGTGTGGGTACGTACGAGACAGATGCAGTTTGGCCAGTCGTATGTGATTGAGTGCCATATGTCTGATCACCATATTATTGGACTATCACTACCTGAGTCGGAGCCGCCGGCGGGTACTAGTGCGGCGGGCGGGGAAAGTCGGTATGTAATTAACTCACAACTTGTTACTGACAAACTAGAACTAGAAGAAGTAGTCCGCAAGGACGCGCCTGAGGTACCACGGGACGTTGTGGTACCTCAGCGCTTCGGCGATAGTAGGCCAGGGGAGGGTGTTGAAGGTGTTGGCTATGTCGAGCGACATAGCCAACACCACCTGCTCCTGGCCAACAGCATCCTCGACGCTGTCCCTGAGTCGGGACACGGCGTCCATGGTGAACCTCCCGCGACGAAAGCCGCACTACTCAAATTCGGCCCCACCCCCTCCAGATGCCCGACGAGACGCGCAGCGAGCACCCGCTCGAAGAGCTTGCACATCTCGTCGAGCAGGACGATGGGGCGGTAGGCCGATGGCGACTCCGGGGGTCGCCCGTGCTTACGAAGCAGCACGAGCTTCCCCGTCTTCCATCGTCGCGGGACCCTTCCGGACGCCAAACACTCCGACATGAGGGACAGCGTCTCATCTTCAAACTCCGGCATGACGAGGCCGACAACACGCCCAGGGACGCCATCAGGACCAGGGGCGCGGTTCCTGAGTTTTAATTTTAGGACCGCCACCCCCAGTTCGACGTCAGATACGGGCGGGACGGCCTCGCCATCCGACATTTCCCGGCTTGGTGCCATACGGGGAGGGACCCACTGTTCCCGCGCGGGGAAGAGGGAACTGACCACATCTTCTACAAAAGGTGGCTCGAGAGAGGTAGTGAGAGGGGGAGCCCAAGGCTTGAGTTTTCCACTCACAACCTTGTAAGGCTGCCCCCACGGATCCTCATTCAGTCTCTCGAGCCACTCCTTCCAGGCTGCATCCTTGGCGGCCCGGATTGCCGAGCAAAAGGCCGCTCGAGCGGCCCGGTGCGTGGCAAGCAGCACCTCCTCCTGGGCAAGGTCTCTTTGGCGTCTCCCGCGACTGCGGGTGTACCGTCGCTGAGCTGTGTGACAGAGTTTCCGCAGCCCAGCGAGGTGGGGACGCCACCAGTAAACCCGCCTTCGCGGGGGTACCGGCCCTGCCCTCTGCATCGCCGCGTCGCAGACGCGAGCCATCGCACCAGCGAGATTATCCGCTCTCGCATCTACGTCCAGGCCGTTGAAATTGGGAGCGGCCCAGTGCTCGACAATACCCGCCTCTCTGGTCAGCTCCCGGTTCAGCGTGTTTAGACGCCACCTGGGTCCCTCCCCTGCAAGGGGGCGATTAGTCACCGCGGGGATGGCCGAGGGAGCGGCGACAACGTCGAACCATATGTAGCGATGGTCCGACAGGGTCTCCACCCCCTCCATCACTCTCCACCCCCGTATACGGTCCACCAGGGCAGAACTGGCAAACGACAAATCTACGATAGAACTACCCTGGGGCCGCACACAAGTGTGGACCGCCCCCCCTATTCAAAAGCACCAAGCCGGTTGACACCGCCCAATCCTCCAGAAACTCCCCCAGAAGTAGTCGCCGGGGAACCCCAAGATGTTGACTTGGCGTTAAAATCCCCGACGACTAGTGCAGGGGTGGGGCGTACATCCTCCAGCAGGGCCTCAACTTCGGCGAGCACCAGCTCGAACTCGGCGAGGCTCCTGCTGGGGGAAATGTACACCCCAACTACTGCAAAGCCGCACATCAAAGCCAAAACACAACCACGCCCCCTCAGCACCCTGCCGAAGGGGGACGCACCGACCGCACCCTGACGGGCGACTATGGCCACTAGGCCGTCGCAGTCACCAGCCCAGTCGTCACGATCACGGACCAAATACGGCTCGCTGACGACGGCGACGGTCGCCTGCCACTGTGCCATGGACTGCATCAGGAGATCCTGAGCAGCGACACAGTGGTTGACGTTGGCCTGCAGTAGCGAGATGGCCATTTATGATTGAGCGGTGTCCATCCTCTCCTCCGTCGGCGAAGACTGAGTGGTGGAAGCTACACCACGTCTTCTGCCGCCACGACGTCCCCGCTTTTGGGCAGCGACGTCAAACTTCCTAGTAGGCAGCCGGTGCACCATCCGTAGAACAGACGGGGCACCGGGGCTCCAAAGAGCAGCCGGCCGCCTTATGGCCCGGCTGTCCACAACGGAAGCACAGTACACTGCGATCCACTTCGCAAGTGCTCTGTACTCCGACATGCCCCGAGTCCAGACAACGGAAGCACCGCTGGACTCGAAGCGCGAGGAGGGTGCGCACTGCAGCAGTGCGCGTAGTGCGGGGCTTTTTGGAGCCCTTCTTCTTCTTGGTTTTGGCCGGTGCGGACGCTGGAGCCACAGCGGCCTTCTTCTTCGCAGGGCGCGCCACCACTACGTTCCACCCCTCAGCAAGTGGCTGGGGAGCAGCAACAGTGGGCGGTGGGCACACCTGCGCAGCAGCTGCGGCTTCCGCTGCCGCAGCGCTCGTCTTCTTTGCCCTCTTCCTTTTGCCCTCTTCGGCGACCACGCCTGAAGTCGATGTAGAGGGGACAGCGGAAGGGAGCACGGTGGGGACCGGTATGGAGGCGACGAGAGCCTCTGGACCCGAGGCCAAAGGCGGAGGACCCTTGGTTCTCCGAGTAGAGGCCGACCCAGCGGAGTTGGCAGCAGCGGAACGCGAGGCGCGCGCAGCGTTCCGCGCATCCGCAGCCAATGGAGGGCGTATTGGCACCTCAGGAGGCAGGCGGTCCACAACCCCGGCGAGGCGCGCGTTGATCATAAAACCGATCTCATCGCGCGTCATCGCCGGGGGGACGGAGGCCGCCACTCGTTTGAGGCCGTCTATCTCCGCCCTCAGGGTCATCAACTCACCCTTTAAAATGACCACCTCCTCTGATACCGTGCGCGACCTCAGCTCTCGAACGTTTTTGAAAATTAGGTCCGCAGCTTCTCTGAGGTCGCGCACTAGCTGGCCCTTAATTTTATTAGATTTTTGGGCGATGGAGTGGATGATCCCCACCGCCGACTCAACGACACCAGATAATTGGTCAGCCGATTGGTCAGCTGCTGATGTCGTCCCCTTCGATGGCCCTGATAGCTTGGGTTCATCCCGGAGGAGGGTCGCCCGAAATTACTCCCTGCGGGTCTCCTCTGTGAGCTCTTTCTCAGCTTGCCGCTCAAGCTCGCGCTCGCCGGTGGCGGCCAAATCGACCTTTGCCTGGTGTAGGCAAACATATTGGCCTGTCGTGCGTGCAGGACGCCCGCGGCCTCTCTTGGGTTGACCGCCGCCAGGAACCCGGATTGGGACGCCGGTCACCTCCACCACGCTGTCGTCACTGTCCCCCTCGTAGCCCGTCTTACGTTTGCCCCATAGCCGACCGGGCAACGCAGGGGTGGGCTGGGCAGGGGGTGCGGGGGAGCGCGACGGTGATCGTGAGCGCAACTCTACAAGCGACATGTCACTGTCTGATCGCAAAAGGGAGGGCAACACGCTGCAGCGGGACAACGTGACGCGCGCCTCCTTAAGAAGCAGGCCCCGGGTTGGACTTCGGGGCCTGGTGACGTCTTCCTTATCGTCATGCAATTTCGTTTTCCGTTGGGCATTCGCCGGGTTGTCAGTTTGGCCCGACTCCGCCCTAACAAGGGCAGCGCCGGGACCGGGGGTATCAATTTTAATTTTATTATTTATATCCATGTTATTCCCACGAGTATGAGCCGACTTAAAAACGACTCCCTGGGTGACGCTCATCCCAGGGAGCGGGATAATTACTGTGAGGTGCTCCAGGTGCCCCACAGGTTTTCACGACTTCGCTGTCGGGTTTTAAAGACTATTCCATGTCGCGGGCCGGCCAATTAAGGCAAGCCCTTCGGCCCCCAGGGCAACCAAGTACCAACTGACGCCACCAGTTGGATTGTTGCAGAGACCCCAGGGATTACGAAACGCGGGGAGGTGGCTGCCCTCCCCAGCTCCGACGCTGGCACGAATGCCTGTAAGCCCCTGCGCGAGTAGAGGGCCTACACGTCCACAAATCGCTTCTACCGGCCGTAGCCGGGAGCGACACCGCTTTGCGACGCTCCTCCGAACAGAACCGGGAGCTGCCGCATACAACCTACAACCGCGGGCCTTGCAGGCCCGCCATCCCACGACCCCCTCGTGCAATGGGGTCAGCTTTTGCCCTGCAACACCGCCCTCAAACGCCCCTCTGAAAGCAGAGGGGGTAGAAGGCGGGCGGCGCGGCACTCAGGCGTCCCCAAGAATGGAAGAGGGGAATGTGCCTGCCGCCAGGTGTCGGGATATTGGTACATTCACTAACAGTCGCCGCACAGAGTACTGCGGTCATTAGTGAATGATCCAGGGTGCACCAGCAAATCCGGGTTGCACTCCCCCAGGCCAAAGCCCGAACGAGAGCAACCAAGACCGCCCACGTGGAGGTTTCCCGACCGAGCACCCCTACACACACAGGTTTTTTTTTTTTTTGTGGTCGGTGATGCATTTACGCACTTCACCGTCTCGCTTGGGGGGGAGCGAGACGGCTTCGTGTGGGACTCCCGGCCCTAGGATTAAAACGGGCCGGACTACCCACTAAAACCTATCCACGGTGTTTCTCCTTCGCCTTAGCCGGGCCGCCGGATAGGCAGGAACTGTTAAGCAACAGCGGCCCGGCAAAAGGGCGCTCTTTCGAGCTCTACTCGGGGGTGCCTAAACCCCCCCTGATCAACACAGAAGCGACGCCCCCGAAACACATAAGGGGCGTCGGACACCTCAGGGCCATTCGCGTGAGCGGTGGGCCCCCCGACCCACCGCCCACGGCCCTATCAGTCGGGGGCTTGGGCGTAGGCAATGCGCCGTCGCCCCCTGACTGGTGCCCGCCGGGGCGGGAGCGTACGGCCTGCACGCTCCCGCTCACGCAGGGCCTCTCTCTTCACCGCCATCAACTCCCGAGCGAAGGAAGCGACGGCGGCCCAACATTCTTCGCTGCTGGCCATAGATTGAATGACGGCTGGCAGCGAACCTACTCTGCCGGTAACGCCGTTGAGGGCCAACCTTGGCGAGTCCCAGGCGGCGCACACGAAGAGCGTATGCTCCGCCGTATCTACGGCGCCGCTTGCGCAGTGATGACAATCAGGCTCCGACAGGATCCCCACCACTTCCCACAGGAATTTGGCAAAACAGCCATGACCCGTGAGAAGTTGGGTGAGGAAGTACGTCGGAGCCCCCTGCGCGTGCTCCACCCACTGGCGGAGCACGGGACCGATGGCCCCCACGAGCACCCGGCTCGCGGTGGGAGCCGCACATCTCAAGGCCCATTGCCGGAACAGATCGTCGCGAGTCTCCTGTCTCCAGCGAGCGACCGCCTTCTTGTCGCACCAGGGCGCCCTCCTCGTAAACCCTCTTCAGGACCACCGCCTCGAGACCCCACGGGGGACTTTGTGCCAACAGGCACGCCGCCTCAAAAGACACGGTGCGGTACGCACGTGCAGCCCTCTGCGCCGCGATCCGCTGCGGTCGTCGCAGCTGAACCACGTTCGCGGCGCTGAGGGCATCTGCCCAAATAGGCGCTCCATAGACCGCCTTGGAACGTACCACACCCTCGTAGAGACGGCGGCAAGCACTTCCCGGTCCCCCTTTATTGGGGAGCAGCCTGCCGAGCGCATTGGCGGCTGCCACCAGTTTTGGTGACAACCGCCGGAAGTGCTCGACAAACCTCTACCGGCTGTCGAGCAGGAGACCCAGATATTTAAGGGTCTTCCCGACAGCGATGGAGGTGCCACCCACCACAATTTGGGCATCCCGAGGGGGTCTCATCCGAGGCCCATGGAAGAAAAGGGCCTCGGACTTTTCGAGGGCCACCTTGAGGCCAAGCGCCCTGATGCGACCTACAATCTGCGCCGTGCCGGCAGTGGCGAGCACGGCAGCATCTCTAAAGGTGGGTCCTCGCGCGGTGACAAGGGTATCGTCGGCGTAACAAAGTACACCGACGCCCTGAAGAGTGGCACCGTGCAGGACCCAGTCATAACCTACGTTCCACAGGAGCGGACCCAACACCGACCCCTGTGGAACACTACACGACATTTCCTTGCGGACTACGGCCGACCGAGTCGGGTAAGTGATAGCCCTGTCGACGAAGTAGTCCGCAAGGACGCGCCTGAGGTACCACGGGACGTTGTGGTACCTCAGCGCTTCAGCGATAGTAGGCCAGGGGAGGGTGTTGAACGCGTTGGCTATGTCGAGCGACACAGCCAACACCACCTGCCCCTGGCCAACGGCATCCTCGACGCTGTCCCTGAGTCGGGACACGGCGTCCAGGGTGGACCTCCCGCGACGAAAGCCGTACTGGCCACTACTCAAATTCGGCCCCGCCCCCTCCAGATGCCCGACAAGACGCGCAGCGAGCACCCGCTCGAAAAGCTTGCACATCTCGTCTACACACACAGGTTTTGTTTTTTTTTTTTTTTTTTACGTGGTCGGTGATGCATTGCGCTTGGGGGGGGAACGAGACGGCTTCGTGTGGGCCCTAGGATTAAAACGGGCCGGACTACCCACTAAAACCTATCCACGGTGTTTCTCCTTCGCCTTAGCCGGGCCGCCGGATAGGCAGGAACTGTTAAGCAACAGCGGCCCGGCAAAGGGGCGCTCTTTCAAGCTCTACTCGGGGGTGCCTAAACCCCCCCTGATCAACACAGAAGCGACGCCCCCGAAACACATAAGGGGCGTCAGAGTCCTCAGGGCCATTCGCGTGGACGGTGGGCCCCCCGACCCACCGCCCACGGCCCTATCAGTCGGGGGCTTGGGCGTAGGCAATGCGCCGTCGCCCCCTGACTGGTGCCCGCCGGGGCGGGAGCGTACGGCCAGCACGCTCCCGCTCACGCAGAGCCTCTCTCTTCACCGCCATCACCTCCCGAGCGAAGGAAGCGACGGCGGCCCAACATTTGTCGCTGCCGGCCATAGACTGGATCAAGGCCGGCAGCGAATCCACTCTTCCAATAGTGCCCGTGAGGGCCAACCTCTCCGCGTCCCAGGCGGCGCACACGAAGAGCGTGTGCTCTGCCGTGTCCACGGCGCCGCCTGCGCAATGAAGACAATCGGGCTCCGACAGAATCCCCACCACTTCCCACAGGAATTTTGCGAAACATCCGTGACCTGTGAGAAGTTGGGTGAGGAAGTACGTCGGAGCCCCCTGCGCGTGCTCCACCCACTGGCGGAGCACGGGACTGATGGCCCCCACGAGCACCCGGCTCGCGGAGGGAACCTCACATCTCAAGGCCCATTGCCGGAACAGATCGTCGCGAGCCTCCTGTCTCCAGCGATCGACCTGCTCCGGCAACGGGTGACCCCCTTCTTGTCGCACCAGGGAACCCTCCTCGTAGACCCTCTTCAGGACCACCGCCTCGAGATCCCACGGGGGACTTTGTGCCAACAGGCACGCCGCCTCAAAAGACACGGTGCGGTACGCCCGTGCAGCCCTCTGCGCCGCGATCCGCTGCGGTCGTCGCAGCTGAACCACGTTCGCGGCGCTGAGGGCATCCGCCCAAACGGCCCTCAAGGTTAGGTTAGGTTAGGTTAGGTTAGGTTACACTTTTCTACTACTACTACTACTAGTACATATTCATTGATAAATAAATACATAGAAGTATGACCTCTTCATTGACCTTTTCATTGTACCGTACCGTACCGTACCTCACCTACCCACCCTACAACCCAATCTTGGTGGTGAACGCTCCAATGGATGACGTCACAATACAACGTCACAAGACTGATTCAGAGAGTATATAAGGAGACTGTGGCGCGCGATCGTCCACATTGGCCGATCCGACGCGCAGTGATGATGTTTGACTGTACCTGATTATATTTTAATATTTTTTTTATTTATTTATTGATTTATTTATTTTTTTTAAACATATATACATTCGATGTCATGGCAATACATGTACTTTTATATGACTGTGTTTCATAAAACTAGAGTAAAAGGGGTGAATATTAAAATAACAAATCTGGGCAATAGAACTCCATTCATAACAGCAACATTATTACATAACAGCAAATTCGTAAATAACAATTGGGATTTGGGAAAACATGGAATTATTGGCACCAATAACATTAGGAAATGGGATAACTGCAGAAACATTGTATGGAAAAATCAATAACAATGAAAATCAATAACAATGAAAAATCATTTTATTGTATTGTATAACAATGAAACAACTGAACAAACATTAACAACTGAACAAACAAAGTGGTAAAACAATAAATTTGATTAATATGACGTACGAAAGTGAACAAAAGGTGTCTGGGAATGCGGATACAAAACAGATGTGGAACGAAGGACCAGGAGAAGCATTAAACCTAAATACATCAAAATTGACTAATACACAATACATAAAAAGTATGAGTAAACAATACAAAAGCGCAACAATAGATAATTTAACAATAAGAGGAATGTACAGAAATGCACCAAATCAATTTATGGGAGGGTTAGCAATAGTGCCTTTGATAAACCAGGATGGATTTATTGATGACATCGTACTCAAAGCCACAGCCGAATACAAATTATGCAGGACTATCAGTAGACAAGTACAAGTGGAACAATAAGTATACAGTGGGAGGAGCTGCAGGAATGGAAACGTAGGTATGTGTAATTTATTAATTAAAAAATTAAAAAATAAAATAAAATATTAAATGATGCAATCTTTTACAGTGTTACGCAAGCACATATGGAAGTAGAACAAACACCAGTAGCAGTAACTCAACAACCAAAAGCGGTTCCTATAAACCAACCTCAAGAAAAACCAAAAAAACGAATACAAGAAGATGACGTAGCAACAACATCAAAAAAACAAACAGTAGAAAAACCACAAGAACCGAGTGAACTGAATACAATAGAAATACCAAGTACACCCGTAGCAAGTCCTGAACCCACACCAGAACATGTAGAACCTGTAGAAAGTTAAAAATAGCGGACGAGAACCAGTCTATACGAGAACACTTTAAGCATAAACTAAAAAAACAGGGAATATATATAGAGTACAAAGGAAAAAAATCACACCATTAGGAATACCAGGAAACGGACAATATAGTAAGGACAATGATAAACATAAATTAGCAGTACTAAAAGTAGGTGCAACAACGCAAACACAAATGGTAAAAGAATTGGAAGATAAAATAGCACGCACAACAACACAATATACAATAAATGGAGGCAAAAACGAACCAACAGTAGAAGTAGCAAGTGCTAATATTGGATTGAAAAGTATAAGTAAAATAATAATACAAAAACCAGACACATCACACATATTTTATTTATACGAAGATGAAAAACAATGGCAACCACAGAAAAAATACAATACAGATAACATAGACGATAAACATAAAATTCAAGTAACAATACACCCAAACACAGTAGAAACAGTAATAAGAACAACGGATGAGGCAACAACATATAATGAATTAAAAAAGCTAAATTTACCACCACAAGAATTGGAAGATTTATACAATACAATATCAAACAGAATACAAGAAATAGAATGGACTAGGACGTTAACAAGAAAACAATATCATATAAATAAGCACACAGGAAGAATGGAAGAAGAACTATAAAAACTAAAAAATAATCACATAGAGTCTTGCACAGCAGAATGAACAAAAATAACCATCACGATAATAATCGCGGTATCTGGAAACACAGTCATAATAAGTGTAAAGATGTCCGTTACATATATAAATACTGGCACACACATTGCATAGGTGAATGTGAGGGCAGCGTCGCGGAGCAACAAAAGTAACCCTTAAATTTACCCAGTATTGAGGAACAGCCATTAAGTCGGCAAACATTGTGTCCATACGATAAAGAACTGAAGCAAAGATTGGATGTTGTCGGTATTGATCATCGTAGCTCAGTGATCAGAGCATTCACCCTGTAAGGGAATGGCCGTGGGTTCGAGTTTTGCGATTACTGATTGATTATTTATTTATTATTTATATCTTAATATTTAAGTAAAATATATCTAAGTAACATAATTCTAATTATACCGCCTACCATTTAAAACCTACAAATTTTAAAGTATATTTGTATTATATAAATCAATCGAAATAATTGGAGAGTAAGAGAGCAAACAATTAATTAAAACAAACCTTTTGAAGTCATAAATTAGTATTAACGTTTCACAGAATTACTTGAGACGTTTGTCTACCGTTTACGACGCGTTAATTTAATATTTTCATAAATTAAAAATTTGTACAAAATACATAGCTTTAAAGTAATCATTTTTTTTTCATTTGTTTCATTGTAATCATTCATTTGTTTTTATTTTAAATGTTCGACGCAATTACAAAATTAATTAATTATAAAAAATTGTTTTCAAAATTCGTGATATAACTTCACTACTTGAAATAGGTACTTTTTTTAGATCCCAAGCTGATGATTTAGAATTACAACGATACACTTAAATTTTATTTGTATAGTTTAGTATAGTTGGTCTTAATTGATACAAAATATCTAATACAGTTAATACACCCAATCTGTTTTCTACCATGTGTTTCCACGGTCCATGTCCATGAAGGTGTGTCTGTTGCCGTTTTGTGGAGCCTTTTTTGGACATATTAACTATAGGCAAATGTATCGACATGCCAAGTCTCGTCTCACTAGATATTTTTGTAAGGCCTCCAATACACAATAATAAATTACAGTTAAACGAAAACATTTGAATCTTATAAACCTTTTAACCATCGAAATGCGTGTAATTAGCAATAATTCTTCGAAGAGGTAGATTTACGGACACCACTAGTAAAGGTGAGATAGGTTCCCAATGTGAGCTCTATTCGATACCACAATTTATCAGTGTGAGGTTCCCCTTAGGATAAACTGTGTGGGTCACGTACTACTGGTGTTTTTCGACTAAAGGGAGTAAAAGAAAAGTTTCGTAAGAAACTTATTGGGGTATTCGATAAAGATTATTTAGATTTGGTGCGAAAGTAATTTAGAGTGTATTTAGGGATCCGAGTTCCGAGAATTTTATGGGTCATGAAAGAAATAAGTTGGAGCTCGCACGTCCCTACTTACGAGTCTGTGTAGATTTTTATTTGGTAACATTTAGTTAATATTCTTGGTTATTACCAATTGAGTTACTTTCAACTCGGTATCGATATCGACGGTATCGATTGTTATAAACTTTGGAAATATATTCGTGATATTTACCATGTATTATTGCAAGCGCCATGGTCACAGAGGAATCAGTTCCCATGTGACCATGGCGCTTGCAATAGTGCCGAAATATCGGAAACTCGACAACAAAATAATACATGGTAAATATCCCGAATATATTTCCAAAGTTTATAATAATAACGACCATGGCAGTTTAAATAACGGTATCGATATCGACGACGTTTCTCTAGACCAGAAGTGTGCCAGAAGGCGGGTTACGGGTAAATTTAGTTAGGTATTTTTTATTACAAATATACTTTAAAAATTGTTTTACAGCAATTAACACTTGTGCCAAGTATCGTGAAGATCGGATAAAAATGTGGACGCTAGTCCGGAATACACATACAGACAGACGGACTCAAATATAGACGCTTCGCTCACTTCGTTCAGTCGGACAAATGTTATTTATATTATCTAAATGTAATCGAGTTACAAGAGTAAGGCATTACGATTTGTATAACTAGAAACTCAATCTTTCACAGTGGCATTCCTTGCTTCTAAAACCTCGGCAGGCTCGATCGAGTATCAACTGAGTACCTAAGTACTAGGTACTTCAGTCTTGGTGAGTATTACGCGTATGTACTTATATTAGCAAGATTTGTTTTAATACTGATCAAACGATTAGAGTACTTATTGCTGCTGACTAATAAAGTCTTTAAAAATTAAACCAACCTACACCACGTTAAAGTTTCACTTTCTTTTCGTTACAAAAGAATGATAGGCAGTGGTAATAGGCTCGCTAAGGCTACCTCTGCTTACCTCAATGGAAAAATATACACGATTTGAAATACACACGCCATACTTACTTTCAACATTCAATGTTTTCTCTAAGTAACTAGTACGTTGTCTTGCGCGGTGCTTCGCGCCGCACCACGCCATAGGTTTTGGCCTATAACTTTTGACCCCTTAGGGCTAGGTCAAATTTTCGATTTTTTGGCTTGCCTCCAGATCGAGGGCTATCCATAGAGGGGTCAACCATCATTGGAACATAAGCAGTTCTCGAGAGCTAAGGGGGACATTCCTCATTTCCATATAGTAATGTATATTATTATTATAAAATTGTAAAGTATGTTTTTGTTGCTACATCATGAAAACACCGGTCAGGTGCGAGTCGGACTCTCGCACAAAGGGTTTCGTACCAAAACGGCAAAATAATCACGTTTGTTGTATGGGAGCCCCCTTAAATATTTATTATATTCTGTTTTTTAGTATTTGTTGCTATAGAAGCAACAGAATTACATCATCTGTGAAAATTTCAACGTTCTAACTATCACGGTTCATGAGATACTTATAGTCCAAGACAGACGGACGGACAGTCTCAGTTTTAGGTTCCCGTTTTATTCCTGTTTTATTAAGGTTCCCCTTTGGGTACGGTACCCTAAAAACCGGCTGATCTTGATACTTAGTTAGAAAGAAGATGCGAGTAGATGTTGACAAAGTTCTATATGAAAATTATGAAAAAAAAACCCCCACACGTAACCAGAATTTGTATTTTTTTTCTTGTGTCTATCCCGGAGTGTAGGGTATCATTAGATGGGTCTTTTAAAATCATAGAGGTTGCTAAGACGATATTTTGATTTAAGTACGAGTATTTGTCTGCGAGATATTTAACTTTATAGCTCATTTTTTTGGTAAAACAGAGCGTCCCCTCCCTCTCTAAAATCTAAACGGCTGACTCGATAAATCTGAACATATTTGTGATAGTAGTCATGTAATGAACTTCCAAGCAAAACAGCAGGTTTGACTACGGAACCCTATTCCGTGATACCTACTATCCAGAAATATAAAAAAAATCTTCTAATTTCTCGAGTTGTTTTCGAGAATGTATTCTTGAAAACATCTCAAGAAATTAGAAGATTTTTTGTAAGTTATTAGTAAATTATACCAGCCAGTGATATAAAGTAATTGGTATTAAGTTAACATTGTTTTAGTAAATAAAACCATTTTCATTATTTAACTGAATAAAGATAGTACCTCTCAATGTTCTAACTCAATATTGACAATGAGCACGCGTTCTGATTGAAAATTAATAAGTAATAAAAGTTAGTTTTAATTCTAAGCGAAATGCTTCGCAACATTTTTGAAAAAAAATGTGCAACAAGTGTGTAATGATATTCATTTCAATCATTTCTTTTCATATTGTCGATTGATTAATCGCAGGAAATTCAGATAAAATAACACCGTTTCATAATATAAACTTTATTTAACGCTAGCTGTGTTGTGTACCTAAGTAATATATTGGGAGGTACTTTTGTGAGTAAATAACTTAGGTATGTTACCTAGGTACCCAAAGTGACGAAGGCAACGGCCGCGCTTTCGCGGCTGATGCCCAACCTAAAGGGACCCAAAGGGGGAATTAAAACTTAGTAGTTTATTTTACGGGTGCCTGCCGTTTTGCCGAAAAGATTTTGACAAAATTTCATTACCCAAACAAATTTTAGCAGCTTTTTTTTAAACCATTGCAATATTTCGAATGATTTTAGTACGCATATTTTTTTTTGGTCAAATTTTTACTTGGCAAAATATTACCAAGTATAATGTCATTATGGCATTTGGTCTTTAATCAAATGATTTATTACAGTAAACAATCTTCAGACAATAAACGTATGGTGAAATGATTTGTTAAGACAAAAAATATGGGAAGTAAACAAAATGGGTAGGTTAGGTTAGGTTAAAACTGTGACCTCCTTACACCAGAAACAACTTGATTCATAGAAAAAAAAAGATTGTTTTTAGTAGGTTACCCGGAACTGAACTATTTAGAAGTGTGTTGTGTTAATGTGTGTGTGTGTGTGTGTGTGTATAGTGTTAATTTCTTCTTTAACAAATTTTTGACATTGAAGCATTTGACTGAATAGGAAAGGGAGAATTGAAAACTGACTATACTAAATATTTTTCTTATTTGATTTTGCGTAAAAACTGTTATTCCAACTGAAATATTTGATTAAATAAAAAATATTAAAAGTTGTACTAGTTGATAAACAAGTTATAGTTTAAACGTTAATTTCCAAAACATTAGGTTTGCGTTAAAAGTTTTGCGGACCTTGGCCGTCAAAACCATACGGGGGTACCGCACGATCTCCGGAGAGGCTGCACGTCTCTTAGCCGGGATTGTTCCAATGGCTCAAGGAGGCACTTATTTGTATTACATATACTTAATTTTAAATCTTATTTTTTATTTTAATCCTGTATAATGTAGTAGAACAGCAAAACATGTTCTCAAGATACTTAGAATCAAAAGTTATGAATTTCATGTGCTGTTTACCTTCTTAAACACAGATAGCTTTTTGAACTTGGGATACAAATTTCTTAATATCGGATGATAACCCCCACTCCGTACCGTTAAGATCCTTACTTTGGATATTGATAATATTTATTTGGGTATCTACGACCTCAAAGCTTTCATATCTTTGAAGATAATCCTTTTCTATTGTTGCTACAGGAAATAGTCGTACTTATACTACGTTGTATCACTACGTAATAACATTTATGTTACGAACTTATAGATAAAACTATTGTATTTTATGTATTGTATATTGTATTTGTGTACCTGTAGGACTCCAACCACTTTTCAGGATTTAGTGAAACTATTTTCACTTCGCGTATTATATCAACTTTCATTTAATTATCAACAAGCCTTAAGTATTTTAAATGAAGTTTTCCAACGTCTAGACAGTTATGTCTGTTCATTGGCGGAGTTTGAGAGGTGACACTGGATTGCCTTAGTTGCTTATAGTTTATTGTTTTCTTTTTTTTTCTGTTGCTACATTGCTGTATTATAAGGGAAGGCGGTCGAGAGGGAAAGGGAGGGTAAAGCCAAATTAGCTCCAATAGCGTGTTTTAGTAGAAGTTTTCTCGTCCCCAAATCCCATCTGAACTGAGATAAAAAATATCTATAAGTAGGTATTTATTTAGGTTATTCTTATCCAAAGTTAGAGAAAATAAATTCATCTAAGTATAAAGCTATCGCTATAGTTATGTCAACATAGAGGCCGTACCGTAAATAAATAGAACACAAAAAATGGTTCTTATGATATCAAAACCTTTGAGTCACTCACAATCGAAGTTATTTGGCGTTGAATAAATATATATTTGCCAAAAACCGCAATCAGTTTTATATATTTGGTATCATTTCGAACATACAAACACTTGGTATTTACGTTTCGTGTTCAACTAAATATTGGAACAAGTTGACATCAGTATTCACTCCGGAAATTGAACTTGAATGTGAAAAACATTTACCTACCAAATATTATTTAAGTCTGTTATACGAGTATGTATTTACTACACAATACAAGACAAAATAGATACACAAAAACCTTTCTCAAGAACTGGACTGCTTCGGTGGCGTGGTCGGTAGTGTATCCGCTTTCGACGCCGTAGTCCCGGGTTCGAATCCCAGTCGGGACAAGCTTTGTGTGATGACACATACGTTTGCACCGAAGCAAGTCTGGATGTTTCCTATGTATAATATACAATATAGTATTTACAAAAAAAAATGTGTACAAGTATTTATATCAGTTTATCTAGTACTCATATCACAAACTCTGCTTAGTTTGAGACTAGATGGCGTCGTGTGAATTGTCCTAACATATTTATATTTACTCTATCCATCCTGAAAACTGCATCAAAATCCGTTGCGTAGTTTTAAAGGTCTAAGCATTCATAGGGAACGAAAGCGACTTTGTTTAATACGAGTACTATAGTGAGTACTATAATGAGAAAGGTGATGGGTTGTTATTAATTGACAGACGGACGGTTGAATATCAAATCCTGTATGTAGTAATCCTTGGTGAATTATAATCTTAAAGACTTACTATTACGCCATCTAATTTCAGAAGTGGGCTCTACTCCTTACAGAAGCAGTCTAGAAGGGTTGCGTGGTGCGGCACCAAACCCCCGAAGAGGCCACACCGGTGGCCAAAGTCCGCCGGGCGCCACTGGAAATGCCTTCAGTGTAAACCAGAGACGCCCGCAGCAATGGACATGGGAGCGGCCGCGGTCTCGCGGAATTAAAAAAAGAAAAAAAAGTATGAACGAAACCGTGAATGGTGGGTTGGTTAACGGTATCGACATCGTCCCGTAGTTAGTACATGCCGCTAGTCGAGCATTGTTACAGATTACCCCAAGCAATGAAGTTCTTTGAGCACGCGACGCACTCGTGGTAATGTGCGATTGAGTTTCATCATCTGTTTTTGCGCCGCCGCGCCGTAATAAGATTGTCGGCTCTGACAAATGGTAATTGAATTGAAGACATGGTAATAAAAAAAAATAAACAAACAAAGGTGAGACACTTTCCAAATTTATTCCAGGTTAGGCCGAGCTGTAAATCTAAAAGTCAAATTGGTTTATCAACCGGGCATATCCAGTGAGGTTAGACCCAGCTTGTCCAAGGCTGAAAGCCGCATAAAGTGTTTATAACTGTTGGAGATTATCCCAATAGATTTGATAATTCACAGAAGTAAGACATACTGCACTTACTGCCTTTGTAAAGGACCTGTTATCATATTGAATGGAATCATGCGTTACCTGGCGAAAGTCCATGATAAAACGTGAGATGAAAAATGTTGATTTTTTTATAGACTGCCTCAAAGAGAACAGCTGTTCTCTTTGAGACAGTCTTGAGAATGCCTCGTGAGTAGGTGAAACATATGTTTTTATAATGTCTTCTATTTAGCGAAATTAGTGCAATTATATAAAAAATTCAACATCTTACCCCATTTTTTGACCTGTTATCCTGTAGTACGCCTCTGTCTCTGTCCCTTCGAGAATATAAGAGAGTCGGAATGTATGTAACCATGTAGGACTAGGAATGTTCATTCTTTGCATTGTTCATTTCTGAACAGTAACTGTCGTGAACTTCCAGATTACGAAACTTATAACATTAAACGATGTTCAAAGCCTCCCCCGGCAGTAACCAAGCGTCTGTTGTACTGTCCAAGCTGGATCCCAATGAACTAGTTGTGATGTACCAGGACTACCTGATGGAGACATATTCTAGAACGAGTCGAGAGTTACTCGATGTCAGAAGAGCCCGATTCTTGGGTCTAGTTGCAGTTAACTAATTTTTTCCTTTGATTATATACTTAAGGGTTGTTCCATAGACGACTTACGTATAGGTCGAGCTTGATATCTTTATCGCCTTCTCATGGCGAAGTGCTTTCGGGACGGGTGCGTCCACGCCTGACCTATCTTCACCTGATGCATCAAGTCGAGGGCGACTTGGTGTCAGTATGGCCGAGTTAGTGGCCTCCTTGCGTGGAGAGACTGGTTGCTAATAAGAAAGGTGATGGGTTGTCATTAATTGACAGACAGACGGTCGAATATCAAATAGCGGTGTTCCTGGATGTAGTAATCCTTGGTGAATTATAATCTTAAAGACTTACTATTACGCCATCTAATTCAATGTTATGAATCATAACATGATTCAATATAATTTGTAAAATATTTGACGATGATAATTGATGCTTCTCATAACGGCTGATTATTTCCAGGCTCAAAGAATAAATATCGCCATCTGACGTGGTAACACCGGCAACATAACCATGGGAACCTTCCCAGCCGGCAATGACGCGAAACATTTTTTAAACTATCCAAAAGATCGTTTAAAAAAGTATGTGTAAAACCTTAAATCCACACTACTCGTACTATTATCTACACTACTATTATAAAGAGAAAAGATTTGTATTTTTTGTGTATGTTTGTAGTGAATAAACTCAAAAACTACTGTGCCGATTTCAAAAATTCTTTCACCATTGGAAAGTTACATTCACCCTGAGTAACATAGGCTACTTTTTATCACGGTGATGTGTTCCCACGGGAACCGAGAACGAGTAAACTAAATCACGCGGGCGGAGCTGCGGCGATCAGCTAGTAATTTATAAAAATAAATATAAATTACCTACTTAATAAAACATACTTCTACTTCTTCTTCTTTTTTTAAAAACGTGGCTCCATCGATGTTCATCGATAATTTCGCCAATGTCAAGGTAATACTTGATTTTTCCCGCACAGTGGAACTAGTTACTCTTAACTAGTTCGCGGTGCGGGACAAGGAAACGTCGTTTGGTATTCCAATTGAGCGTTTGGGCCTGGATTTTTGCCCAGCGCCAGAGGTAACCTAAAAGGCAACCAGCCACGCGGTCCGCAAAAATCCACGTCCCTATTACCTACTTAACCTATCTGCACTATTTTTGGCATCTTGAGTTCTACGTATGCAACGAAAATGGGATTAAGTCGAAAAGATTTTAGAGCGATGATTTTTTATGATTTTAAAAGTTCTATTCTCCGCAAGACTGTGCCGCTCGTCTTCAAAATGCTTTTATGAGAGAAACACCTTGTTTGAGCACCGTGAGGCGATGGTTTGCTGAATTTGAGAGAGGTCGAGTTTCTTTATTTTTTTTTTTTATTTTTTTTTATTATTTTTAATTTTTTTTTTTTTTTTTTTTTTTTTTTTTTTTTTTTTTTTTTAATTATTTATTTCAGGCAACAAATAGAAAAGTTACAGTTGGTATAAACTTATTCTACGGCCCATAGATAAATACCTTAAAACTAAGAATACATATAGATATTACAAAATGTATGTTAGTAATAGAATCTTAAGACTATTGTTAGTACACACTTCACTATCGCACTTCGGTCTTTTTGCGTACCAGTGGTAGCGATCCGCGGAAGCGACGGAACACCACGCCCTGTGGCCAGAAGGTTTCCTCCATGACGAGGCTCAGTCTAGTGTTGGGCACTCGCAACACGAACGACAGGAAACTGACGTTACGGCTCGCCTCCAACAGCTGCACTCTCGGCGTGAAGTTGGCCTTCTTGCGCACGTACTGTCCGATGTCATCCGCCTTAGTGGTGTAGTGTAGGCGGGAGACATACACGGGTGTACTCGGTATTGCGGCCTGCAACGCTGGGCTGGACTGCGCTGCATCAGTGCCGCAACGGTTCACTTTGGTTCGTGATCGGCGCTTCCTTTGCACTGTCACGAAACCATCAGTAGCCACATCCGGTACCTTCTGTGGTAGTGGCTTCGGTGGAGCGGTCGTTGCGCTGATGGTGACGAAACTTTGTCGTTTCATGGGGGCTGTAGGTACGGGCAGCGGAGCCGGGCGCGGGGTTCGCGCGGCCTTACAGGTAGGGGCCGCGGGGGCGGGTGCAGTGCGGGGCATTGCGCGCTCAGCACTCGATGACGGCGACAAAACTGCTGACGCGTAACTCGCATTGAGGTCAGCTTCACGACGCATGTTTATGTTGGCGGTAGGTGGTGACCTAGATACCGCTGTAGACTCGCGCAAAGTAATAAGTTCTTTACGCAAACTCACAACGATATCCTCGGTCGTTGCCAACCTCGTCTGGACGTCCGCCAAGCTCGCCTTTAAGGACACTATGTCCTTTAAAAGGCAGGTAACGTCGACGTGGTCGAATGTGACCGGAGGAAGCTTCGATAAGTCCTGGGCCACAAACGTAGGCACGTCGTCGGGATCGGTTGCCTTAAGCAGCGTGATGATGTCTTGTATGCTTTTTGTTGTCCCGTCACGCCTGCGGGACACCATCTGGTCGCTCTTATTGAGCACGCTGTACAGTAGCCGCTTAGAGGCAGCTATCTCTTCCTGGCTGAAACTCGACGAACAGATCTGGATAGCCGACAGCTCGTCCATCACATCCAGCTTCTGTTGCAGGAACGCCAGTAACTCATTTGGGACGAGTTGCGAACTCATCGCGATACGTGCAACGGCTGACGCCGCGCTACACTATTACGAGTAGGTATTAGTCAGCACACGCGTCCGCATCAAAACGCGGCCCAAACAAGACTGACTTTACATGACGAATCTCGTGTAGGGCGGCCTTCAACTGACGTCAACGAAAATAATGTGGCTACTGTTAAGCGGTTAATTGAAGAAAACCCGCGGATTACGTATGAAACAATTCGAGGACTATTGGGGATTGATATGAGTCAAATCCAGAAAATTTTACACGAAGAATTGAAAGTCGGAAACTTTGTTGTCGTTGGATCCCTCATGAACTGACAGCGGAGCAGAAGCGGGCACGCGTGGGATGGTGCTCACAGATGCTACTGAAGTACGACCACGGACATTCTAATGCTGTTTATGACATTGTCACAGGAGACGAAACGTGGATCTATTGTTTTGAACCCGAAAAAAAACACCAATTTTGTGAATGGGTGTTTGAAAATGAGAACAAGCCAACAAAAGTGAGGCAGGCGTGAAACGTTGGTAAAAAAATTATCGCATTTTTTTTCTCAGCTACGGGTACCATCTGTACAATTGGAATGGAAAGAGACCGGACGGTATGTCGTTGCTACCGTGGAAGATGGGAAGGCCTTTGGTGTGGGACGCTAAAAGCGTTGACACCTTAGCACCTTCACACCTTCCAAGCACATCCGGATGTGCCGGCGCTGCTGCTGCATCGGCTGAAGGCCTTAAACGGCGTAAATATGCTAACCTAGCAGGTGATTACATATTTGAGCCGTTTGGGGTTGAGACACTGGGGTCATGGGGTCCCGAGTGCTCGCCGCCTTTATAGAGACATTGCTAAACGCCTAATCGATGCTTCTCAGGACCAGAAGCCTGGCTATTTTCTGGCCCAAAGAATAAGCATCGCCATCCAACGTGGCAACACAGCCAGCATTCTGGGAATCTTCCCATATTTTGTATATATAATAAATATTCCACTTGAAGATCAAAAGAGTGTTACTGTCGAGTGGTATTCTATCATTTGTTTACCCAGGGTGTTAGAAAAAGTTCACGAAAGACGACCCAAAAGCCAACAAAACAAAGTCATTTTTAGCTTCTGAAAAAGTACAATTTGTCACCCATCCTGCGCATAGCCCCGACCTAGAACCCTGTGTTTTCTGTATTTTCCCCAAAATCACAGATTTGATGAGAGGTTTCACGTTTACCAACTCCAAAGAGGCAGTAAAGAGGTAGCGTTCAATCAGCACGTAGAAAACATGCCTTCAGATCTGTGGTCCTCCTGTTTTAAAAAATGGTTAGATCGCATGAAAAAAAATTTTAAATGTAAAGGAGAGTATTTGAAAAGCAATAGACTTTAATTAAGAAAATACTTTAATTAAGAAACTTGATCATTACGGAATCCGGGGGACGGCCTTGAATTTCGTCAATTCTTACTTAAGTGATAGGGTCCAGAAAGTAGTGATCAATGGTAAACAGTCACCTGATTCTCCTGTAGCAATGGGGGTACCGCAGGGTTCAATTTTGGGACCTTTTCTTTTTCTAGTATATATTAATGATCTCCCTCACCTCATAAGAGACGACCACGAGGTAGTTTTGTTTGCTGATGACACTTCTTTAATATTGAAAGTTAAACGTGGACAGCGCGAACTTGACGATGTAAACATTGTCCTCTCTAGGATAGTCCACTGGTTTTGTGCTAATAATTTATTATTAAATGAAAATAAAACTAAATGTGTAAGATTCCCCTTACCTAATGTAAGACTTGTTAAAACCAGTGTTAAGGTTAGGGATGATATAATAGAATTGGTCGATGACACTGGCTTTCTGGGCCTAACGTTAGACTCCAAATTGCAATGGGGGCCTCATATCGGGAAAATTTCGGCCAGGCTTAGTTCAGCAGCCTATGCTGTCAAAAAGATCCGACAACTTACAGACATTAAAACGGCGCGTCTTGTCTACTTCAGCTACTTCCACAGTATCATGACATATGGCATACTACTGTGGGGTAACGCTGCCGATATTGAATGCATCTTTGTGTTGCAGAAGAGGGCTGTCCGGACTATCTATGGAATGGGGTCTCGGGAGTCATTAAGAGATAAGTTTAAGCATATTAACATCCTTACAGTGTATTCACAGTATATTTATGAAATTTTATTGTATACCCACAAGAACAAAAGTAAATTTGTGAAAAATAGTGATAATCATAATCTAAACTTAAGAAATAAGGATAAACTGGCTGTTCCTAAATTTAGGCTTCATAAAGTGAGTAATTCTTTTGCGGGGAACTTTATTCGAATGTACAATACATTGACAACCGAAATAGCAAATTTATCTGTTAATAAATTTAAAAAACTAATAAAACGTAAATTGTGCCATAAAGCTTATTATAGTATTAATATTAATATAAAATAATATAATATAAAAATAATTAATATAAAAAAAAAATATTAATATTAATTTCTTAGATGACAAGGCTGCCTGGTTGTAACACGAATTGCTCCTTTCTAAATAACTCTGTATTAGATTTAAGATGAAATATTTTGGAAAAAAGCCGAACTGAGTTTCTTGAGGGCTCTTCTCAGTCTCGTTGCATTTTGGAACCCTCGGTAGAGTCACACCAACTTTTGACGAATCTAAATAATTTTCTAAAAATTTCAAAGATAATAAACGTTATTTTATTTTATTTTATTTTTACAATAAACATAATGTTTGGTTTTAACATGTTGTTTTTTTAAGTTACGCAAAACTTATAGTGTGACCTACGTATACTAACTACGTATCAACTGCAATTGGTCAAAAAATCTGTAGTCTGCTAAACTCACAAGCAACGCGCCAGGATGGCGCCAGAAAGGCACCAAACCGAATGACTGCAGAGTACAATCATCATTAGATTAAATTGGATGATTAGTTACTCCCGACATTACCAACTTCCCAACCCCTATATCCCGGGAACCGTGCTTCCCACCTAAATTCTGGACAAATTTTTGTTCCCCCTGCAACCTCTCCCATCACAAGTTCCATTCGCCGGCAAAAAAAAATGACGGGAATTTTCATCCCGCAAAAATACCCAAGATTCTCAGTACCCCATATCTCGAAAACTAAGCATCCCAGGTCAATTTTGCCCTCATTTTTCCGGCCCCATAGTACCCTAAGTAAGTATTTGAATCCCATCTTCCAACAAAATTTTTCTTCCCAATTCTCATCCCACTTTCCACAAAACTTCATCTTCGTGCAGGGGCTTCACCCCTGTATCCCGGTAACGGAGCTTCCCAGCTCAATTCTGAGTAAATTTTTTTCCCCTGCACTCCTACCGAGACGTATTCTATTCACCTGCAAAAAAAATCCCGGGAATTCCCATCCCACAAAAATACCCAAGATTCCCAGTACCCGATATCTCGGAAACTAAGCATCCCAGGTCAATTTTGACTTCATTTTCGGACCCCCGCAAGTAATAAAACTCCACCTCTTCCCATAAAAAAATATTCCCAATTCCCATCCCACTTCGATAATACCACTCACTCACCTTTGATATTACCGGTGACAGTTGGTTGTGTTTCTATGTTCCCCTACATATCTAGGTTCTATTAGTAGGTCTGGGGGCTATATCCTGGTAATGTAACATCAATCATTCCCCTGCCCCTCCTCCTCATAGGCAGTTGCAGTTTAAATATGTAAAATATTAGTAGACTACGCACGCAAACAGCTACTAGCGCGTCACAAGCTAGCAGGCAGACGCACGTTCGCTACTGGACTGCATTTGTGTTAGTAGACTACGAAAACTGTAAAAATTTGCTTTCGATGTGCAAATACGATGCTACTTTGCTACAATCGCAATACGCGACTTGCCCCCCTGGTGGTTTACCTACTCTTGATATTCGATTCAATTATGACGTCGAGTTTGATTCGAGTTCGTGTTATTTTGCACTTAATTTGTGACAGTAATTGTCTCCGTTGAGGTATTAGGTACCGAACGCAATGGTCCATCCATTCCAGTTTGCTTAACAGCAGTAAGGCTTAACAAGAACGCTCCTCGATTGTTCGAGTTTTCAAAATTAGTACGAGTAAAATACCTGGTTACCAACATTATAAGTGAGATTATTAATATAATTACCGATTGTAAACAATTGTATCCCTGTTTATTGTTACAAAGTAAATATGTGTCTATCTCCAAAGCCGAAATTTGTGTTTAAATTAAACTTTACCATGATAAAATCGACATGTAGGTAGGTATTGATTTGCCGTACTTATAATATCTTTAATTGCTATTATATTATGCTACGCTAAATATGTTTTATTGAAGTATTTTAATAATGAAGAACTTCAACGGATAACAAAGAAAGGTTTCAAGCGTAAACAGTGATCCTACAATCCTACATATTAAAATAAGTTATTGAAGAAATATTTGTCTAGACAAGTACCTATTGAATAAAAAATATCGTGATGATTACATACAATAAATTAATACAAATATTACATTAAAGGAGAGAAATTCAGTCTTACGTCTCTCATAAGTGTCAAACCAAACCACACTGTGTTGTGACAGTTATTGTGACACGTCCGTATCACTTACGTCAATTTTACGACTGTGGCCGTCGTGACCACAGATAAGTTATATTTTTCTTTGTGTAACGTTGAGTGTAAAGTTATGGTGCAACAAATAAAAAAATATTATTTTTTTCTTTTATACGCAAATTGTCACCCTTCTACATGGGGCACACTAAAAGTTTTGCACTTCTAGCTAATCGGAACTATTTGAATTTCGAATGTTAATTTTTTTTAAAAGTTGCAACCTTCTTAGTAATAAAAAAAAACAATTGGCGGGAAATCATTTGTCAATTGTTTTTTATTACACATCAAAGTTCTACGTATGCAACGAAAATGGAATTAAGTCGAAAAGATTTTAGAGCGATGATTTTTTATGATTTTAAAAGTTCTCTCTCTCTCCGCAAGACTGTGCCGCTCGTCTTCAAAATGCTTTTGGGAGAGAAGCACCTTGTTTGAGCACCGTGAGGCGATGGTTTGCTGAATTTGAGAGAGGTCGAGTTTCTTTACATGACGAATTTCGTGAAGGGCGGCCTAGTTGAAGGCCGCCCTTCACGAAATTCGTCAACCGTCAACGAAAATAATGTGGCTACTGTTAAGCGGTTAATTGAAGAAAACCCGCGGATTACCTATGAGACAATTCGAGGACTGTTGGGGATTGGTATGAGTCAAATCCAGAAAATTTTACACAAAGAATTGAAAGTTCGGAAACTTTGTTGTCGTTGGATCCCTCATGAACTGACAGCGGAGCAGAAGAGGGCTCGCGTGGAATGGTGCTCACAGATGCTACTGAAGTACGACCACGGTCATTCTAATGCTGTTTATGACATTGTCACAGGAGACGAAACGTGGATTTATTGTTTTGAACCCGAAAAAAAATAGCAATTTTGTGAATAGGTTTGAAAATGAGAACAAGCCAACAAAAGTGAGGCAGATCTGGTATTTCTCTCTCCCACCTCTACAATTCCACTTGAAGATCAAAAGAGTGTTAATGCCGAGTGGTATTCTACCATTTGTTTACCCAGGGTGTTAAAAAAAGTTCGCGAAAGACAACCCAAAAGCCGCGTTCTCCTACATCATGGCAACGCTTCTAGACGCACGGCCAACAAAACAAAGTCATTTTTAGCTTCCGAAAAAGTACAACTCGTCACCCATAGCCCCGGCCCAGCACCCTGTGATTTCTGTATTTTCCCCAAAATCAAAGATTTGATGAGAGGTTTCACTTTTACCAACTCCAAAGAGGCAGTGATAGCGTTCAATCAGCACGTAGAAAACCTTGCCTTTAGATCTGTACTCCTCCTGTTTTAAAAAATGGTTCGATCGCATGTAAAAATGTTTAAAATGTAAAGGAGAGTATTTTGAAAATCAATAAACATAATATTTTGGTTTTAACATGTTGTTTTCTTAAGTTACGCAAAACTTATAGTGTGACCTACGCGGAAAGCCTTAGACCGCCATTAATAAACTAGTAGAAATGATAAGTGTGTTTACCCTTTTAAAATACGTCATCATTACGCATTCCCAATTTCGTACACGCAAGAACATAATTCATGAAACATTATTTTCTATATTTGATTTGACACACTTTGTTCAGGTCAAATACTTACAACACGTCAACTTCGATTCATTCTCTTATCTGATTTACGTAACTTCACGAAATACACGACATTCAAATTACCTTCATAGCAATATTGTCTTTTCAACCGACTTCCAAAAAATGAGGAGTCAGGAGGCTCTTAATTTGACTGTACGTTTCTTTTTCTTTTATGTTTCTACCTCATATCAAGATTTTTTTTTTAAATTAATGCTGCTACTTCCCAAGTTTTCCCATTTCAATTTCGTCCTTTTCCGAAAATTATTTGGTCCCATTTCGGTAATTTGAATATGTCATGTCTACTTACTTCTTCAGATCGACATCGATCTTCGTGCGTTTTCTCAACGCTCGAATTCTTATATGCTCGAGGTCGCGTCATCATTTGCATGACATGTCTCAATGCTTCATACCGAAATTAGATTCAGATTCGTTTAGTTCTCTTTTTACCCGACTGCATCAGCGAGGATTATGTTTTTCGCACGTGTTTATGTACAGGTAGTTTTCTTTGTATTTATCACCTGAGTGGCAGAGGGTACTTACATAAAATTAAAAAAAAAAGACGTGTGGCACTCGGAGACTGCCGCGGTTAAGCTATTGCATAGTTGCAATAAAAAAAAAGAAAAAAATATAATAATAATAATCATCATCATCATCATCATCATCATCATTTATTTCAGGTAATTTACCCATAACAAAATTAATCAATTGCATCACAGTCAATTCAGTTCAGTATTAGTCGCAGAAAAACTATTATTTTCGATTTTATAAATAAAAATAAATGTCACAAAAACACCTAGGTACGTATTACAATTAAAATGTCACTAACAAGTAATATACTGAATGTCATAAAAATAATAATATATATAAGTATAATAATATGCTGATAACAAATAAATAAAAATGTCATAAATATATTTTAGAATGTCATAAATTACAGAACAATTATTAAAAATATCACAATGTCATGAATTCTGTAAACTGTTAAAAATTACCATTAAAAACAACATTAATAAGAGATACAAATAAAATCACCAACAACAATATTCCCCGACCGCTTATTACCTATAACCCTCTCCTAGGCATTGGGACTGACAGATGTCTCCCACAACAATGGCGCAGTTAATGACAGTCCATTCGTTCAGCTATATACAACCTAAACGCATTATTGTAGAGGACGCGGAGGGCACTGTAGCTCCTTTTGGTGTAATCAGTCCACAGGCTGCACGTGTAGAGAGACGTACAATACGCTCGAAAGAGCGTAAGTTTAACATTAACCGAGCAACGGGCAAACCTGCGACCTATCATGTTAGCTCGTACTGACAGGGCCCTCCGCTCCCTCTCAACATCAGCATCGTCCTTGAGGTCAGCAGAAACCACGTGACCCAGGTATGTAAACTGCTTAACAGTATCTAAGGGCTCGCCATAGAGTCGCACTGATGGTACATTCCGGGGACACTTGGTGCCGGCCCCAAAGACCATACATTTGCTCTTTTTGATATTGTATATTAATACACCGGAAGGCTAGGTCGTACATTAATTTTATTTGTGTCCTTCCAAAAACCACTAAAATTACCTTTCGAATGTTTTTCCGCAAGTGCATCCATTCTTAGTTGGTCCTGATGGTTTTGACACCATTTCAGTTTAGATTTGAACACTTTTCTGGTCTCACACATCTCGTGGTAGGTAGTACCATACCGCGGCCTTCCACACATTACCCATTCTTTAAATCTGAATCTAGCCTTCCGATGAGCCTCGCTGACGTATTTATTCCACCCCGCCACACGTGCGCCACCCCCCACCGGCGCCCTTACTCGACTCACCACGGCCGCCTCACTCAAGGCCTCTACAATATTGACATACATCCTATCTAAAATACATATACATACATAATAGTAAGACCTTCGAGATAACCGCCATGTGGGACGTAGACTCGACGATTATTGTCCCGATAATCGTTTCGGCAAATGGACTAATAGCGAAGAGTCTCGATCAACATCTCAAGAGACTCTCGCTAGACTGTTGGATCAAGGGTCAGATACAGAAGGCTGTCGTCCTCGACACGGCACGCATCGTTAGGAGGTTTCTCAGTCTGTGACCTCTGCCGCTGGTAGTTTGGGCCCTGCTCCGCTACTGGTGGTGGTCTGACATGGATTTTTTTATAATATTATATGTAACTTTTTATATAAATATTGTAAAAAAATGTATGTTAAGAATATAATTTGAATAAATGAAGATAATAGTAATAAATATAATAAATATAATATTATTGTTCTCTTTATTAACACTTATTATAATTATTATTATTATAACATTTGCACCAAAAAAAATTAATTACAATATAAAACGATATGAAAGACGTCAGCCTGTCAGCCGTGTTTTTTTTTGTGTTAGGTGTTAGGTTATTTTCGTTCCGGAATTTCTGGATTCGGTCTCCACGCTCAAGGCCCGCGATAGAAGCTATGCAATAGCTTAAAAACGTATTAGTAAAATAACAACGTAGAACAAAACGTACTACCTATAGTTTACATCCCCGGAATGTGTTCTAATGGGAAAACGAAACTACGCGAGCAGATCCATTGGCGTCCTATATAGTTACCAAAATCACATTTAAATATAATATTACTTATGAACTATTGAAACAACAATCACGAGGTTACGAGAGCAATACTATCAACTCGCGTAATTACATTGAACGCTGTTCATACGAAATGCTGATGAGATTGATATGAACGTCCCACGTAATTACGCAATGAATTGCGTAAATTATATCCTTTTGGGAGATTTTAACGCTTAATGACCTTGTATTATTGAAATTCGATAATGTTAAGTATATATGTATCTTTGTTAGGTTGGTACTTTATACACGTACTTAAGCAGGTACCCACTTAAATATGCGCGACATTTTATGTTTTTCTGCTTATTTTCCTACCTAGTCAATATTACCCATTCCTATATAATGTATCTCGTACCTACACAATACATTTATAATACATTTATAATACATAATACCTTAAATAATGTATCTGGAGTTGTTATGTTATAGTGTGTTTATATAGTTTTATATTTATTTATTCATTAAGATTAGAATTTTATTTCCATTTTTTTTAGTTTGTACTTATTTATTAATTTATATTTGGCACCAATGTTTTACCCACCTTAACACTTGTCTCTTTAAATACCTGTCCATCCTAAGGTTGCCTGTAAGATATTGCTTTTAGCGATGAGGCCGCCCTTTGTACATCCTGTTTTTGTTGTATCTTGTGATTTGTAATTGGTGTACAATAAAGTTTATTCTAATCTAATTTTATAAGGACTTTATTCATATCAATTAATTCAAGCATTTATTCCTATCCGATATATTTTGTACAGTCGTCGGCTAAAATGTTCACGTCAATTCAAATTATGATTTTATAATCACTCTTATTTATTCGAAGATTAGCCAGAGGTATTTAATATCTAGGTAACATTTAGGTAATGTTAAAACCTACTGATTCCCACTTTTCCCCTGTTATTTTGTCGACTTCACGTAATAGGGTGAAACACTTGTAACTACTTTCCACTTGTTCTGTGGTATAATATGCGTTGGTGTAGGTTTGCTAAATCTACGCCAACACACTCAGAACCACGTCTTTATCCTCAAAGACTTTAGTTTTACCAACATTCTTTATTGTACATTAAAAAATTAAAAATATATACACAAGTTGGTAATTATTAAAAATAATATGCACAAAGGCGTGCTTAAGTCAAAAAAATGACTTTTCTGCCAGCAGACCTTAGATGTTTAGAGCATAAAGATGATTATTGTAGAGAGAAGCAGTGTGTTTAACAAGAAGTAGAAGTTCAATGTAATTAAGACTTAGTTCGGCTGCCTATGCGGTTAGAAAGATAAGGTCACTGACTGATGAAAAAACGGTACGATTAGTTTATTTTAGCTACTTTCATAGCGTTATGTCATATGGTCTGCTACTATGGGGCTCAGCTGCCGATATTGAGACAATATTCATATTACAGAAACGAGCTATACGAGCAATCAATAAACTCGGACCCCGTGACTCGCTGAAAGAACTATTTAAAGAAATTAATATTTTAACCGTTGCTTCTCAATATGTTTACGACAACATCGTATATGTACGGAAGAACATAGAACTCTTCAAAAAAAGATCCGACAACCATAATTATAATACACGAAATAAAAATAAATTGGCAATGACAAAAATTAGACTTCATAAAGTTGGTAATTCGTTTGTAGGCAAATGTATAAAAATATTTAATAAAATTCCGCAGGATTTGGTTGACATGCCTCTTAATAAATTTAAAATAGTAGTGAAAAAACGTTTGATGAAGAAAGGCTATTATAATGTAGACGAATATCTAAATGATAAAAATGCATGGTCACCCTAATCTGCTGTTGTTAGCCACTCGTACAATACAAATTGTAACACAATGTAAACAAAACAATATTAACAAAGAAAATGGATAATCTACCTGAGTTTCTTGCCGGTATCTTCTTAGGAGAACCAACTTACCGAACCAGCGAAAGAATCATTTTCAAATGGTTATTTATGTAATTAATTTAGTATTTTTATAATATTACTTGACATAAAATTGTAAAATTGTGACATTCATATGTGCTCTTTATGTGCCTAAACTGAATAAATGAAATTGATTCTTTGATTCTTTGATTCATTGAGTATGAAATAAATATATTATTAATAAAGTAATAGATAACTAAGTAAATACATACAATTACAGTATCAAGCAATATAACATCAGATAAATAAAGACGTAGATAAATAAGAATAAAGACAAATCTAAAAAGTTTAATACATATAAAATACAATCAAGGAACTATTGGGAGAGGAAATGCTCCTTCACTCCTTTCTTAAAAATTGCCAATGACGGGCTCGCACGAATGTCATGTGGCAGCGAGTTCCACAATCTGACAGCCTGGACTGTGAAGAAGTCATCACAGCAGCTAGAGGTATGTACAGGAGTTCAAAGGAGAAGAGATGAGGAAACACGACATGCCTTGTCTCTCTCTAGGCACCAGATAGTCAAAGCGCTCACGGAGATAGCCAGGAGAACTAGGAATGTGAAGGATAGTATAGAGCAGAGACAGAATGTTTGCTTGACGTCGCTGCCGAATCGGGACCACCCCAGTCTATGCCTAAATTCAGAAACGAAGGCCATAGATGAAGCGGATTCCCAAATTCTACAGACGTTCAAGTTTGTTGACAAGCTCCTCCGATGCATCTAAGAAACAGACATCGGCATAGTCCAACAGTGATAGTAGAAGAGATTGCGCAAGAGTCACTTTAGTTTGAAATGGTAAGAGTTTCTGAAGAGTTTTGAGAGACTGAAATGAGTAGTAGACCCTCCTACTTACCTTGGCAATATGTACATCCCAGGAGAGATACGAATCCATGTAAAGACCCAAATTTCTTGCGCTATTAGAATACTTAATAGGTTCTGAATTACATATAATAGGAGGCAAAGAGTCACCCAATAGCCCAAGCATATATCGGCCACCAACAATGAGTGCCTGAGATTTACTAGGATTGACTGATAATCCAAAGGATTTTGCCCAACAACAGATTTTTTCCAGGTCCTCATTGATGGCAACAATAGCATCATTCATGTCATCGACTTTGAAATGACGATACACCTGCAAGTCGCCAGTCACGTTGTAAATTCCACATGCGAGCCAACTGGCGATAACCAGGAACTTTTGTTTGCCTGTTGACCTTTGATATTTTAATATTAACCTCTATGGATCAATCTATCTACATTATTCTATTAGGTTCTGATAAAATAGATGATGCAGTTGAAAGTTTTGGATTGGAAATTGGAATCATACGTTTCGATAAAATTACCGCAGCGAGCCGAACCCACTTCAATTCGGAAACTTACTTCGTTTACTTTACAAGTCTTGTAGAAATAAATTAAGATTAATTTATGAATTTTTAGGTAGTAGGTACCTACCATTGAGTTTGTATATTATGTAGAGGGCGAGTGTCACCTGTGTTCTCTTTGTGAAGAATACTAAGCGGCTCTGATAAAGGTTGTCAAATATATGTTTGCGTTCCTCTAGGGGCGCCACATTACATTAAAACACGTCAAAAACAAGACCTCAGAACAATAACTACAAACAATCATTAGTTCCATTTTTTGCTATACAACAATTTAAACTGGGAAGTTGTAGTGACGTTACGTTATCCTCGACTGTTTGACTGCTCTGACGCGCAGAGTGGTTGTTAGTGGTTCAGACCGGTTATCAGCACTCTATATATACGTAGTACCATAGTGATAGTTGCCCTGAGGATACCTACATATTCTACGCACTATGGTGTTTTAGTTACAAAGAACTTATTTATTTTTTAAGTAATTCTAGTTTTTGGGTACATATTTCATAGCTTGAATTGCAAGCATTATGGAATACTCTTTGTTAACGACTGACGTTAATTAGCTGTGAGCTTTCCTTGTTAAAAAATAGATAGGCAACACCTACATAGGTAAAGGCAAGCAGAAGCATCACCTATACGCCCACATTTACCATTTGATTTGTTGGCCTCTTAAATTCAATAGCTACCTATTCTATAATCCGATACTAAATTCCAACAGGGACCGGTGTTACATAATAGAACCTAAATTCCTAAAGTTACACATAATCTATTACCTACCAACAGCCTCGGCAGTCCGGATTGTAGGTATTTACCATCTAGTCATAGAAATAGATAAATCTACTCCTGTACTAAATAAAATACTACCTAGCTAGACAAACCAGGATTGGCAATTCTTAAACTTTAAATAGGTATGTCACGTAACCGAAGCGAGTCCAAACACCGGAGATTGAGCTGGCCGCGGTCTGGAGATCGACCAACTTTGACAAAGAGTAATGATACACTACGACATGACCGACATCTCCACTCCAAACAGTATAGATACCTAACTAGCTTATATTTTTACACAAATAATATTACATAGGGTTGTCAATTTGGAATTGTGTGGCAATGACATTTTTTTAGGTTAAAAAGTAACCAAAATTTTTCTGAAAATAAATATAAATTAAACTAAACCTAGAAACTTATAACAGGGGTGTATTTTCCGCCGGGCGCCACTGGAAATACCTTGTGGTGCTTACCAGGGACGCCCTGCAATGGACGTAAGAGATTTAAATAAAAAGGGTGTGTATTTTTGTATAGAAAGCCACGCAACAACAAACCGCCTCCAGCGAGATTTAATTCTGTCAAGAATTTGAGCTTTGTCTTTCTAAAATCATAAGTTATCATCAAATCAATCGATTTTTTTACAATTAGGCATCTTCACAAGTGTAGAGTGTAAATTTTTTTGTTAAGTTAACCTAAGGTACAATTTGTACCCAGCCCTGTACCTACCTAAGAAACACTGAAAGCAAAATCCTCACGTCTCCTAGTCTCCTGAGTATTAAAGTAAGAAATTGTGTACACTGTAGGAACGACACCCGTTTATCTTTCAATACGTAGGTACATATCAAGGTACAATAATAAGTATTCAAAAGGTTCGAAATGAAGTTGTTGTCTTTGGCTCTCTAACGTTTCGTTTGTAATACCTACCTACCTACATAAGTACTAAACTACAAACATAAGGTTTACCTACACATTCATTCAATGATATACCGAATGTGTACATTGCATTCGATAAAGCACTACCTACATGTCATATTAAATATCGTATGTGTTTAAAGCTTAAAACACACTGGTCCTTCACAAACGACGTATGCCACGCAACGTGAGAAATAGCGACACACTGGTCCTACGTATTACGACGTCTGATGTTTATATTTTCTACGCGCTATGACACTTTAAACGTGTTTGACAGCGTCGTACGTGTAAGGCAGGGTGGTGAATAACCAGTGTGTTCGTTACCATACAAATAGTATAGGCCAGATCCTGTTCAGATGTCATAATGAGTGGTGTACGTCGCATGTGAAGGATGAGTTTACCCGTCCCTTTAAAGCTACGAATTCATCATTACATTAATTTGACTGTCCGTTAGAATTTTAGTTAGGATTACATAATGTTTATTGATTTTATAATTGTAGATTTGAATTTATATTTTCATATGGTACAATTGAGTTGACGCCAGGGGTTACTATGAACTTCACTTACCGGTTCGATGACGACCTTTTGGGTGAAAATCTTATATAACAGCGGAAGCCCGCAACCTCATCCGCGTCCTCATTTCTGCATCACTTTTTTTTGCTACTCCGGTCCTACTCGTATTAGTATAGCCTTCCTTGATAAAAGGGATTACTAAAACAAAACAAAATCTATTCGCAATATCGGTAGTTTCTGAATCTTCAGCTTAATAAATAGGTGCTTATGTGTAGCGTATAGCGAGCGGATACTAGGTACCGTGGCGGGGATAGTTACTATACTAAGTAGGTTGGAGAGTCGAGCGTCTCGGTCGGGTGCTCAGTCTTGTACCTACAGGAAGTCTTGCCCGCACCGTCGCTCTGTACCTATACACAATGATGGTGTCCGGTAACACTTACACCTTACCTATTAGTTGGGACTAAAAGTAACTAAATAAATATTTTTTGACATGCTCACACAACGTCATCTAGCCCAAACTAAGCTATAAGCTTGTGCTATGGGATCTAGACAACTGATAAACATACTTATATTTTATAAACTTAAGACAAACGGGTCTTTTACGCGATTATTGAGATATATACGAGTACATACCTCTTTATTACCCGACGTTTCGACCCTGTTACAAGAGCCGTGGTCACAGGTGGACTGAATAATGTGGTACTCACACTGGTGGACTCAATAATCGCGTAAAAGACACGTGCCCCCATATACGGTACAATTCATCGTTGCGATCCATCCCTACTGACCGTTCGAAACGATTGATCTGTAGTGTTGCCGCTCATACACGAAGCGATTGGTCGTTACGATCGATCATTTATACATTTGAAATGGAACGATAAAGACGTGCTCATAAATTCAATACGCGCCCTGTAAAATGGAAAACGAACTTCTTTTCTCGTCTGTGGCGGTAACTTTGATTATGTTACAGAAGAAAATAAGAAAACCTAGAAAAGTTTTTTTACACCGGACCAGAGGTGTCTGCTGTACAAGACTCAGATTAGACCCTGCGTCGAATACTGCTCTCACCTCTGGGACGGCTCCGCGAAGTATCTGCTGGACGCTCTCGACGCTATGCAGCGACGGGCTATTCGTATTATAGATTGTCCGGAGGTAACGGGAAGCCTTGAGCCGCTAGCTCAGCGTCGAACAATAGCTTCCTTGGCCGCATTCTACCGTATTTACCACGGCGAGTGTTCTGAAGAGCTCTTCAATCTGATCCCACCCTCTTCCTTCCGATCCCGAACAACCCGTGCCGGGCAGAGATGCCACTCCCACACAGTGGATAGCATGTTCGCGAGAACCGAACGTTTTAAACGTTCGTTTCTCTACCGAACGATAGTGGCCTGGAACGCCCTGCCTGTACACGTGTTTCCTCCCACATATAATCCTGGGTTCTTTAAGCGGAGCGTGAAGAGGCACATCAGTAGGTCGTCAAGTTGAGGACCACTCTCTATAGTATTGCGTGCTGTGAGAGTGGCCCACTACCACCAGGCGGGCGGCGTCAATTTGGCGAACCAAATATAAAAAGAAAAAAAAGTATGGGTTAAGAAATGGCTATTAAAGCGAAATCAATATTCGCATATAAATATTTTAAATGAATTAAGGTTCCACCTAAAAGATTGGCACAACTATATGAGAATGACGGAACCTACGTACCTAAAGTTATTGAAACTAGTATTACCTAAAATACAGAAACGCGACACAAACATGAGACAAGCTTTGGAAGAAAATAATAGCATAATTTCGCTCAAAAGAAGACATTACAAACTTCGACATATGTTTCACCTCTCTGTTCTCTTTGAGACAGTCTTGAGAATGCCTCGTGAAGAGGTGAAACATAATGTCGACGTTTGTAATGTCTTCTTTTGAGCGAAATTATGCTATAAAAACCCAACCCCAACGGGACGGGATTTTTTTTCCGACCAAACCCCCGAAGAGGCCACACCGGTGGCCAAAGTCCGCTGGGCGCCTCTGGAAATGCCTTCAGTGTCACCAGAGACGGCCGCGGCAATGGACATGGGAGCGGCCGCGGGATCGCGGAATAAAAAAAAAGTCAGACGTTTTATTTGGTTATTTTTTCGACAGCTTCCTCTAGCTGTTCTGCAGTGTAATTTTTGTAATTTCTTGAGCCCGGCTTTTTTTGTAATTTCGCACCATGTTTATTCCTGTAAAGAGGTGACTTTCATAAGCAAAATAAAACCTGTACAAATCGATAACGGCATGCAACGGGGCGACTTTGAGTTCTATCAATATCGCCCCGTTGAAATTATCAAAGTAATAATATAATAATAATAATAACTTTAACAATAATAACTTCAAAAATTTTGCAAAAATTTAATATGTGAAATTCGGAACATAATCACTATAAACCATGTAATGTATAGACATAAAGCGCAAAAAGAAAATAAAATTAGTTATTTTGGTATATTATAAGTTATTATGACCATGATTTACTTACATGAATTGGATGTAACTTCGAGAATTATTTGCCACGTTCTCTGATGCGTCTGCGCTTTGGGAATGAATGACAATTATGGCTAAAATATCAGTTCTACGAGCATCAAAAAATATTAGGACGCGTTCGGATATTTCATGAGATATTTAGGTAAAAGTAAATTTTTTATGTTATCATCAAAGTCACCCCATCGTTCTAAAGTAACCCCATTTTACGGTACTACCCTTTGACGTTGTAATTTAGTTTTATTTTGTTGTGTACCTAATCACATAATTATGAGGTCTGCTTATCTGACATTTAAAATTTTGTTTTATTTGAATTATACTTACAAATTAATTAATCATAATATTGACTCATCAGATTTGACCAATCAGACATTGTAATTACTTATTTCATGATGCCTGCTAATTTTGCATGCCAGTTGGCGGAAATATGGTGGAACTAAAACTATTATAATACCTCTGTATTTAAATACTGAATGGAATCAGGTGTTACCTGGTGAAAGTCCATGATAAAACAATGGTAAATATGATTTTTAATCTTTAAAAAACAATAGCAAAATTTCGCTCCAAACAAACGTTATAAACGTCGACATATGTTTCACCTCTACACGAGGCATTATCAAGACTGTCTCAAAGAGAACAGCAAACTGTAAAGCGAGAACATAGCTACTTTTAAGGTATGAGTATGCAAATCTCACTAGCGCGATGTAGGATGTGACACATACAAGAACTTTCCGTTGAACATTATATTAACTTGATTTGTACCTACCAACAACAAAAAACGGGGGGGGGGGTTTGAACAGGATGCTGGTAGTGCCTATGAACCATCAATCATATATAACAACGAGTTGAACATAATTTGTCATATAGCACAGGCCAATGGTTACGGTGTGGATATGGTGTATTCGATGCTAAATAAAAAGCGTAGACAGATTAGTTATCGTTTATTGCACCCTGACCAGGGCCCTATCAAGAAGTACACTGCCTGTTTGCCGTATTTGGGTTCCGTATCATTGAGTGTTGCCAAAATCCTGAGGGATAACAGTATATTTCCAGCTTTCAGAGCCCAAAACACCTTGGAATTATGTAATGGTAAGGATGTGGTAGCTGTTTCAGAAAAGTCGGGAGTGTATTTGCTACATTGCGACACTTGTGATATGAGGTATGTCGATCAGACTGGTAGATCCTTTGAGGACAGATTCAGGGAGCATTGGTCGGCTGTCCGTAACGGGCTGTCCGGAGAGGTCCCATTTTGCTAAGCATCTTCTTGATACAGGTCACACCTTGAACAATGAAAACACGTTTGAGATTTTGAGGTTGGGTGATAAGGGGTTCTAATTGTGTGTCTGGGAGCGCTTGGAAATATTTAAACGGGATGTGGATACAGTCAAGTGTGGCACACCGTTGGAAAGGTCGTGGTCTCAAGTGGTGCGATAAGATTAGAAATTTAACAAAAAGTAAAAAAAAAAAAAATTATTACTTGCGCAGTTTGCGCTAAGGGTTGCTAGTAATTATATATAGCACAGAAATAACATAGTTTATGTTTAAAATTTATTAAAACATGTACTCACCGATCTCGTGGAACTCATTCCCTCATGTGGTATTTCCTGGTCTTTTAAAAACACAAAAATTCCTGACAGAATTGAGTCATTTTGTTTCTTTAACTCTTTCCGAAACACAGTTCTTAAATTTTTTTTTTTTTTTTTATATATTTAAGTCAGCAGTATTGTCTATTTGTTTAATTTTTTTCAAAAGTATTTCATAGCACACTGTTCGCTTTAAGGTATTATGATAATCTTTGTGTTTTGTTTTCCATAAAGGCTGTTGCTCTCTGAACAATTCAATAAATTCAATTAAGTGAGCTTTACTCCATGTAGTCATTTTTATTGTTTGTGCTTACGTGCGTTACTCAAGTGTGTACATGCGCTAGCTAAAGGTGGGTACTGACCAACGTTACGAGGAGTAATGTAACTTGTTACACAGCGAGCATTCGTGCAGTCAGTACGTCGCGTTACGGGGAAACCAGCGAGCAACGAGCCGCTCGTTGCTCGTTTTGAGTGCTCCACCCGGCTGTCGGGTTTTCGGCGAATCCTTTGACTGTTACGCGGTTCAGTCAGTACGCGTCGCTCGTCGCGAATGATCACACGTCGTTCCTCTCGTAATTATTTCAGTTTTTTCTTGAAACATGAAGTGGGACAAAGAAAAAACTCTGCATTTTATAGAAAAATACAGAGAAGAACCAGTGTTGTGGAACCCAGCTCATCCAGAGCATTATAACAAATTAAAGAAAGAAGACGCTTGGGATAGATTGGCTTCGTTACTCGACAGCGAAAGAGAAACTTGTAAAAAGAAAATGACAAGTTTACTGGCATCACTGAGGAGGGAAAAACAAAAAACTGAACAATCAACTGGTACAGGAAAAGGTACGTATTTATTTATTAAGTTTTTAAGTACTTGGCCCACTTGCACCACCCGCACTAACACGGGTTCACCGAATACGGTCTCGGCCTCCAGACCCAGCGTGAGGTGGTTTTGTGGTGGAGTGGCCGTTTTGCCGGGTGAGTGCGGGTGGTACAAGTGACATATACAATTGGTTTTCTATTTAAATATAATTTTACAATTATATTGCTAAGATTACGAAATTCACGAAACATAGGGCTCGATGTTTGTTAATTTCAACTTAAATTTCAGGCGCAGAAGAAGTGTACCATAGTACTTGGTTTGCATACAAAGCTATGATATTTCTACTGGATAGAAATAAACCTCTTGCCACAACAGATACTATAGTAGTAAGTCCATTTTAAGCATAATTTTCTTGCCAGCTTACAGACCCTTGCTGAATGCAGTATTCAGCAACTTCATTACGAATATTGTGAGCAGATCTTGTAGCCCTTCGTGGTCTTATTTGCAAGGGTAACATACTAGTCATTTCATTGTTCCCTTCTCTCCAGTTTCCAAATCTGACCTGGCCGTTCGGTTCTTCGTCAAAGCTACCTGCAGGGGTATATACATGAGCATTATTACCTTTTCTTAAAAAATTGTGAAGGAATGTTATTGCTGTTACGACAGATGTCGCGGTGTTCGGTTCTAATAAATCTTTGCGGTTTCCGCAAAACTCTAAAAACTGCAGATAATATGCCGAACACATTTTCCACCACTCTACGAGCTCTGCAAAGTCGGTAGTTATATATGCTTTCTTTAGAACCACGTTTATGATATCCTGCGTATACTTTCATCATATTTTCGGTAAGAGCAAAAGCTTCGTCGCCAACAAAGTAAAATGGAATTTCTTCTGTTCTTGCTGGCAGCGCAGTGGGTTGAGGGATGTTTAATGTATTATTTTTTAGTTTTTCCTCAGATATTCTTCCTTGATATTCAATGTTTACATACAAAAAGTTATATTTCGCGTCAACAACTGCCAGTAATACGATGCTGAAGAAACCCTTGTAATTATAAAATTCACTTCCACTGTTGATCGGTACCTGCAGTAAAATATGTTTACCGTCGATTGCGCCTAAGCAATGTGGAAAATTCCACAAAGTATCATAGCCATTTGCTACAACCGGCCATTGCTCCGGTGTTTCTGGCATCTGAAATAATGATTTATATTTATTTTCAGCTACGTGAAGGTGTTTCAGAACAACCGCCTGATGATTGCAATGACAATGATTGCCCTCCGCCTGCCAAAAAAAGCAACAATGATGGCCATCCGCCTGTCAAAAATAGCGACCATGATTACCCTCGGCCTCCAAAAAGGAAGAAAGTAGTAGACCCAAGCCCGGAAGAAATAATGGCATCTACTTTCAATATTTTAAAAAAGAAAACCGAGCAAACGGAGTCAACTTCGCACAAACTTGACGAATGTGAAGCCTATGGTATTTTTTTGACAAATAAATTAAGATCTTATTCAAAGACAACAAAAACACATACATGTGCAGCATTACATATCAAATATATTGTTTAGTGCTGATCGCGGAGAATATGACTATGTTGGCATGAATAACTACAATTCTTCACAAGGATACTCTACACGACCAACAACTTCAAGAGCCTCATCGATGCCACAGCTAAGCCCTGAACCACCTACATCAAATACGTCCTATGGGTCACCAGCTATGAGTGAACATTTTCTATCAGAATTTGGTGATTTAATTAATTAATTAATTTGATATGTAATGACTACTTTTTCTGAATTAATTAAAACAGTACATACCTTTACATATTCTTTTAATGCTCCAATAAGGGCTTCGCTGATCTCTTTTACTATAAATCCTATTCGTTGCTTTGATATCTTGAAAAGATATTGCATACTAGTATAGGAATCTCCTGTAGCATAAAAACGAAGCGTTAGTGCTAATCTTTCCGTGACACTAATTGCTTTTCTATAATTTGTGTCTTTTTTAAGTACTTTTGGTCCAATTAAATTCAACAGTTCTTCAAAATCGCTCGAAGACATGCGTACAAAGTTTTTATATTGTCCAGTAATCATTTGGTTTTTTAATATTGCAATCAATGACAAACCACCACATACGCCTCTGCTTTTAAATAAGTTTGATGTCCAGTAACGTTTCATCTTCTTCTTCTTAATTTGGATGAAACATTAATAAAGTAGAATGAAAGATATCAACACGTCCTCGCTGTCAGCCATCTTGTGAACACTGGCGGCGAAAGCGTAGCACAGAGTTTTGACGAGCTTGTTACGCCGATTTTTAGGAAACACAGCACATGCTCGATGCGTAACACGCTCTATGCGAATGTTACATTACACCTCGTAGTCAGTACCCACCTTATGCAGCGAAGGCGGCGCGTACGGCGGCTGGCGAGTGGCGACAGAATGAAAAAAAAATCGAATCGATGATCGCAAGAGCCAATACACTATCGATTCATCGTTACGATATTCATGATTGCATGGGTTTTTGCTGCGATCTCCGATGGCGTCTGCGATCAAGTAAATCGTTAACGATCGTAACATACATTACAGATCCGTCGTTTCGATCGGTCTAAAGCGATGGATCGTAACGATAAATCGTCCCGTATATGGGGGGTTATAATGTGTACAAAACGCGAAAGTTTAAAAAAATATATATTTCAAAACACATACATAACATACATAGAAAACACCCAAACTCCGAAACAAACATTTGTGGGTTACACAAATATGATATAACAACAAAATCTCTAATATTTACAAAATATAACAACGGAACCTATAATTTTATTTAATATAACGATTAGTTAATATAATGAACGATTGATATAATTTTAAAATAACTAATTTTTATAAGCAAAACATACATTAAATATAACATCGTTTGACATACCACTCAAAAGATATAAAACTTATTTGTTCTAATATGATGAAAACGGTCTTGTTTGACCGGAAGGAATTTGACAAATATTCGCTTCTCAAAAAAATTTTCGCATAATTTCATTTGTCAAATTATTACTTATCAAAAAATATATTCCCAAAAAATTGTAACGCAAACCTAATGTTTGGGAAAACTATAACTTGTTTACCAACTAGTTCTTTTAACATTTTTTATTTAGTCAAATAACCATTTTTTTAAAATCCTAATGTAAATAGTTCAGTTCCGGGTAACCTACTAAAAACAATCTTTTTTTCTATTAATGCTAGTCGTTTCTGGCACTCGCCGGTCGCTGCCACGGCACAGCTCGCTTCGCTCGCTCGGCTCGTGATTAGAAGGTCACAGTTTTAACCTAACCTAACCTACCCATTTTGTTTTCACCAAACGTTTATTGTCTGAAGATTGTTTGTACTCAGAGTCGGGGTGTTAACCATAATGACATTTTTTATATATTAAACGTTAGACCTAATGATTTTCGATTACATAAACAATATATATATTAAACGTTAGACCAAATGATTTTCGATTACATAAACGTTATATCAAACAACGTTATACTAATTAAGTTTTAGAATAAATAAATGTTATATGTAAAGAAATTATATCAACAGTTGGTATGTCTCACGTTGATTATATCTTATGAACGATAATAAAATGAAATTAGACCCACAAATATTGTATTCGACCCGGGAATCGAACCCGAGACTCCGGAGTCGAAAGCCGATGCACTACCGATCACGCCACCGAAGCAGTCAAGTACTGGCAAAATGTTAATGTATAATTTCCCTCTGCCTGTCCCTACTTGGATATAGGCGTGATATGTATACCTATACATTCTACAGACAAATGGGTATGTAAGAAACACGGAACGATCTGTGAATACCGAATACTGTAGTGGGCCACTAGTTGCGATGATAAATAGAGGCTTAACGTTAGCAAATTGCCGATTAGGGCATTCTTGACTAACACGGGTGTACGGATAAAGTTAACGTTTATTCTGCAACGACCCTCTGGGGGTTTCACTGGTAACGAATTGATTGCTTTCTTGTTAAATCAGTACCTATGGTTTTTATTCTCTTACTAGCTGTTGTCCGCAGCTCCGCCTGCGTGTTATAGCTTTCTTAATCACCAGTTACTGATTTATTATGTATAGCTGTTGAGCTATATTGTATCTTAAGATAAAATATTATAGTATCTTAGCCGTGTGCAGCGCCCTTTAGTGAACTCCACTGCGGGTGACGTAACCTACGACAAACTTATTATTTACGGTTGGTACAGTAATCGGGTCTAGGGATCGAACCGCTAAATTAAGTTTGTTTTTTGGAGTTTACTCCTTAAGAATCGATTTTCATATATAAGGCGCCCGGTATGAGAAAAATCCGAGGGGTAAAACCTACTAACAAGTAACGAAAATCGTGTCACGTTTTTGGTGCGCACCTCTAGTGCGCAACTTTCTGATTTGTTATGGTTAGATACTCGTACTTAAGGAGTAAACTCCAGTCGTGCGTCGGAGCTGACACACACACTTTTTTATTATATAATGTATAATACTTTTCCGGGATAAAAAGTACCCAGCGTGGTGCCCAGGATATTAAAAAATAATTATACCAAGTTTCATCGTAATCAAACCGGTAGTTTTTGCGTGATGCCTGAACAAACAGACAGACAGACAAAAATTTTTTTATCACATTTTTGGGTTCGGTGTCGGTCTAGTAACACCCCCTGCCATAATTTTTTTTTGATATTTTCAGTGTACAAAATTTTCACTTCTAAAGATTTAATGTAAGTTTAGATTTTGCTTCACTATTCTATTGCTCGTGTACAGTCCTACCATTTAAAGGCCCAACCAGTTAACCCACCCATTTTTAAAAAAAGTTCCCCGACACCATTTTTAAGAAGTAAATGGATAATGTACAGTCAGCTTCAGAGAAAAGGAACCCCCCTTGATAATGACATGAAAGCATTAAAGTTTTTTGAATCATTGTGTATATGGCATGTTGGTCTAGTGGTTATGACCGATGCTTTGTGGACACGGCAACCGGGGTTCAAATCCTCGGACACAAGTTCTTTTTTTATTCATATAATTTTTTTTTTATTTTCTTAAGCACTTTTTGTTAATTAATATTTAAGGAATCAAATTTTATAGTAGGTATGAGGTCTGTAAGAAAAGATAGGCTTATTGCTTATGCACCATTCTTTTATATTCAAAGATTATACAGAGTGTAAAAAATTAATGTTTGCAACTTTAAATAAATAAGTAAATAAAAATTGTAGTTATGTTTCTAGAATTATCTAATATTAAGTAAACATTTTATACTTCACTTAGGGTATTGTATTTTATCAATAATAAGTAATAATAATAGTAATAAGTAATAGTAATTCGAGAAATAAATTAATATTGTTTATACAATATTAATTTATTTCTCGAATTACATTTCTAGGTTTTTTTCTTTCCTCTTTCCATTTCTGGTTGAGTATACAGTTTTTCTATCTGAGTTAAATTGGGGTTACTTATTTTTAAATTTTACCTGACCTAAATTTATTGATAAAATACAATACCCTAAGTGAAGTATAAAATGTTTACTTAATATTAGATAATTCTAGAAACATAACTACAATTTTTATTTACTTATTTATTTAAAGTTGCAAACATTAATTTTTTACACTCTGTATAATCTTTGAATATAAAAGAATGGTTGAAAAATGAAATGTTATTTGTTCCTGTGAATCACAAAGAAAGAACCAACATGCTAAACTATAACAGTATAGCAATATACATCTTCCTCTTTGATCACATTTTCTGATAAGTAGGTAACCCTTTTAACACAACATTAGAAAAATATGTGAGGTCAGATGGTGCATCGTTAACACATTAGAAGATTACTAAACTTGTAAACAAAAACTTGTAATGGGATTAGGTATTAATAATATAATATTATTATTATTAATGTTAGGCCACTTTATACACAGCGTCATCTAGCCTAAAATAATCACCTTAATGTGATATGGATACTAGACAACGGATATAATACTTATTTTAAATATTTTTTTTTAGATTAATTACACCCAGACACATAACAAATAATCGTGTTCAGCACACAAAGATTTGTCCTGGGTAAGAATCGATAAACTGCATTAATAACGGAGAGGATGACCCTCACTGTCTATCACCTCTTGAAGACGACTTTTCATCCCCGACACTATATTAAAACATGCGGCACTATTTCGCATTAGTTCCCAAGTTCTGTTTACCTCTTCATCCAATTTTTTTTTTGACTTTATTTCACTTGAGTACCAGTTTAAAACCATCTGACCCCATAAGTTTTCTATAGGGTTAAGATCCGGGCTTTTAGCCGGCCACTCAAACACCATTATATCTTCGTGTGCATTTAGCCAGTCTTGCACAATTCGGGACCGATGCACTGAAGAGTTATCCTGAACCAGGTAAATTTGTCCTTCTGGATATGCGACCCGCACTGAAGGCAGCATTACGTCATTCAACACTTCAAGGTATCGCTCACTGTTCATGCGGCCACCTATTTCCACTAGCTCGCCTGGGCCCATTGAAGACATCCATCCCCAGTAACCATATATATTGATATATGTATGTATTAGTTTTATGTTATTATTAATTTATTTTATGTTAAAGAATATAATCATTTACTTACCTAATGTTAATCGCCCGCTTGTTCTCAAGTCTAATACGTTTTTAGGGTTGAACCGTTGGCCACTTCTTCTCCATAAAATTTTTCGGCCATCCCTATCTGACTTGAAGCATTTTTCGTCGGTAAATATAACAATTTCGTTTTCCCAGTCGAAATTTAAATAACGAGTAGCAAAATTTACTCGGTTGGTGCGATGATCGTCAGTAAGTTGGATCTTTCTGGCTGGCTTATAATTATGGATATTCGCAGCGTGTAAATGTCGTCGAACAGTACTCAGCGACACTCCAAAAGTTTCAGCACTTGAGCGCGTAGTTTTGAAGGGTGCCACTGAGTGAACTTCCACAATATCACGGTGCCGCTCTGATTCATGAGTGTACGCAACTGGGCGAGGTCCTTGGCGTTCACATTTTATATCACCCGTCGTTTGATACCTTCGAATCCATCTACGCACTGTATTTCTCTGTAATGAAAATTATAATAAATAAAAGAAATTCCAAAAAACTAACTTGTAAATGAAAATGTAACATGATTAAGCAAATTGAATTATAATAATATAAATATAAAATATAATATAAATATAAAATTGAATAATATTACGAGGAGGATTAACACCAATGCAAATTACCACGAATTATAAAGTTACCTTCAATCACAGTTTAGTAAATAAGCCAAAGAAGTAATCTAATAGCAACCTTAACGCGCTGTCACAGATATTATAATACTATAGCCGCAGCTCATACAGCAGATAAGTTTTTGAAGTAAAATATGACGGTAGTGCAACAAGCTGTATCAAGCGTAATCTATTGAACTAAACGAGAAATCTATACTAATTTCAACCTTATCTTTTAGTCTATTGAGCAGTTATTATTATCACATATGGTGGAAGTTGAAATTTAAACCTTAAGGTCTAGAAAATTACACCGTAATCAACTTTGTTCAATAAAAGGAGTAATGCTATTCATATTTTCGCCATTATTATCAAGTGAACCGATAGCCTAGTGGTATAAGGCACGGCCTAGGTAACTGACGCTGGAGATGCGAGTTCGTATCCTCAAACAGCACATAAATTAATGTGGTATTTTTTGTGAGTAAATTGTATCTTGGTATACAATTGAGCAGAAAGACGAAAAATATCAGAAAATTACAAATTAATATGAACATGCAAAAAAAAGGCAGATGAAGCTGCTCGCTCGTTTGCAGCTCAGCGAACGATCGCATCACGTGACGTCATTCGTGAGTCATGTGACGCGGCGATATTCAGTATATTAAGTAAACATTTTATACTTCACTTAGGGTATAGTATTTTGTCAATAAATTTAGATCAGGTAAAATTTAAAAATAAGTAACCCCAATTTAACTCAGATAGAAAAACTGTATACTCAACCAGGAAGAGAAATAAATTAATATTGTTTATGCAATAAGCCTATATTTTCTTACAAACCTCATACCTACTATAAAATTTGATTCCTTAAATATTATTTAACAAAAAGTGCTTAAGAAAATAAAAAAATAATTATATGAATAAAAAAAGAACTTGTGTCCGAGGATTTAAACCTCGGTTGCCGTGTCCACAAAGCAGCGGTCCTAACCACTAGACCAACATGCCATATACACAATGATTCAAAAAACTTTAATGCTTTCATGTCATTATCAAGGGGGGTTCCTTTTCTCTGAAGCTGACTGTGACTGTGAAGCTAACTGAGTTTCTTGCTGGTATCTTCTCAGGAGAACCAACTTACCGAACCAGCAAACGAATCATTTTCAAATTGTTATTTATGTAGGTACTTAATTTAGTATTTAGAAAAATCTAAAACTACAACCACAAAGTTCCTTCCTCCCTAATCAGTGACTATCTACGACCAAATAGTTACTAGGTAGGTACGTACAAAGACAGCCTAAACTGACGAAAACGACAATGTTCATCCTAGTAATGTCACCTTTGGAATTGAGAACAAAAACTATCCAGATACGAGTAGCTAGTACCTTTTCCTGAGAATTTCGCATTTCCCATCAAACAAACAATCTCTTCAACTATATTATATGTTAGTAGGTAGGTACTTACCTATACCTATTATGTTATCTACCCGAAGCTTTGTAAGCTTGTACACGCTTTGTATCAAGAGATTATTATATTCGATAAAGATCTAACAACAACAGTAACTATTCTTTGAATTCGTAGTACCTATTCAATAACCTACTTCACATTTTAACAATCATTTTCCAAATAATATCTACTTAGTTATTCGTGAATCTAAGTAGACACAATGGCGTACCTTTTGTTAAGGTATACTTTACTAACAATAAGTAACGTTTGATGTATACTTAACAGGTTTATTTATGTAATGTTCGGACATGGTTCGGAATGTATTTAGACAGTATTGCAATCGCCAGGTTCAGAGACGTAGGCACCTACTGCCAGTATCATAATATATTCGTAGTATAAAATATCAAAGACGAACGTCGTCGTAGGTTTGCTGTCCTGTTTTTTTACGTGAGGCATTTTTACGATCTCCAAACAGCCGCGATCTTGTCCGGCTGAACCTCGTTATCTGCTAGTATACCTAAAGGTCCAGAAGACAGAATATTCGCGAGCAGGAACCAAAAGTACGTAGGACCAACGATGTTGAAAGAAAAGCCCACGTTTAAAAAGAAACGTGACAACCACGCAAGAAGATTAAAGACTAAGAAACTTATCAATTATCTGCAAAAGGAGTTTCAAAGTGCTACAACTCATGGTTTGGCTTACATCGCTAATACCGAAATACACTGGTTTGAGCGGTAAGTCTTACCCATACCTATGGTCTTACCTAATCGAAGTACGGTATCTACCCATATTATTATCTCCTTTTTAGGGTTTCGTAGTAAAAGTCTCGAAACCCTTAAAGTTTCGTCATGACCGTCCGGTTAGTACTGGAAAGATGAAAATTTGCCCGGATATATTTATTTACTATTCCGACAAAGTACTAACTAAAAATTATGAAATATATTTTATTCTGGGGTACGTCCCCTACAATTAAAGTGGGATGATTTTTTTTTCTCGCGTCAACCTCATCGTGTGGGGTATCGTAAGATACGTCTCTTTAAAACATTGGGCGGTTGCAAGACACTATTTTGATTTAGGTGTCCGTTTAAGAGATACCTATTCAACTTAAAAGCGCATTTTTTTGTTAAAACAGAGCGTCTCTCGCTATAAAATCTAAACGGCTACCTGAAATTTTCTTCCGCTTCCGATCCCGAACAACGCGTGCCGGGCAGAGATGCCACTCCCACACAGTGGATAGCATGTTCGCGAGAACCGAGCGCTTTAAACGTTCGTTTTTCTGCTGAACAATAGTGACCTGGAACGCCCTGCCTGTGCACGTGTTTCCTCCCACATATAATCCTGGGTTCTTTAAGCGGAGCGTGAAGAGGCACAACAGTAGATCGTCAAGTTGAGGGCCACTCTCTATAGTATTGTGTGCTGTGAGAGTGGCCCACAATCGCTAGACGTCGTCACGACTTACCACCAGGCGGGCGGCGTGAATTTGGCGAACCCAATTTAAAAAAAAAAATATCTTCGAATCTGAAAAATTCATGATGGTATTCCATATGATGAACTTTGAAGGAAAACTATAACGGACAGATAACTTTCTTAGTTTAGGAGTTATAAAGCCTATTATGGGTAACTATATCGACGGCAGAAAGCAATCTTGTGGTATCTCGAAAATTGCAACTTTGCACCAGAGGGGAAAAACTATTTCAAAAATTCATATAATGTAGCTAATGTAACCTGTAAAGATAAAAATACCATATATTCAGCGATAACTTTTTAAAATAAAACCTTTCATTTGCAATTTTTAGGATCATTCTAAGATTAGTGTTATTGGATTTAATACTAGATACAGCATTTGATTTTCAAAATGTAACCATTGAATATGCTGTATCTGAAAAGTCAAATGTTTGGACCTTCAGCAACTTGTTCAAAATTACTGGTTGTAAACTTGGTGTATCTAAATATAAGTTTTTATGATGAAAGTCTATTATTATTTAGTATTGTTTTAAATGAATTTATTTATTTTTCATGTTTTTGCTTTTTGTTGTAAGTAGTATTTCATAATTGGAGAAAAACAAATAAAATGCTGTTGACTGTGACATTCAATAACCACATTGTCTAATACAATGTGGTTATTGAATGTTTATTGAATGTACCTACAAAATTTCAGCCCTTTAGACAAAAATAAAATGCAAATTATAAAATAAAAAATAAATTATTATATTTTTGTAATGCAACAGGTAATTTTGCTGGGTATTGGCAGACCCTTGGTTCTGCACCGTTCAGACTACGCAAAGATATTTGGTATTTATATTTCAAAATTTTAACTTGCTTCTTGTTACTAAATTCTCTGTTTACACATATTTATTAACTTAAAATTTAGCTATCATCGAATACGTGTAAACCAGCCATTAGAGATTAAATATTTATGTAGTAACAAGGTAATTCCGCGCGGCCACGTTCATTGTTACTGTGTCACCCTCGTGGGTAGTAGTGTAATTAAACATAGCCTATATGTTATTCTGGTGTACAAGCTATATGATTGTAGAGTTTCATTAAAATCCGTTTAGTAGTTTTTGCGTTACAGAGTAACAAACATTTTATACATTTAGCACTGAGAGAATTTCCAGTGGCACCCGGTGGAGTTTGGCCACCGGCTTGGCCGCTGCGTGGTGGTCGGGTGTTACCCCGCATCTTTGGGGTCGGGTATTATCCTGCGTCGTTGGGGTTGGGTTTAATCCCGCGTCGGTGAGTGAATCTGGTTGCGTGCTGTGGGGCAAAGGCACACATATATGTCGTTATCTGTGTAGTATGCGCAGCAATTTTGTTGTATGTACTTACTATAAATAATAAAATAGCTGATTTAGGTTCAGTTGCAACATATTTAACATATTTATGTAAAAACCAATGTCGTATCTAAACAAAAAATTGTTGTAGAAAAATGAAACCGAGACCATTTGATGCGGTATTTTTTTCTGAATCGAGTGATGTAAAAAACTCATATTCGCATTTTTCGAGATACGACAAGATTGCTTTCTGCCGTCGATATATGGGTAACCCTATATTATGCGTGGATCGACACACTCTTGGCCGGTTTTTTTAATGTTATTTTCAAAGTGTCAATTACATAGTTTGATCGATAGGAATCTAAGTACCTAGTATGTAGGTACTTATCTACATACTTAGATCAGATTGAAAATAGAATGGCAAATGAAATTTCACGTAGTAAGTTCCGATTCCCGGTTAGGACTCAACATATTTAATTTATTTACAGAATATTCTGGGCATTCTGTTTTCTTGGTGCTTGTGTCATCAGTATTTTACTTCTGTCTGCGCAATATACTAGGCTCGTGGTAAGTATCCCGAACCGCGTAGGTACCTACATAATGTTTAAATTATTTTATTTATAGGTAATTACTTATGTATAGGTATTTCTATCTAATCGCAGGACTCGAACCCACGGCCTCTTCCTAACAGGGAGAAGGCTCTGACCACTGAGCTACGGTGACCAATACCGACAACATCGAATTTTTGCTTCATATCATATCCATAATTTCTTGATCGCGCTTTAAGATTAGCGTTAGATCCACCTAGCGCAGTTCTGTCGAACTAACGGTACCAGTGTATCGTGTTACAACGATAAATATTTAAACACCGAATTTTAGATGAATCCTTACCATGGACCTCTTATAATATCTCTATGATCCTTACCAAATCAATATATTTTTGTATTTCAAAGCAATGAGTTTGCTTAAACTATTCTTAAAATATTAAGAAAGAAGTTATAAATAGATCACAAAAACTGATGTCATCGGCACGACTCGAACCCATGGCCTTACTATAAGTAAAGAGGTAAATATTTTTTGTAGCATGTAGATACTCGTAATCTGTGAAACAACTGAACCTATTCAGAAAATTCTTTCATTACATAATATAAAGTTGCATTATCCTAGAGTGATAGGATAGAGGCGACTTTTAAACCGACTTCTTAAAAGGAGGTTTTAAATTCGACTGTATTTTTTATAGTTACTAGTCCGAGAGGCCCAGCACTTTAATTGGCTGTGCCATAGCGGCTGGCACTTAAGATTTTGTTGCCTTTCATCAATATTTCATCGCAAGGCAACGGGTTGCAATATTTTTTTTACCAAATTACAATATTGCTGCTACTTTTTATTAAATTCATTCGGCCATTTTGGACATAACACATGATAATGTGTGTCCGGTGACGGCAATAGGCTTGTCTTCTATTACGTGGGACTAAAAATACTGGCAAGCTGTGGGTGTGTAATGCACCTCTGCCTGGATATAGGCGTGATATGTGTGTTTGTGTATTTTTTATGTTTCTAATCGGGAACCAGAAAAGTCGCAGACTTCTGATATAGTTGTAACACAAAATAAGTAGTTGTACCTAGGACAAGTAATTAGATAGGTACCTAGGTTACTAATCTAATTAGTATTCAGATCTCCGTACATATTTCAGGCAGCCCCAATAGTAATGAGTGTGGAAAAGGACTACTTTAACTGGAACGCCTCTTACCCGTCTATAATACTTTGTCCTATAAGGAAAATTGATAAAGGAATTCTTTCTGACTATGGAAAGTAAGTTAATTTATAGCTTCTTATATAAAATACTAGTGGTCGCCCGCGACTTCGTCCGTGTGGTAATTTGGATTTTTTCCCGTTCCCGTCGCGCCGCGTCATATTTTGAACAATTAACACAATATCTTTATAAATTGTAGCCTATGTGTTATTCTGATGTATACGCTATATTATTGTAAAGTTTCATTAAAATCCATTCAGTAGTTTTTACGTGAAAGAGTAACAAACATCCATCCATCCATACATACATACATAGATACATACTTACATACTTACATACTCACAAACTTTCGCGTTTATAATATTAGTAGGATGTAGGTAGATAGGTACCTATTTAGTTCCAGACGAAATCAAAAATACCTTCAATTCAAAGCACATGCTCATCTCATAGGTATATTGCGTCTGCAGTTTTGCTTACCAAGAGCAGACTACAGTACAGTTATACCTGGTCACAGTACGTACAAGTAGAGACCACTTGTTCAGGGCTGTCTTTTAACTATTTGTGGCCCTGGGCATAGTAGGATAATGGGGCCCCTATGATCTTGACAGTCCACTATTAACCCGATTGCGTCAGCGAGGGTTATGTTTTATACGCGTATCTATTTATGTATGTATTTTTCTTTGTTCCCCTCTACAGGCCTATTACGACTGGATACATTTTGAGGAATGAGGTCTCAAATGAAGTGAATTCATGGATGGGTCCCGGCTAAAAGACTAAGAGACATGCAGCCTCTAGGTTTAGGTCTAGGTCTTCAAAGGTCTGTTTAAAACTCACTCCTGTGGAGATCACAGCTGTGGTAAGCCCCGCTCTATCAAGCTCTCAGATAAATAAGCCCCGACAATACCACGAAGGTAGAGAAGCACCCCGTCACGAGACACCGCCGCCACCACCACCTCGTCCTCCGAGACTGCTCCTACCGCCAGGTTCCTCACGTGCATGATCGCATTCACCGTGGAGCGTCCTGGACGGAAACCTAACCTTCTGGTTGTCCGCCAAGTTTGACCCCACGTTCGTGAGATGCTCGGATAATTGCGGAACACCTGCAATTATCCGCTCAAAGAGCTTACAAACCTCGTCGAGCAACTCGATTTGCCTGTAACCAGACGGTTGGTCCACCGGTCGCTATGTTTTCCGGACCAGCTTGCCCATCCTCCACATCTAGGGAAACTGGCCCCTTTCGAGGAATATTCCGACCGAGAGAAGAGTAGCTTCACGCATGTAAAAATGAATAGGTATTGGAGTCATGTTTTTCCTTTATAAACATCGGTTAGCATTTGGTGACCTCGCAGGAAGTCGTCGTCGTCGTCCCCTATCGAGCCCTATCGGTTCCCTATCGATCGCGGGGCCCTGGGCAAGTGCCCATAGTGCTCAATGGGAAAGTGGCCTGCTTGTTCTGTGGACTATGTGTAATATGGTACTACCACGTTCCTACCTACCTATGTAGTATAAATAAATAAATATGTTAGGACAATTCACACAATGCCATCTAGTCTCAAACTAAGCAGAGCTTGTGATATGAGTACTAGATAAACTGATACAAATACTTATATACATTTTTTTTGTAAATACATACATATTTTACATAGGAAACATCCAGACTTCGGTACAAACGTGTGTGTCATCACACAAAGTATGTCCCGACCGGGAATCGAACTCGAAACTCCGGCGTCGAAAGCGGATATACTGCCGACCACCCACGCCACTGAAGCAGTCAATAGTTTGAAAAATTATAAGGTGGCAATGCTATTCTTTCTTTTTTTTCCAACACCCGTTCGTGTTTGACGCCAAAATATTTAAAATAAGTATCTTATGATGTAGGTAGGATTTGGCTTGATGTAATGTGTTTTGAAGGCCTACTTCCCATTCATCTCCTCAGGTAGCCTACTTATATTTGCCAAAACCTCGTCTGTCTTTCAGCAGATGCTGCTCTTCAAGGTGACTTGGACCCCCGAAATGTTGATAAAAGACCCCTTAGAATCTTAGTTCATGCATTAATTAAACCAATAAATTCTGGGTTTGTCACGAAGCCATTAGGCCTTAGATCAAAAATATTATAGATATTGGATTCAGTACTTACACATACAACGCGGAATCTTGGCACTCGAATACTATATAGGTAATTGACCGAGCGAGTGAAGCGTCTCAGTTTTAACTGTCTAACTGTGTGTCAGTTCCGGTCTACAGGCCGCATTTTTCAGCCGATTTTCATGAAATTTGGCACAAGTGTTCTTTGTTGCAACAACTTATGTCGAAGGGATTTTTCGATTTGGGGGAAATGGGGGAGAAATGGGGGGAAAATGCGAAAATAACGCGAGGTCTACTGTTCACAGAACCACTAGTTATTACAAATACCATCTATAAAATAAACAACATTGAACATTGGTGGTTGATATCGAAATAATTCGTAATAATTAATACAAAAGCATCAATGTACAGCGCCGTTATCGCATCCCTCGAGAGTCAGCAAGCGGAATAGGAACTTAGTACGGAAGCGGTTGAAGCGCCCAGGTGTGCAGTGACCGAGGTGAAGTTGTGCCGTTTTTAAAGCAATGATCGGTAATCTAGGTATTTTTTATCTAAGCATTAGGCAAAATGAAAGTTATGTTAATATCTACTTTTACTTATCAGATATACGTATTAAGTACAGCTGGTGTTTTTTAATATTATTTATAGCCAAACCATGAATGGATCTGGACAAAACCTTGACCCTTATTACATAGCAATAGCTTCTGTGTCTTTGGAATCTTTGAATGTTTTGGATTTACCACCTCCTGATATATTAAAGGCAAGTACCTACAATATACGGCTCATTTATACGTATGTACCTAGGTAGGTAAGTGAAGTGGTCGCTCGAGTCCAGAATCATATGGTCCCAAGCCTGCAACCTGCAAGTGGTGCACCTGCAGATCAACAGACGAGGTTCTGGCAAACACTTGTAACAGATTTTTTTTTTTAATTCCCGAGGCCGCGGCCGCTCCCATGTCCGTCGCCGGGCGTCTCTGGCTCACACGCAGAAGGTATTTCCTGTGGTGCCCGGCGGATAAGTTACCGACTGAAATAAACTCGCAGCTTATTAGGTGTTACCCACATATATCGATAAAGTTCTATTAGTATTTTATCGATATCTCTGGTGTGACCCTAATAACTTAATAACTGGCGCAATGCGGGCATACAATACGCAATGCATTAATTAATACCTGCACACGCACATTTTGCAAGGTTTGATTAGTCCCACGTAATAAGGGGCAAATCTATTGCTAACCTTTAGAAACCGGGCACCTAAATAATATAAATAACCATTATGTAGGTCCAACGTAGTCCCAACCAGGGGCGGATCCATTGTGAGCAATATGGGCGTGGGCAGTATGGGCATGCCCACCACCTTCATTGAGAAAATGACGTCACATTTTCAGGGTATTGAGATTAACTCTGGATTTGGAAAAAGAAAAAAATAATAGTCACATTTTTGACAATCCCAAAATATAATGAAATAAGACATAGATACATTGTGTTTTCTCGTTTTACCAAATCTACGTCGTCGTTGGTACGAAAGTACATTATTATTTCCAATGGGGACGCCGGCAGCCGGACGGACGATCCACCCGCGACACTTGCGGGCCATTTCGTCCATTTCCCCAGTTCTCCCCTTGGGGAGAGTGTGGTTGATCCAGCTCTCACGGCCCCCCGTCCAATCTTCTTGTATCCTTAATAAATCTTATTTTCTGTTCCACCTTCAGATTGCTAATGTCTTCCTCGAATAGTTTGTCCGACCCTAGGAGTTCCCATCTGATCAATGAGTACATGGGGCATTCAGCCAGCAGGTGGAAGCTTGTTTCATCGCTGTCCATGCCTCTGGGCATTTCGAGTCGGTTTTACACCTATCACTGTCAGGTGCCTGTTTAGTCGACAGTGTCAATGATGACTTCTATGGCGAGTCTCATGTTTCCTCTTGGGATTTTCATAATATGACTTGTCATTCTCTTATCCATGCCCTTGCTGAAAATTTTCGACTATCTCATTCCAGTCGAGGTCTTCCATCTTTGGTTGTTTTCTGCTTTTATTCTGTGGCTGATTACTCCTTTGGCGATTTTGTGCGCTATGGGCAACCGGGGTTCCGGTCCCACAAAGTTTTCGTCAGCACCCTGTTTCCCTCATGACCGGGGACCTAGGCAACCGTTAGGTCAGTGTTCTCGGCCAGTCTATCCAACGATTCCTTACATTCCTTGACTATTGCTGATGTTGTCTCCACTTTGTCAAGCGCTTTCAGTGCCGCCTGGCTGTATATGGTCGCTGTATATGGTCACCTTTCCCGTTGTGGTCAGGTCTTCCTTTATGGCATATATCTCTGCCTGAAAGACAGTTGTAAATCTTCCTAGGTATTGACCTGTCTATTTCAGTTCCGTCTTGGCATTTTATATGCACTCCGGATCCAGATAGATTAGTCAATTCCTTTCTTGAACCGTCTGTATAGCAGATAGTATCACTGGGATCTATCCGCCGTTCTTCTCGTGTCCCTATTCTATATGTATTCCGTATTTTTTGTCAAAAGTTCAAAAAGTATAAGGTCGTGTTTCGTTTCGTGTTGTTCGTGTTCGTGGTGTGTTTTCAGATTCAGTATACGTTAAGTCCATAACATTGTTTGTTCGTAATAAATGCATGTACATATTTCATATTTTATATTTGTTCATCATGTTTCATATTTTATATTTGTTATGTTTGTATTTAATATTTTACATTCTTTTGCTAAAATCGCCTCGGTTTTTTGAAGTAAAATGTTACATTGTGAAATTTGAAATTGGAAATTCCTGGAGTGTTCACCAGAGGGCCTCGGCAACGGACGAGGGAGTAAAAAAACTACAAATTATATCGATCACAAGTTCATATTGCAACTCATACTTGGCCGATTTTCGGCTGGCCGTGCCCACCATCTTTTTTAAGGTCTGGATCCGCCCCTGGTCCCAACCTATATTCTAATCATCATCATTCACCGAGCCTTTTCCCAACTTAGTTGGGGTCGGCTTTCCAGTCTAACTGTGATTTGGCTGAACTTCGATATTTTCCGTGAAGCGACTGCCATCTGACCTTCACAACCCATGAGCGATATCGAGTTCTGTAGTTAGACCGGTCGGATTTTTAAGGGCTCCAACTACCCCTAACGACTGCCATAGATGTTCGTATGACAACCGGGACCGACCGGCTTAACGTGCTCTCCGAGACACGGAGGGGTCTCAGTGTCTTAAGAAATGGTCACCCATCCTAAGACTGGCCTGACTAGATGTTGCTCCCAACCTATATTCTAATAGCAGTAGAAAACCTTTTTTTTACTTTAACATCCAAGACTTATGACGTGATGTTACATAGGTACTTACATACAATATCTGCAACCCGTGCTTTATGTAGATACTCGTACCTACCTATATTTTAGCTAGTATAGGTAACATTGTGTATTGTACTCATTTTAGTTGATATTACCAGAAGATTATGCGACAGTTGCTGCAGGTTTGTTTCATAAGTTTCATATGAAGACTTTGACAACACACCTCAATCGGCCCATGTCTCTGGACATAACTATGACGGAGATGGGAATGTGCCATATTCTGAACTCTAATGTTGCAGTCCTTGATGATCCTAAGTAAGTTTGTTGTTACCGTCCTTATGTAGATACAGAAGCAGGCCAGAAGGGTGGCACTGTTTGTGGGGTTTGCACCCACGCACAAATATCATGCCGGCGGAACCGTGTGCACCAGGTAGTTTCGAAATAGTCGGCCAAATTAATGTGGGTGTATAAACGTGACTTAAATAAATGTTGTGTACGTAATTATGCTTTTCAGCAAATGGGGAGATAACAGTGTTGGGTACACTACGAAAAATATTGATCTCTCCGTTCATGAAATAGACTTTTTCATACAAATTCTGGACTATGCTGATGAATACAAGGTAAATATCATCGCCAAAAGGATTCTAACGACTTCTCACATAGGTACCTACTTAAGTATCTACGTAAAGTGGTCGCTTCAAAATCCCAAGGTCTCAAGCCAACCTCACCTGCAAGTGGTTTACCTGGCAACTTTTAAGTTTGCTAGAGCCTTGTCCGTTGGTCAGTTACAAAAGTGTGAACTACGTAGGTCACACTATAAGTTTTGCGTAACTTGAAAAAACAACATGTTAAAACCAAAATATTCTGTTTATTGCTTTTCAAAATACTCTCCTTTACATTTTAAACATTTTTTCATGCGATCGAACCATTTTTTAAAACAGGAGGACCACAGATCTGAAGGCATGTTTTCTCCGTGCTGATTGACCGGTATCACTGCCTCTTCGGAGTTGGTAAAAGTGAAACCTCTCATCAAATCTTTGATTTTGGGGAAAATACAGAAATCACAGGGTGCTAGGTCGGGGCTATGCGCAGGATGGGTGACGAGTTGTACTTTTTCGGAAGCTAAAATTTTAAATTTTTTTTTTTTATTTAAATTTTAAATTCCACGTTTCGTCTCCTGCGACAATGTCATAAACAGCATTAGAATCTCCGTGGTCGTACTTCAGTAGCATCTGTGAGCACCATTCCACGCGAGCCCGCTTCTGCTCCGCTGTCAGTTCATGAGGGATCCAACGACAACAACGTTTCCGAACTTTCAATACTTCGTGAAAAAATTTCTGGATTTGACTCATACCAATCCCCAATTAAATAGTCCTCGAATTGTCTCATAGGTAACCCGCGGGTTTTCTTCAATTAACCGCTTAACAGTATTTTCGTTGACGGCAGTTGAAGGCCGCCCACGAAATTCGTCATGTAAAGAAACTCGACCTCTCTCAAATTCAGCAAACCATCGCCTCCCGGTGCTCAAACAAGGTGCTTCTCTCCCAAAAGCATTTTGAAGACGAGCGGCACAGTCTTGCGGAGAGAGAGAACTTTTAAAATCATAAAAATAAAAAATTATCGCTCTAAAATCTTTTCGACTTAATTCCATTTTCGTTGCATACGTAGAACTTTGATGTGTGATAAAAAACAATTGACAAATGATTTCCCGCCAATTGTTTTTTTTTTTATTACTAAGAAGGTTGCAACGTTTAAAAAAATATAACATTTGAAATTCAAATAGTTCCGATTAGCTAGAAGTGTAAAACTTAGTGTGCCCCATGTATTTAATTAACCTGATTATGTACCTACCTATTGTTTAGAATAACGTGTCCCTGCGTCCAGCATACTCACCATGGAATCCTGATATTTTATGAATGCCAAAAAATTGTGCTGAAATAGTGCTAATTAGTGCCCAAAGTAAAAAAATAGTGCTCTTATACTTAAGAAATTACAGCCATAGTTCGATGAGTAGGTATGCTGGACGAAGGTTTTGCCCAGCATACTCACCTCCGTTTGTGGAATCTGTGTACGCTTCAACCATAATTCATACTTAAAAAAATTGTGCCCAAATAGTGCCAAATGGTGCCCAAAAAGAAAAAACGGTGCTCTAATAACTCCGGAGTTATAGACTTCGTTCAGTGAGTATGCTGGGCATAGGTTTTACGCCCAGCATACTCACTTCACTACGCGAATACCGAACGAGCTATAGGTACATTATTCGGCTTAAAAAATTGTGCTTGAAATAGTGCCCAATATCAGGCCAATTTTCGCTTGACTTTTGACCTAGAAAACCATTAAATTTAATTGTAAACTTCTACATACTAACGTTAAATGAGGTACAGTCGTTCACACATGTTTTTGGATAAAAATAATATGACGTGAATTACTTTCAACTCGAGAACGGTAAGTATATATAAGCATAACAATAAGCATATCACAGAAATACTACTAAATTGGCCTTTACAGTATAACAATAATTGGTCATGTAGTTTCGGAGATAATACTAGGTATGCAATGCATGCTGATAATTGCAAATGTAGCAAATGTTTTTATTACATTTCAGAATCAGAAAAAACACTTCAATTAATTAATCGAATGAAAAATAAATCTATTTTCATTGTTGACGCACGTGTTTCCATGGCAACCATTTAATCATCTGGTTTTTCGGTGATTATTCCTCGATGGTGCATCCGATTTCGAAAATCGTTTTTCCGAACCCACCAGCTGCATGTCTTGCACGCGCGTGCCAATTTTGGAATTTCTAGCTAAATGTTAAATCGTCGATGGACATTTTCGGTGATTATTCCTCCGTGGCCAGCTCTATTTTCATGATTTCAGATATATGCACTCCCGGGTATGATGTCGACCAGCATGCCAAATTTGGTCAAAATTTCTAGTTTCGGAGTCAAGTCAAAATTTCTAGTTTCTTTTTTTAGTTTCGGAGGAGTAGACGCACAAACGATTTACACTTGTCGCCTAAGATTGAGCTCCGCTTCGCTCCGCTCAATAAAATACGAATTGCTGCATGCCGCTCTAGAACAAAATAACGCTTTGTGCGTTTCATGCATTTATCGGCAAATTATTGTTTTATTTCCATCTCTTCTCCCCGTATCTTTTAAACGACTGAACCGATTTTCATCATACATAGCTAAGAACACTCCCGACACATTACAAAAAATACATAATCCAAATCATCTTCCATCCAGATCATCCTTTCGGGAGCTACGATGCCACAGACACACACACAAACACAGACACGTCAAATTTCCGTCGTTTTTGCGTCGAGAGTTAAAAAATTGTTATACTAAATGTAAGTTATTAGAAAGTTTTGAACTCGACTGTACTAAATCTAATGTTATGTAAAAGTTTACAATTAAATTTAACACGTTCACTGTGCCTGACCCACCGATGGGGCATATCGAGTTGTTCATCATACGTGCATGACCCACGGATGGGGCATAGGTTGTTCTTCAATTTAAAGCCACTTAACCTCAAACACGTACGAGTTTAGCCACTTATATCAGTTTACACGTGTGAACAATGAAATAATAAAATACTGTACGCGAATACCGGCTGAACTTTTTTAATAGGGTGGCCAGCACCCCAGTACCAAAGTAAGAATTTTCCCATTTACAAATACGGATTATGAATGCTAAATAAAACAAGGCGTTACATATTAATTATTATATTTGTATCAATGCAATGTATTAAAACATTTCAAACAAAAAGGCTTTTGACATTTTTGACACTCCATGTCAGTTTTTTTGGTTTTTCGAGCTGCTTCCACTGGTGTACGGCCTTCTTGAATCAAAACTTTGTAGCAGCCAGAACAACGTTTTCTAAATATCTTTTTGGGATCACGCCTCGGCAATTTGGTGAGATAATGGCTAGTAGAACGTGGTTTTCTAGGTTAAAAGTCAAGCGAAAATTGGACTGATATTGGGCACTATTTCAAGCACAATTTTTTAAGCCGTAAGTTGTACCTATATCTCGTTCGGTATTCGCGTAGTGAAGTGAGTATGCTGGGCGTAGAACCTACGCCCAGCATACTCACTGAACGAAGCCTATAACTCCGGAGTTGTTAGAGCACCGTTTTTTCTTTTTGGGCACCATTTGACACTATTTGGGCACAATTTTTTTAAGTATGAATTATGGTTAAAGCGTACACAGATTCCACAAACGGAGGTGAGTATGCTGGGCGAAACCTTCGTCCAGCATACTCATTGAACTATGGCTGTAATTTCTTAAGTATAAGAGCACTATTTTTTTCCTTTGGGCACTAATTAGCACTATTTCAGCACAATTTTTTGGCATTCATGAAATATCAGGATTCCATGGTGAGTATACTGGACGAAGGGACACAGAATAACTTACGCCGAATCGAATATAGTCAATGCGTGGATGGAGGAATGGCATTTATGGACGGTTATGATAACCTTTCGAGAGCGCAGGCCTTGTGTCTAGTAAATTTGCTCGAAATACGTTTTTGTATTCCTCCTACTTCCTATTACATGTATGGAGGAATACGAAAACGTATTTCGAGCAAATTAACGTAAGGAACTGGTATTAGACACTCAGAGTTTGAGTAGCCATTTCTATACTCCAATGGGTATCTAGTGAAGTTAGGACTACATCGATTTGCGTAGGATGTTTTTCACAGTCTAATTTTAACGTGTATGTTTACTGAAATTTAGGTATACACAGTTAGTCCCGATGAAATCCTTCTGAGCGGCGCACCAGCCATAACCTTCGATACTGCGGGATTCCTTACTTTTGGAGTAAAAATATCGAGCACAAGAGCTGCTCCGAACGTTAAGGATGTGCCGTTACACTTACGCAAATGCAAGTCAGTATACCTAAAACTGTAGATGTAAAACTGAAGACTCTTCATGTCTTTAATTCATCAAAACAATGGTTGAGCACACACCTTCTATCCTGAATATTTCATAGGAGTGGGTATATATATATATTTTAGGTCGGTGTCTTTCCCGGTAAGCATCACACTATTCATCATAATAGGTTCAAAGTAGAACAGTAGTTCTCGTGGACATTGTAGGTACCTACGAGAAAAGTATCCTAACAACTATGTAATCAGCGTGTCTATACTAATATTAAAAAGAGGAAATATTTGATTGTTTGTTTAAAGTGAATAAGCTCCTGAAAATTCTTTCACTGATATACAGGGTTATTTGTAATTAACTAGCATCCTCCCAGGGGTAGGTAGCAGACATCATTAGTAACAATGTTTGTTCTACGACTTTTAATAAAACTGAATACATTACTTAATAATGAGTTTTCAAGTTTTTATTGTTATAACGCGACACTATTATTTGAAATTTTTAGAAAATTATTTAGATTCGTCAAAAGTTGGTGTGACTCTACCGAGGGTTCCAAAATGCAACGAGACTGAGAAGAGCCCTCAAGAAACTCAATTCGGCTTTTTTCCAAAATATTTCATCTTAAATCTAATACAGAGTTATTTAGAAAGGAGCAATTCGTGTTACAACCAGGCAGCCTTGTCATCTAAGAAATCATTAATACTATAATAAGCTTTATGGAACAATTTACGTTTTATTAGTTTTTTAAATTTTTAACAGATAAATTTGCTATTTCGGTTGTCAATGTATTGTACATTCGAATAAAGTTCCCCGCAAAAGAATTACTCACTTTATGAAGCCTAAATTTAGGAACAGCCAGTTTATCCTTATTTCTTAAGTTTAGATTATGATTATCACTATTTTTCACAAATTTACTTTTGTTCTTGTGGGTATACAATAAAATTTCATAAATATACTGTGAATACACTGTAAGGATGTTAATATGCTTAAACTTATCTCTTAATGACTCCCGAGACCCCATTCCATAGATAGTCCGGACAGCCCTCTTCTGCAACACAACGATGCATTCAATATCGGCAGCGTTACCCCACAGTAGTATGCCATATGTCATGATACTGTGGAAGTAGCTGAAGTAGACAAGACGCGCCGTTTTAATGTCTGTAAGTTGTCGGATCTTTTTGACAGCATAGGCTGCTGAACTAAGCCTGGCCGAAATTTTCCCGATATGAGGCCCCCATTGCAATTTGGAGTCTAACGTTATGCCCAGAAAGACAGTGTCATCGACCAATTCTATTATATCATCCCTAACCTTAACACTGGTTTTAACAAGTCTTACATTAGGTAAGGTAAGCTTCGTTGTGAATGACACTCCACGCGAAGAACTGCGATACATTAAACCGTACCGTGGCGTCATTGGTACTTGCGGCGGGATTATCCTCAAATAACTCCAGTATCCTTTCTTGTTCCCGTACTGAGTACCTCGGTGGACGACCGCTATCACTGAACCTGGGCTGGAACTGTCCGTAATCGCGTAATCGCTGTGTGGCAGATAACATCGTTGCCCGGCTCGGTGTAGGTAGATTTGGAAACCTTAATGCATATTGGCGGCAGGCTTCCGCCACATGAAATGGGTCAAGGTCAAAGGCTCTTTCCGTGCATTGCATGAATTGATGATACGAGTTTGTTTACCTAATTTTTGAGGTGCGCGTAAACTGCGGCGTAGAGTTAATAACTGTCAGACGCGAAACTAAATTAATATTTATTTTTGTATGAAAGTAAAGTCGTAGAACAAACGTTGTCACTTATGATGTCAGCTATCTACCCCTGCGAGGATGCTAGTTAATTACAAATAACCCTGTATAGCTACATTATGCCTGAGAAACATAGCATAGAACATAGGGTACTTTTTATCCCGGTAATGTAGGTAGTTCCACGGGAACCGCGCACGAAAAAATACCTCGCAGGCGGAGCCGCGGCGATCAACTAGTATTAAATATATTTAATTATCTAACCAAGTTTTATTCGTCGTCGCTCAAATTTACCAGCCCATGAATAAGTTAACTGCTGTACCTATACTTACATATCGTAATGTATATAGCTAAATCTCTAGGACTCTAGTTGTATTTCAGGTTTATTAACGAGCCAGAAAGCAAGAGATATTCTATTTATTCCTACAATCGTTGTTTATTGGAATGCAGAATCAAAATGATTTTATCACTGTGCGGATGTATCCCACATTTTTATAAGCCTTTAGGTACGTATGTACACATAGGTATGGCAATAATATCCACGATTGTCATCTTACCCACATTCCGCCAGGCGCCACTCCGCTGGGAGCCACCGAAAATATCTCCTAGTGCAAAAAAAATCTACCCACATTGGGAAAGCAAAAGAACTGCGGTTGCTTTGTGCAGAAGTACTGGGATTTCAGGTTTGTATGGAATATTGACGCAGTCTGAAAAATGTCTGAATTGCGTTGCAATCGTACTGCAACCGGAATAAGAGAACTGCTTACTGTGGTGTAACAAAGCAGTGTGTATCTACGTAACACTTCTAAGGCGGAAGCAGCTAGGCATGTGGTCAGATACATTTTTATCATTACCTCTCCACATCCATTGCAATGTTTGTATCTGCCTTTATAGATACAAATTAGTACATTTCGTGTGTATTACAGATGGTGAAAGGGTCTGCAGTCTATCTGAGCTAGAATGCCTCATTGAATACAGGAAGGAAATATTAACATTGTCGACTTCAAACGACACAAGAAAAAGATTCAACTACATAGATGAATTACCTAAATCGTCTCGAGACTGTGGTTGTCTAGGGAACTGTGAGGAAGATGTGTATAAGAACGATTACGACACTTTTATGCCTCAGAAGAAAATGAACAGATTGAAAATCGTGGTATCGGCATTCCCAAAAGTACGAGTAAGGAGAGAGATTATATTCAGTTTTTATGATTTATTCCGTAAGTAAATGTCTTATATCTAGTATTTATTTTATTACCTTAAAACATGGATTAAACCACAAACTTAGAGAGTAATGTGGACTTAACACTCGGAATATCGCTAGCACACTAAATTAGTCACTGACGTCACCGGACCACATTGGTTGAAAGAGAAGTCGGCCAACTTATCTTTCACTTTACTACTACCACAGAACAGGAATGGTTCCTCCCAAGTTCCTCCCTAATCTGTGCTATTACACCTATCTGTTACCATGACTACTACTGCTGTAGTCTAGGGTAACCATTATTATATTTTTACTTTGCATCAAGCTGTTGTTCTATGAATGGAGTCCAATATGTTCATGGATGAAACTGAAGGAGCATAACAACAAACCATATAACCTTGACGTGTACGTAGGTATACCTACGGAGTTAACGACTACAACCGTCGTCGTTGTTAACTTGTACCTATATTCAGCCTAGAGACGGTACCTACTACTTCTATATTATATAATTGTTTGCAATGGCCCATAATCGGCGACGATGGAATGTATTAGGAACGTATATGTCGGATAATCATGGTTCATTCTGTAATTGGAGGCTGTGGAGTGTTATTATATTATGCCCAATTCTATAATTTATATTACAGTTAGAAGTGGCGGTGTTGTAAACCTATGCATTGGTACTTCAGTGATATCAATAATGGAGTTAATAATGACAGCTCTAAGAATTCCTATTTACGAGACAATGCAAATTGTTAAAGGAATATGGCGAAGATACAATAGGCCACAGATCCCGAAGATGTCTTTGATTAAAAAACAAAGTTAAATTGAACATTTATTTACAAATATTTACAACATATTTTAAACTATGTACTGTTTATAAAACTTGCATATTTTTATCGATTTCTGCCTCTACGGTAAGTACATTCTGAAACAATATGTATGTAATTTTAGATTAGATAACAAATGTAAATGCAGTAATACTGTATGCATTTTAATTGAAAAATACATTTTAATAAACAATATTATTGGACCACCACCTTATTTTCCTATAGTTAATAAATCTACAGAATTTCCTGTTATATGTATGTATTATAAATTAATTAAAGTACCTTAACCATAGATGATTTCAAGCATATTTTCTGTAGCCTCAAGTGTTCTGTTTTCCAAGAATTCGTACTCTTCATTTCTCTTCTGACATCATCATTCACCGAACCTTTTCCCAACGTACTAACTGCGATTCGACTGAATTTCGATATTTTGCGCTGAGCGACTGCCATCAGACCTCCACAACCCAAGGGCGATATCGAAGTTCTGTAGTTAGACCGGTCGGATTTTTGATTTAGGGCTCCAACTACCCCTAACGACTGCCATAGATGTTTGTATGACAACCGGGACAGACGGCTTAACGTACTCTCCGAGGCATCTCTTGTCTGTAAAATACGATATTACTCAAAACAAAATGCCTAAACGTGATAAATATCTAAACGGTATGAAATCATAATAAAACTTGTTTATTGAATGGAATCAGGCGTTACCTGGCGAAAGTCCATGATAAAACAATGGGGTAAGATATTGATTTTGTTTTTTTAATATAATTACGCTAAATAGAAGACATTATCTTATTATTATTATTTTTTTATTCATTTTATGACTTTATTATTATTAGTTTTGAGAATGCCTCGTGAGTAGGTGAAACATATGTCGACGTTTATAATGTCTTCTATTTAGCGAAATTAGTGCAATTATATAAAAAAAAAATTTAACATCTTACCCCATTGTTTTAAAACTTGTTTAAATGCTTAAAAATCTCTCTCATTAGAACTGTGCCAAATACTATTTAGTCTATTTAGACTATTTATTTATTTATCTATATCGACTATCTATCAAAATACTAATCAAATGTCGCAGTTGGGTACAGCCTACTAAAGTTGGGTAGGGAGGGTAAATGCTCGTACTGCAGATATTCTATTTTAGTTGTATGTAAAGGTATCATTCGGATCTCGGCAGTAGCTGTTCGGCAGTCGCGACCCATTGTCACTGCTGTTCGCACGTAGGCCACGCCCCCCGGCAGCGCTGCACGGTCGTTTGCGTCGGAAACTATCGCATACAAATCCCTACAATGCGGTCGCGGCTGCCGGGCAGTGAAGCCTAGTTCGCACTGATTTAGTAATTTAGTAGAGTAGCGTGTAATTTAGTGGCTAAACTACTCGCTACACAGAAATCGTTCGCATTACGGTTTAGTACAGTACACAAGCGAGTGGTGGCGGCCAGTAATGAACTCGACTAATCAACAGGTTCGGACTTATTTAGCCGGTGAACCATTGAGCACGGATGCGTGGTGGGAGGCGCTACTCGCCCGAAAAAATGGATTGACTCGACTAAATCATTTACTAAATTACTCGACTAAATTATTGTAGTTCGCACATATTTAGCTACTAAATTACTCGCTACTCTTCTAAATTACTAGCCTAATGCGAACTAGGCTTGACTGCCGAGATCCGAATGCTAGTTTTACATATATCCTGGCTGTTAGAATGAGTAAAATGTTACAGTGAGTTGTTGTGGGTTTTCTATAGTGCCCGGTAATGGCAAAAGGCTTGCCCCCTATTACGTAGCACTAAATTACTGGCAAAGTATGAGTGTAAAAAATATCTCTATCTAGGCGTATACATACCCCTTCGGGCGCGCAGGGCAATGGACGAAGGGCAGCGGTGGATTAAAAATAAACAAAAAACCCTTCGAGAATATAAGCATGATAATATGTATTTAGTAAGAGTAAAATTGACAAAGAAAACAATTTTCAACTTACTTCCACAACTAATTGTTGAACGAATGAACCATTGAATGAATGGTAGACCGAAATATAGCTTGTAGTTTTCAAGTCAATTCTATCCAATTAGAACATTGCTAATTCTTTCCATTTTAAGGTACCTATTTATTTATGTCCGTATCTGAAAAATTACAAGATCAATGGTAACAATATGCATGTAAAAAAAATTGATCCTCGAAAAACGTCAGTTAAAACTACACATCTCGAAAAGTAAAGCAGTAGAATTCGCGCAATACCAACATCTAACTTACAAGAATCAATTTAATTTTCCTTTGATCACAATATTATAATCTTCAATTCGACCACGTCCAACAGACGGTGACAAATGCAACAAATCTTCTATAATCCATAGCGCTCGGAAGAGTTTATCGCTGAACAATGATTAAAAAAATAAAAAATGTGTTAATTCGGTCTCCTGATCGAATTTCTTATGCGATATCATTGGATAGGTATCAACTGAAGTCGACACTGCCATTCTCATAGGGCTGGCCGAGATTGACAGAACCAATGAATCACTCCGTAATCAAACGCTGCACAAGTCATAATATGTTGAAGAGTTGTCGTAACTTTAGAAACAGGCGCCAATCTAAAGAATACTCTGAATAGTACGAATGAAAGTCTAAGTGTGATAGCACCCAATCACTTAACTAAAGAAGCCCCATGCAGTACCCAAGATAGCAAAATTGAAATTCGATGAGAGAAAACTTACCATAAATATAGAGAAAGCCAGAAGACATTTTGTTTAGCCATAAATACGCATCTTCTTGAGTGAATATATTATCAACAGCCCTTTTCAGCGGCAAGACTTATGATGGTTGAGTCTTTCCCAAATAATGATGACAAGCAATTTGTTAAATTTGAATTTAAGTAAGCTACGATAACGTATAATTAACTTACTCAAACTCATATTGACCTGCCCTGACATAGGCTAATGTTTATAAATACCATACAAATAACTGTGTGAGACAATTTGCGCGTTTACACTAAATAGTAAGTAGGTATTGCCTAAATAAACAAAATGTGTTGCCTGATCTAGCAATATAGGATCCTGTTATAAGCTCATTGTGGTACTACCAAAGATACCTAAAAATGAGTTGTGTGATAGGCATTTCAAGTTCCCTGACTCTATTTAGATATATCTATCAAATTATTCTTAGTCGAAGATAGAAAGATAGCGAAGTAGAAGATAGAATTAATCAAAATCAGTCAGGCAATAAAACGGTACGTCAATTTGAATACTCCTTGCCATATTTCCTGGCACAATATTCCAAGATTATTTGCCTATACTTGAAAATAACACAAATACTTTTACAGTAAGCAACGCGTACTTTTATCAGTCAGCCCAGTATCGGCCAGTAAAAGAATGGTGGATCAAGAAAACCGCTTCGCTAGCTCGCTGCACCAGAGTTTTTAACTAACATCTCTCTTAACTAATTCTGAGCATATTTTTATTTCACGCCTGCGATATAACTACTACAGATCAACCAGTTCTTTTATAAATAACATACACATAACTGACGGTTCACAACGCCGGCGAGTAAAATGCGCTTGAGCCAATAGTAACACGCAACACCAACAAAGCGTTACGTGAATGAAATGAATCCCTGAGTGAATGAACGAACTGTTAACGGATCGTACTTTGGATAACGCCGAGCACGAGAATTTGAACCAAACACTCCCTAATAAACGCTCAAACTTCATCGCTCTACACTTTACTCGTCGCCGGTAGACAAACAGAAAAGTGTCTATGTAGTAACATAAATATAGTTTTCCGATAGGCGATATGACGAAATTACATAAGAATCAATTACATGCCGTCTAGAAACGAGAAAAATCAATGTAATGATAATTTTTACATCAGACACTGCACACTCTAAAAGGGACAGAAGTAATGTGTCGATAACTGAAAAAAAAGTTTAAATGAATCTCACGAACGTCACAGAAATGAAATTTATTGAATTTTAATCACAAGGACTACAAGAAGTATTCAGAACTCTTACAATTAACTTAACCTATTTATCGGTAAATGAATGTGATACGAAACAACACACGGCGACGACATCGCCTCTGGACACAATTTAAGACGAAGTTGGAAGATTAAAGTGGATTGTAACATTATGTTGGCGCCTTATTTCATACAAACCCCAAACAAAAATGACTTGAATAATTTTCCTGAAATGACAAAAATTACAACATTTAAGTGTTAACGTATGAAAAAAAAAAACATTTCGACTCGACGTGAATTCAATAGTACTGATGATGTCCTACAAATACCATCAGTAATATTGGATAGAAACATTGATAGAAACCATCAGTAATATTAAGTTAGACAATATTGAGCGGTCTCGTCATTATTTCAAGACAAAAATAGCAACAATTTTTTTTTAACCTTTTGTCATCGGAAAGGACAATGACCAAGGACAACTGAATAACTTAGCAGTGTCATAAACTAGTTAAACTAGTGGTTCTGTGAACCGTAGACTTCGGGAGCGGCTTTGTTTAGAAAATTTCTTCTTCAATTTTCTTTATTACTCTTTCATTTGTCATTCAATCCAAAAATATCATTCAAATGTTATTCATTGTAAGCAAGGAGTGTGTGTGTAAAGTTTCATGCAAATCGGTTGATAAATACGGCCTCAAACATGATCTGACAGAACCCGTAGATGTAGAGGTACAGACGAAAGAAATTCTCCCAAGTCTGCAAGCTGAAACGGAGACTTCGGTCGCTTCGATCCCTCAGTCAATTATAAGAAAAGGACATTAACACAACACGCCTTCACTTAACAGTGGAGGTCTAATTATAATATGTACCTACAGTCAAGGTTCAAAAGTGCATTCCTATTATTACAATGCAATAACTTGACTGTATGCTGATGCTTAGACTGCAGTATGTAACATGTGTCCTGGCACAGATGTTAAATACCACTAACACACATCAGCTAATTATAAAGTAATCTGTGCAGCGCAGATCCTAAGTATTGATTCCACAGAAAAATTCCAACTGTTCTAAATCTCTTGTCACCAGTGCAGAACAAAACACCTAGCCAGTCATGGAATTGTTTAACATAGCCAGCAATGGTACTACTTAACCATACATTGAACCTCCGTAAAAAGTTTGCAACTTTAGTAAAGAAAATGTATATACTTGTAGACTTCTTTCAACTGTGACTTGAGTTAGAAGAAAAGCCATTAGATTTATCTATCAGCAGCTTAAAATCGAAAAGTATTACAACAGAAACGTGAATACATAATGCAAGACATGTTCCAAGCTCGTACGAGCAACCTATCAGAAATACGAATCTGGAATAAAGAAAAACCAAAATATATAAAACAACTTACCCTTATTATCTTTAGAAGCACCGTACATCAATAGTCCTGCCATCTATACGTGTTCTGTCAAACATTTCTGAAAAAGTTTGTTAAGGAAATTGAGATTATGTACACTGTGTTCACGCGCATCTGCAAGGCACGTGAAACGAAGCGCGTGCCGGCTTCCTCCACCATTTTCTTTTAATGCGGCCGCACATACGTCCTTTGCCGAGCGCCTTTGGTAAGCATTAAAAGAATTTCCAGTGGCGCCCGGCCGACCTTGGCCACATGTGTGGCCGGTGCGTGGTGGTCGGGTTTTACCCGGCATCTTTGGGATCGGGTATTATTCCGCGTCGGTGAGTGAAGACATGCGAGGGGTGAAGCCCACGCAGTCCTTCTACCCTGCTTCTGTAAGGACGGTGGTTGCTAGTCCGTCGTCCTCAGGCCCCAATCATGGAGGTCGATGGTCCTGCGCGTAGTCACATCTGCGGCGCCCTCGCCGCACACTTCGGAACTCAGCTGGGTTAAAGCTTATGTATAAAAGGATACTAATAGCCCGCTCGGCATCCCATTCCTTATGGAAGCGAACGACGGCAGTGTCCGGTGCAGTCATTTCAGCAAACTTCACGTCGCCACACTCGCTGAACTTCTCTCGTATTAGCTGCCACGTCACAGTTGGTGGAAGCTACGACAAAATTAATGGTAAGTATCGTCGATATAGCTCTTGTACCTTAGTCCATGCAGAGATGTAGTACAGTCCTCTTACCGCTAGGAAAAGTTTGTCGATTTAGAAACAAACAGTCAAATACATAACCAATTTTACAGAACCTTCCTATAACTGTACACTTACAGTTTCCCGTATTTTAGAAAAAAACTACATAAAAAAAAACAAAGAACAAATTTAAAGTTTTAAATTACAACATTACACCTAAAATTACAACTAAAATAAAGCTACAATCTGACAAAATTAGAAAATTAGAAAAAATAGAATTAGAATCAGATCTATTTAGATTTCCTACTCAGATAGACACTGTACAGTTAATCTTTTCAGATGTCCAAGCTATTCACAACAATCTATCGTTGTACAACCTGCAAGCACGTCTCATGAACGCATTTTCTGCGTAACTTGTGCGACTGCGGGGTATGACAAAGAGAGGTTTACTCCGACAGTTCCGTTCGCGACGTTTAGGAACTCTAAAAGACAATGAATGCAACAACGGAGGGGCATCGACTATATTATGAATAATTTTAAATAGCATTGAAATGAAAGTGCGGTTTCGACGACAACTTAAGGCAAACATATTATGCCTATTGCAGGAAGGAGGATATTGCAGGAAATTAAAAAAAAAATGCATTAACTGGGTCGAAAAACTCTTCCGGTGCCATGCTCGTAGGGTTAATGTACTTGTAGCTGGTTATTTTTACATGCCCTATGGTTTAACAGTGTTTAATCAATACTTACATTAGTTATGATGACCATATCAGATTGTTTCTCCCGACTAGATTGTTGTGAGCTCTCCCTTCCGTAGCCTTGGTTAGACAATGAAACTCCTCCCATTTGCCTTCCAGCACCTTAAAAAAAATTAGATTATATGATATGCCAAAGGTTTTAACATTTTTATTATAACACAAACAAATTTACAAACCTGACAGTGGTCCAGAGCTTAAAGAATTATTGCCCATTAGACTGTTATTGGACAATCCAGAATTGTTGAGTACACTTTGTCCAAGGTCTGTGTTGAGGCCCAAATTGGAAGAGTTTACGTTAGCTTGGGCCGTGAGAACTTGCGCCAAGTCCGTTGCTGTCAACCCTTGCTGAAGCAACTGATTTTGGAGAGCTCCTAACCCCGTTAAACTCAATGCCTGAAAATTTTTCATCTATAAGTATAATGTGAATATCTTATCATCTAATTATAATATCACAATATAACACCAAAAAGTTGCCGTTACCAGGCACTATATAACATTCAAACTTTTGCCAATATTATTACACGAAGCATGAGCTAAAGCTCAATATAATATTTTATAAATAAAATATTATATTTTTATCATTACTATAATATACTACATAATATGAAGGACCATTTAGAAAGAATCATCATCATCCACTGAGCCTTTTCCCAACTTAGGGTCGGCTTTCCAGTCTAACTGCGATTCGGCTGAACTTCGATATTTTCCATGAAGCGACTGCCATCTGACCTACACAACCCATGGGCGATATCGAAGTTCTGTAGTTAGACCGGTCGGATTTTTGATTATGGGCTCCAACTACCCCTAACGACTGCCATAGATGTTCGTACCGTTTAGAAAGAATAGTGATAAAATAAGAATTTACCTGTAACCCAAGATTTCCACCTAATGTTGCATTTGCATTCAAACTATTAGCTGCAGCTAACCCAGCACCAAGACCATTCAAGGTCATACCGGCTGATGGTACTGCACCCAAAACACTTGTACCCAAAGGATTACCAGTATTTGGAAGGTTCAATGTGGTGGCTGATGGTGTTTGTGCCGACATCACATTCCTTGCAACATCTCTCAATGGTTCGCCATTAGGCCCAAGTCCTAGGCCTATGCCTTTGAGGCCTTCGGGCAATCTAAATTCGGATCTGTCTGTCACACCTCGGTCCATACGAGCAGTCATTCTTCTTTCAAACAACATTTGTTTGTCAAACATTGATATAGCCTAAAAGTTTAAACACACATTTAAATCTAAAAATACAAGATCTTATGTTGCTGAATAAAACTCTAAGCTAAAAAATTATGGGATAAATTGAAATGCACCACAAAAAAATTACTGTCTCTCAAACTAATAAGCATCAGATAAACATTTTTTACAGCAAATCAGTATTTTTGCTTACGAAATGGTTTTCTTTTTAGTAGAGAACATAGGTTTTTTGATTACCAGGTAAGTACTTCATCAAGTGGTTACATTCTAAATCAAAATACAAAGAGGAATTCAATTCACTCAGATAGTTACTGCACTTTTGCATTAGTAAATACTTAACAAATAAGTGTACCTGAACAGCTTCTACAGGATGATCATATTCAATAACAGCAAAGCCTCTGCTGTTACCATCTTTGTCAACTGCCAAATCAATATTGCGCACTTTGCCAGCCATTTTGAATACCTCCTTTATTTTAACTTTATCTGCTTTATAATCAAGCTGAAACAAACACTCATTACCAAGAGCCAGACATGTTGAATAAAAATTTGGTACCAAAATTTTCCAATCCTAGAAAATCACTCGTCACTGTCTAAAAAATAATTAATTCCCTTCTATTTTAAATGTGCAAACTTTTTTAGACTGCTACTATCAAGAGCTATCAGCAAAGAAGGCATGCTGGATTTATGCTTACTAAATTGCACTGATAGAGTGATTTCATAATAATTTATGAGGGTGTAACTTACATTGGCCACAAAAACTTTTTTCACCAATGGAGGTTGTACATTTATAGATTCCAAGAACTGTAAGCTAAGGCCATATGTATTGTAGTTCTCTGGTTCCCGCAGTTTGTTCATTGACCACCTTAAAATAATTAAAGTATCTATATTTTCAACACACAACATTTACTACAATACATTCTGTTGAACAAGTAAATAAATAAAATAAATACATAATAATAAAAAAATATTTCTGGACATTCTCACACAACACCATCTAGCCCAAACTAAGCTATCAGCTTATATATTTCCAAATACATACATATTATACATAGAAAACACCCAATCTCCGAAACAAACATTTGTGGATCACACAAATATTTCATTCGACCTGGGAATTGAACCTGAGACTCCGAAGTCAAAAGCCGATGCACAACGGACCTAGCAAGTTTAACTGTGTAAATAGACTTAATTTACAAATCAACAACTTCCAAAAAATATACATACTCTTTATCTTCTCTGTTATTCCGAATGTTACCACCACCTCCACCAGGTTTAGATGAATTAAATTTAGTCCTTTCATTGCCTGCAAAAGTAAATAATGATGATAAAAATGTACACAACTGCAATACCCTCATGGAACTGAATAAATCACAATGCATACCTGATTCCTCCTTTAGCACAAGTCGTCTTCCATTAATTTCAAAACGATGCATTACAAAGAGTGCCTTTTTCATAGCCTCAGCATTGGCAAACTCAACGACACCACACCCCCGAGGTTTGCCATTCTCATCATTGTACAGCTCAACATAAGCCACATCTCCTACCTACAATAACACAAACTGTTTAACGTAACTTGTTCTGCGCATAAATACACATTTGCTCTGCATGCATAGCAGTTACACTAAAATGTTGTTGTGTTATCATTATCAGTAAATGTGTTATTACGAAAGTAAAGCACAAAACTAACCTTTTCCTTGAACAGATCCTTTAGCTCAGTCCAACGATACTCGTACGGTATATTAGACACAAACATTCTTTTGCCATCAGATCGGTCACGGTCGTTGGACCTATCTCGGGGGGCGTCGGAGAACCTGGACGGACGATCTCCACGCCTCGACCTATCACGCTCTTTTTCACGTTGGTTGTCCATCATAATTACAACCCTTAAAACAAAACCAAATTAGGAAATTTTATGTACAGCCGGCTTGCACTCAGTAAAGATAGCGCATTTTTTATTTTAGAGATTAAAGTTTCAATTACCTGGTAGTGTGGTCTAAGGAGTAGCGAAATCAAAGCCTTTAATTTAAGAATAAGTCTGATTCTACAAAAAAGCACTAATTGCGATATAATGACATACAACAACACTGCAACCGACGGTAATCTATTCCAACCTTCACAACGAATACCAAACGACCGAAAAACCACAAAATGGCGCTGAACAAATTAACGAACCACTACAAACAAACACAACCACTGACAGATAAGTAAGTAGTGTTGCCAGCCCAGATTTTTGTAAAAGATGTAGGCCCGGTGAGTAAATACATGATAAGACGCTTCGTCCTCTTTCACTCACTCGGGCAAACAGAGAGATTGATCATAGTTTAGAGCTCAGGAGACATGTAAAGGCTTCATATAGCTTCACAGGCAGGAAAAACATTCATCGGACAGAACTCACATTGGCCGATTCATGAATCGACCCCTAAGCTTTTTGCAAGTGAGCGGACTTTCATTGGCAGATTTGAGATGAATGTGAACAGTGCTTAAGTTTAGACGGAAAAATCGGAGTTTTGATTTTTTTGCGCAGGTCGTATACCTCGGCACGCTATTCTAAACGATATGATTCGTAGGGCTCTTTCCACTGCAGGTCTTCCGGCCGTACGTGAACTAAATGGGTTAGCACGAAGCGATGGAAAGAGACCGGACGGTAAGTCGTTGCTACCGTGGAAGATGGGAAGGCCTTTGGTGTGGGACGCTACATGCGTTGACACCTTCACATCTTCCAAGCACATCCGGATGTGCCGGCGCTGCTGCTGCATCGGCTCAAGGCCTCCAACGGCGTAAATATGTTAACCTAGCAGGTGATTACATATTTGAGCCGTTTGGGGTTGAGACACTGGGGTCATGGGGTCGCCGCCTTTATAGAGATATTGCTAAACACCTAATCGATGCTTCTCAGGACCAGAAGGCTGGCTATTTTCTGGCCCAAAGAATATGTATCGCCATCCAACGTGGCAACACAGCCAGCATTCTGGGAACCTTCCCAGTCGGAGGATTTTTTAAACGATATTTCGTAATGTAAATATTTTTAGTATATAATTATGTATATTGTAATTCTCATTGTAAATAAATATAATTTTTTGTAGTAGTATCATTAGCACACTATAGCGCCATCTGTCAAAATCTTGATATAAACTTTTGTCTGACGCATGGTTCTTGGTTCTTCTTGCATGCGTTTCGTTGGTTGGTTGGTTTGTGATTTGACGATCACGGTTGGTGTCGGTGACATTATACACGCACACATTCATGTTTGTGATTGTACTGCTTGCTTCATAAATATTTTTCGCCTACGATAGCCATGCAGGAGACAACCTGCTATAGATTTTTATTTAAATAGGTAGTTTTAATTGTCAACAAAGTATGGAGCAGAGTAAATCTAATTCACCTAGATTATTCTTGTGCACTGCAATAGAAAATAAGGACGAAGTTGAGGAGGTACTGTGTAAAATTTTGCAATTTCCCAACAAAGAATAGAGTAGTCGGCCATGTACAATCGTATTTCCTAATACTGGTACTGGTGGCGCTGCAGTATATAATATGGCGCGAATTTCAATTTGTTAGAACTGTTTTCATTTTTTCTAATAAGATTGTATTTTTTTCAGAGATATGAGAGAGCCTACAATTATTTTCAATCATTAGTAGCTGACTGTAGTGAAAAGGAAGCTCATGATGCGCTCAATAATGCAGTTTGCAAGAATCATGAGGAAGTATCTCTGGGCATGTTGATGTCTATCCTGACAGAACCTCACAATGCCACTAAGTGCTATAGAGATCTTACACTCATATCTAGAGATGGTCTGACATGTGTGCTCAATAACCTGTCCAACTTAATTCTTGAAAGGTATTTGAAGTTTCATGACACCACTCGCAATCAACTGCTGTGGCTGATAAAGGAAATGATAAGGAATGCTGTCACCGGTGTGGACAGTGTATGTTGGAACTTGATGCGGTATGCCTCTGGAGGGGATATAACTCCTAAAAACATTCAGCTAGTAGAATCTCTTTTAGACATTTATATAGAAAACCGAGCATGGCTAGATAAGTTTCCTGTACTTATTTGTATGGTGGTGTATACATATCTAAGGTTAATAGAAGACCACAATATACCACAGCTCATGAACTTAAGACAAAAGGAAGTTAATTTTGTGATTACTCTGATAAGAGAACGTTTTTCAGAGATTCTAACTTTGGGTAGAGATTTAGTAAGACTGCTCCAGAATGTTGCAAGAATTCCTGAATTTAATCAACTATGGCAAGTTATCTTTACAAATCCTAAATCATTGTGCCCCACATTCACAAATGTGTTACAACTGCTACAGACAAGAACATCTCGCAGGTATCTACAGTCAAGACTGACACCTGATATGGAAAGGAAATTAGTATTTCTAACATCACAAGTCAGGTTCGGGCACCACAAAAAGTATCAAGAGTGGTTTCAGAGACAATACCTTGCTACACCCGAGTCACAGTCACTTAGAAGTGACATGATTCGTTTCATTGTTGGTGTAATACACCCTACAAATGAGTTACTGTGTTCTGATATCATTCCAAGGTGGGCCGTCATTGGATGGTTACTTACTACATGTACTTCAAATGTAGCTGCATCAAATGCCAAACTCGCCCTTTTCTATGACTGGTTGTTCTATGACCCTGAGAAAGATAACATAATGAATATTGAGCCTGCCATCCTCGTTATGCATCACTCAATGAGGTCACATCCAGCTGTGACCGCCACTTTACTTGATTTTCTATGTCGAATCATTCCAAACTTTTATCAGCCTTTTGCAGATAAAGTTAAACAAGGTATATTTAATTCACTGCAACAAATTATAGAAAAGAGAGTACTGCCTAATTTACATCCTTTATTTGATTCACCGAAGTTAGACAGAGAACTAAGAACAACTGTAAGAGAAACTTTTAAAGAGTTTTGTACCAATGGTAATGGTGAAGGTGTTTCGGGCTTACGTGACGAGGGTACTGAAGAACTCCCAAGAGTTGGACCTGATGAGCCAACCGAGCCAGCCTTCTCTGATGATGAAGAAGAAGTGGTCCCAATTATTACTGAAGATACTGATGATGATGATTTACCACTTTCCGAAGTACGTGCACGCGAACGGCCAGAATTAGCAGCAGCTTTGCCCATACTTCTACGCCCCTATGCTGAAACTTTGTTAGATGAACGGTCATCTGCTGCAGCTAGTGCTCTAATCAATGCTTGCAGTGCCCCTATGCCAACTCCTGCTGCTCTTGCTGACCTGTTTGCCGCAGCGATCCAAGAAGTACCAACCTTGCGCGTTAATCGAGATCCCACTCAGGTAGAACTTGACGCATCACTGAATTCACCACTCTTTGCCATGTTTTCGTACCTAACTGGCGCGTCAGGGTCGACTCATGACGTTGATGCAAAGCGAAAACTTATGATGGAAACTTTAAAAGAGATCTACAGTCAAAATAGTCTTCATAATGTGGGATTTTGCTTGCTGTTTTATTTAAAAGTTTCTTATGAGCGGGAACGACGCAATGAACGCGACCTGATCAAAAGAAGAAATATTAAGTTCAAGGCTGAGGTGTACCGAGAATATTGTAGTTATTTAGAATTAAAGTTGGCTGAGAGCTTGGCATTTGACTTTGAAAGATGTCAGGAGTGTGATGCGAATGTATTAGTATGGTTAATACCAGATATTTACCGAGAGTTCAAAGATCAGGCTCAAAACCATATTAGATTACTGCATGCCATTGTAATGGCTTTGGACTCATCACAACTTCAGAGACTCGTCTGTTTGACGCTCCAAGGTACTCTAATGATGTTCAAGTCGGACGATATAACAGCTATGCTGCAGACCAGCTTAGGCTGGGAGACATTCGAACAATATTGCCTTTGGCAACTGTTAACAGCGCATGATATATCAGTCGAAGATGTTTTACCTATCATTCCGAAACTGTCTTACAAAGACCATTCTGAGGCACTCACATCAGTGCTCTTGATGTTGAAACAAGAAAAACCCACTGCTGACGTCGTTCGACAATTATTTTGTCGACCAGTTGACGAAGAAGACACGTTCGTAGTATCAACATTAATGTATTGGTGTCAAGATTATGAGGATAAAGTCGGCGACTTGCTTTCTGTACTCTTAAGCACTAGATATCCAGGCACTAGCCCCAATAAGCGAAAACGTCCTGGCAAACATAGCATTTCACCAAATGCTCCACCTTCTGCTGAGCTGGTAAATATATCATTACACTACATCACTTCTCGGTCGCGGAGCAGGAAGAATTTCGGTCATTGATCCGTCACTACCTGTCTCTGTCACTCGCGCACAATCCTCTTTCCGTCTCGCTATGCCGCCGCCCTTGCGTAAGCAAGATGGAAATATAATTGTGCGCGAGTGACAGAGATAGTAGTGATGGGTCAATGACCGAAATTCTTCCGCGACCTCGTTTTACTATGTATCATTAATTACGTACTTGCGAAAGTTTGAAACTATGGTTGTTCAATCATGAGTTAAGCTGTGAACAAATTGGAATAAACATGGCACATTTCATTGATTTATTTGGGAATAGAGGAGAAAACCATACCACGCGGGTGGAGTCGCAGGCATGAGCTAGCTATTTGTAATACTTTTAGTGTTAGGATGAAATCAGACTGCAGATATTCTATTTAGTGGAATGGGTATGTAATAAATAATCTTACTTGACTGTGGGAATTTAGGTTTGAATTTGTTTTAAATATTCTGTAGTGCCCAGAAACAGCAATAGGCTTGCCCCGTATTACTTGCAATATTTAAAATTACTGGCAATATATATAAACACACCTCTGCCCTCCTCTTCGGGGATATTGGCGTAATGTATGTCTGTCTGTCTGTGAAATCTAAAACGTGTTTTATATCTGTTTACAGGTGCTTGGACATTTAGACCAATTGAGATCATGCTGTGTGGAACAGAATGACATGTCAATGTTTAAAATGGAGTGCATGCAAAAAGCGCTACAGCAAGCACAGTCAAATAGTAGTGATAACTTGAGGGTAAGGTTCTACATTTGTTATCACCTACCATTTATTGCCAACTATACCTACAGACACCACATTAAGGACGTTATTCCAATATGGACTGCCTCAGTGGAGCCATGTCGTATATGTATGCAATTGCCATCCCTGAGGCCCCGGTTCGATTGTTTCGGAGTTTGGGTGTTTTCCATGTATACTTAATATTTAGAAATATTATAAGCCTGTTTATCAGTTGTCTAGATCCCATAGCACAAGGTTATATTAGTTTCATTTAGGCTCTAAGCTTGTGTTAGAATGTCCAGAAAAAAATTTACTTATTTATTTATTATGCAAGTATGATGTCACATTTGCAACTTGCATTCATTTTGTGACGTCATACTTGGATGCAAGACTTGCATATTGGAATAGCGCTGTTATCGATACTATGACCAGTTGTGATAATAAATTTGGTGTAAAAGTTTCAACATCATGGATGTCACGATAATATTGAAGCTTAAGATTGCCTAACACCTTGAATGTAACCAAGTGCTGAGACGACATTCCTATAGTATCAGTCATCAGGTCCCAAGTGGTTTCCCAGCGCACTGACTTCCACCAACAAAACACGTGAATTATACAGCATGACCACGTAGACAGGTGTCGATCGTCATATTCCACCAATGTTGTCGCAGTAAGGTTTGGTCACGTGGCCAAATTACTTGCTGCAACATTACTTTTAATAATATGAAGAAAATAACGAAATTACGAACATATATCGTAGGCTGGTGATGTTTTCCTGTTATGAAACAGCTCAGTCCTATAATATTGCTATTCAATTGATAACAGGAAAATACTATGTCCGAAAGTATAAATTATACCAGTCCATACTTTCAATTGTCGGCACTTGGTGGAACTTGTGTAAATGATCTTATTTTGTGGAGATGATGAGTGGTGGAACTTAGTAATTGATTGTGAAACAAGCTCTATTTGTAGTACTTGTACACATACCGAGTTATTTAATTCCACCGACTTTTCAAGCCTAGTGTTAACAAGGCTTTTTTTATGTATGACAAGCCTGACCTGTTTCGCCTTATGGCATTATCAAAGGTGTTCTTTTACGTTATTACTGCATAGCTCACCTGATTAGAATACATCCAATAAATTATCTTCTAAGATAACTTCCGCAATGTATTTTGATAGATAATTTGTTATGATTGCAGAGACAGCATTGTGATCTGCTCGCCCTGGCGTGGGAGGACGAGTTGCCGGCATCAAGACGGGCCAGAAAACTTGCGTCGAACTCACTACCGCTCAGTCAGAACCTGCACTCATCAAATGATGATAGCGAGGTAATTATACTACTGGTCGAATTGTAGACCTCGCGAACACTACAAACATTTCCCCTCATAAGAACTATAAAATATTGTATTGAACCAAGGAACGCTTATTTCAGGTTAGGTACGTGGAAATCCGATTAAAAACGCCACATTTTTAATCAATCTCGATTTAAGTCGGTTGCAAGGTCACTTTACATTGGTACTTTTCGGTGTCAACTTCCCCTTATTCGCTTTAGAACAGATTCGCTTAAGAGTCCTCCTATTAAATTTTACCGTTTTCGCTGATTTTACAGACGTGTTTTTACACTGAAAATACTGTATTTTTATAAGTTTTAATGCATAACATGAAATATTATTTCAATAATGATCTAATAAGTGAGCTACTTTCTTATTTTTGTCATTAAATTTTGATTAATCGACCTAAAACAATCGGTAGTTTTTCGTATCTTTTGCTGGAAGAGGTCTAGAATATCACAAATTCACTAATCGTTTTGACGTCTAAAAAGTATTACAAAAATACAGTGTATTCTTGTAAAAGTCATCTATCAAATGTATGGATTACTTTTTATCACTTTCATAAAAAAAAATTGAGTAAACAAATATTTAAGTTAGTCAAATTTTAGAGAAAATGGGCAATGAATTGGTTCTTATTTCGGCTACATAAAACTCTCGTTCATAAAATTAAAACAACATAAATAAACCTTGGTTCAAAATCAATCCATTTCCAAAAAAAAAGATAGCTAAATAATAAAAAATAGGCTGTAAATAATCTTTTAAAAACACCTAAATTTCGCTTTATAATACTCGACGCATGCCTCAAGTAAGCAGTCCGCGCCAAGCGCTTACAGGGAGAGGACGTGTCGCTCTGCGCGCCAAAATTCGACGCCGTCTACAGACGAATATAGCGTGGCGTGAGATTTTGATACTTTGGTAATATTAGTTATTATTTTGTGATGATTAGGCTTCTTTTTAAATACAACAAGTGATTATGTAGAATGTATTTATCATTGTTTTTGTTAAAAAAAGCTGTTATATTTTATAAAGCTGGATTACTCACTCACTGACACAATTTTATTGTTCTCCTTGATGGTGGAGGGGAAGGTACCTATGTTTTTTTTGCAGAAATGTAAAGGGGGTTCGGGGACCTAGGGAAAATTCCGAGTTTTTTAGATTTACCCTCCAGTCCCCCAAGGGGCCCCCCTTGGGGGACTGGAGGGAGTAGAATCAAACTGAGTAACAATTTTATAGAGGTAGTTTTTTATTTTATTTTTTTTGTATTGGGTTCGCCAATTTGACGCCACCCGCCTGGTAGTAAGTCGTGACGACGTCAAGCGATTGTGGGTCACTCACAGCACACTATACTATAGAGAGTGGCCCTCAACTTGACGACCTACTGAACCCAGGATTATATGTGGGAGGAAACACGTGCACAGGCAGGGCGTTCCAGGCCAGTATCGTTCGGCACAGAAACGAACATTTAAAACGTTCGGTTCTCGCGAACATGTACCTACTGTGTGGGAGTGGCATCTCTGCCCGGCACGCGTTGTTCGGAATCGGAAGGAAGATGGGAACAGATTGAAGAGCTCTTCAGAATGCTCGCCGTGGTAAATACGGTAGAATGCGGCCAAGGAAGCTATTGTTCGGCGCTGAGCTAGCGGCTCGAAAGCTTCCCGTTACCTCCGGACAATCTATAATACGGATAGCTCGACGCTGCATAGCGTCGAGAGCGTCCAGCAAATACTTCGCGGAGCCGTCCCAGAAGTGAGAGCAGTATTCGACGCAGGGTCCAATCTGCGTCTTGTACAGCAGACACCTCTGATGCAGTGTAAAGAATCGCTTTACCTTATTCGCCATACCTCATTCCTAGTTTCCACGAAGCTAGCCCTATACATCTTTCGATGTAGTTTTTATTATTGAGCTCTTGACGAACGTCTATGTCAAGGATCTCAAGGTTGCCCTTCATTGGTAATAATGCATTCTGAAGAGAGGGTAGGGGAAGGAAAGGGGATTTCTTCGCTGTAAATGCACACGCCTGCAATGTGCTGTCATCTGCATAACAATGAATGTTCCCGAGGGATAGCATATCATTGATTTGCAGAAGGAAGAGTTGGTGACAGCACGGACCCCTGCGGCATCCCGGTATTGTTTCTCGATACATATATACATAACCGGGGCAACACAGGTAAGGTGTGTTATCAGGGCGGCGTATTTGTGTCTCCGTGAGGAACGTCACAGCGGGCCGAGCCGTCTCAAGGTATGGTGGACGGCATCGAGGTTCGCATGGAGCCCACGGATGTTGGTGAACTCCACCTCGAAAAGTGAAGCTGTGGTGTTTCCTGGGGCCGCTGTGGAACGTTTACTTATTTCTGTTGCACTGCCATTATAAATTTGAAGAAGAAGCGTGAAGACAGGGCGACATTTGGTGCAGCAGTAATAAGTGACAAAGCGCAGGGGCTAGCTTCGTCTGGAACCGTGTGGTTAGGTTGGAGCCGACCCGCCGGACGGAAGGGCTACCAAACCCCCCTGGTGCAAGGCCGCCGCTATCCCACACTGGTTACCACCCGGAGCGGCGATCCCACATCAGGATTATGCGCGAGAACATGTGGGGCAGCCTCCTGGTGTGGTTGGTCCCAGGCGGGCCCCATGACTGTGTTGCGGGCGGCCGCGGCAACGCCGTTGCTAAGGGTCTCCCTGGCCGGCGAATCGACCCACACCACCCACACTAGACTCCGCTTAGCCCCCACTGGTCCCATGCCTGCTGCACCATACATGGCCCCGGGCCCGGCGGTGCAGCTGTTGAACCCCTTACGCAACCAGCCTGGGCTGGTTTACTTGTGGGGCTTTAGCACAGTTGCACGGTGGCACCCCCCGGACCAACACCCGGTACCCACGTAGGGACCGAAGCCACTTCATAGGTACTAAAACTGCTAAAACGTTTCCATGAATTGCGTTTAATTTAGATTTAAAGAACGTCTATACCTCTCGTGTTTGAACCTATACCTTTTTTTACTTAGGCACTATTTTAGTGTACTTAACTGTACAATTTCTGCCGTAAAGCGAATCTGTCATAAGGCGATTCTGTCCTAAAGCGAATAAGGGTCAATTACTTTTTCTCGAAATCTACTATATATATACGGAGATACCGGAAACCATGTGGCTGTCATGAGACTATTCAAAGCCTAAATAAATAACAAGAATAAAAAGAAATACTGCTAGGCCAAAACCATTTCATACTTACCAACTATGGTTATTTTGTAACTTCCTTGATGAAAGACCACAATCTTCTAGACCGCACGTAGTGCTAACAGATTTGGCCCTATTACTGGGACCAACAAATCCTTCGGGAATATAGGCGTATGTACTCGTATGTTGTTCTTTCACTATCATATTCTACAAACTACCGAGGTTTTAGTACCTAAACGTTAGCTACTAAGTTAGGACACACCGTATCACACCTTCATACCCCGAAGGGCTAGACATCGGCTTTTAATTTGCCAGTCGCTTTATTGGTTCCACGTTATAGGGGGCCACCTTCTTGCTGTTTCCAGGCACTATAGAAAGTTCACAAACACTTTTATTTGTAATTCAAATTTCCAACAGCCAGGAGTTACATGCTAATAAATAGAATATCTGCAGTCCAGACTCCAATAAATTCTAATATGATAAAAAGGAAAGACAAGACATGATTGTTTGTTTGGATTGAATCCGTAACTACTGAACTGATTTTGAAAATTCTTTCACTGATATGAAGCTACATGATCCCTGTCCCTGAATAACATAGTATGTACATTTCAGGAGGAAGAAATAGTTAAGCCAAAACAGGCGAAACGAAGAAAGAAGGCAATCTCCGACAGTGATTGACATATCTTTTGTAGATGGGATGGTAATTTTAAACACCAAAGTGCAACTCTACAATACAATAATTAATAGATATGTATGTACGTGTAAAACATTGTTCATTACCTTACGTTATACAGGGGTACCGTTCAAAGAATGGTACCCATATTAACACTACATGGTGTTCCGTAATGTGTTTCATTATATCTTTATCCATGGTTTATTTGATATTTTCGGTAGTATTTCGAACCGAAATTTAAAAAAAAAGACGTTAAAATTTCCATAGACGCCACGGTACTATGTCGGATGCAACAGAACAACCTTTATAATGCCAATGTTTTGGTGGGATACAGCAACAAAAATTTAATATTTTCTTTCATTGTTAAATGTATAAATAGTATGTTATAAGGATGTATGTTGTATGTCGGGCAAGTGCTGTAAATTAGAACACATTAGTCATTTATTGTAAATGTTAGGTATCCTATTGTTGTACAGATTTTTTTTATCTCCATACACGTTGATCTTTATTTTAAGTATAAGGTATGAGACCAAGAATTTTATTCAAAGGATATAAATATTGTATTCTGGAATTTTCGAAATACATTTTACACTAGGATCAATAAAGTATTTCCCCCTTATTTTATGTTTTCATTGACCTAAGTATGAGTAATTAGAAGAAAAAAAACAAAGTACATAATGTATTTCAGTTTTATATTTCACAAAAACAATATAAGGAATGATGTTAAACAAAATATTGTTTATTATATATTTCAGTGTTCAACATAACTTTCAAATATGTTCTAAGTACAAAAACTAATATAACTATATAAACATACTAAATATGGATTAAATTTTCGGTAAATTTTATATATTTTATTAAAAACCTTAACAATAGTGGATTTTAACAGCAATGTTATTAGAAATGTCTTTTTATTAAGTCTTAATATGGTAATATTTGTATTTACCTTAACAGCATCTTTAACAACATAACCCTCACCAAGCAATTAATTCAATATACTTACATACTATTTACAGCTACCCCCTTACCATAGTGCTTGGAAGAGTTTGTATAACCAATAATATCGCAGGAAATGTCAATAAACCAGCTTAGTGCGAGTCGAACCCGCGCACGAATGGTTCCGTACTATTATCTATACTTCTATACAAATGGCAAAAAAAAAAACGTTTGTTGTATGGGAGCCCCATTAAATATTGAATGTGAAAATTTCAACTTTCTACCTATCGCGGGTTATGAGATACAGCCTGGAGACAGACGGACAGACAGCGCAGTCTTAACGGAGCAATTGTTTAAAACAGAGATTTTGCTACCTACAGAGATTAAAACCAACGGTGTTTAATAGAGTTAAATAGAACTTCGTACGGGTATTATGTAATTTGGTTTAAAGCATCATGTCTCCCTTTGGTAATAGGGATCCCGTTTTACTCTTTTTGGGTACCGAACCCTAAAAATGGGTTATTAAGTCACGTGAATGATTTTCTGCGATTTAATTGGTTATCCACAAACTCTTCCGATGCCATGCTCAAGAGGCGGTTATAAAAAGGAAACCCTTGCAAAAAATCACAAAATATCTTATTAACTATAGTTTCCCTTGCTTATATCTTTGTCTTGCTTGTGCTTTACTATACTTTGATTTTTTCTCTGGCGCCGTTGTGTCTTTATCTTTTGAACTATTGTTTAAACCTGAAAAAATAGCACTCATGATAAATAAATTATTCTTATAGGCATATATACATATCTATCTATGTGTATCATACAACAGTTTTGATGAACAAATCCTGAATTAGGCACAGAGAAATGGTCACAAAAGAAGATTGTGCCCTTAAGTTTTGTTCCTACTGACATGACTATTTTACAATTTATGTATTTATTTTATTAAATATATTTTATATTATAATATACACACCCTAAGCTATATGATACTACAAGATGTTACCGTACACTATTAAAAATAATATTGAAAAAAAACCGGTAAGTACAAGTTGGAATCTCACATGAAGGGTTCCGTACCATTATCCCAAAAAAACGGTAATACATTCACGTTTTTTTGTATGAGAGTCCCCCTAAATATATATTTTATTCAAATTTTTAGTATTGTTGTTATAACGGCTACAGAAATACATCATCTGTGAAAATTTCAACTGTCTGAGTATCACGGTTCATGAGATACAGCCTGGTTACCGGATGGACGCACAGCAGAGTCTTAGTTATAGGGTTTAAACATTTAGTTTATTACCGAAATACAGGTGTTTTCGTAAATAGTAAACTATTACATATTATGGAAAGATATCAAAAACTTTCATCATGCTTAATTATAAATGCTTGTCACTGCATTTATTGTATTTTACTTTTAAGATGTTTTTACAGTTATTTTTAAACTGTTCAACACATAGACACTATGTAATTTGGTAAAAAGTGTCTTCTACGGTTGCTAGCAGAAGGAGACCTTTTAAGCTACAATGATTGATCCCTCAAGTAAGTATTTAAATTCATAATGTAGAAATTTAAGTACCGTCAACCCTCTAAATTTAAAATTACTTCAACCCACAGTTACCTAAGTCCTCTGGAGGTTGTAATGATTTCCCAGCAGTCCAAGAGCCCATCAATGTCACTGTCTTTCCTATTGCCCAACCTAGAGCCGCCAAGCCAAATGAAAATGCTACCATGCTGAATGGATGCTGAAATAAAATATAATTTATCAAAAGAAACATTAGTTTCACACAAAAAGAGTATGTTTTTCAATGAAGTAATCACTTCATCACTATCACTACATATTATAAAAGAAAGTTGCCAATGGATAGAGTGGTTCTCGAGGAAGGTTTATATGTATATAATTTGGGAAGCGGGCGAAGCCGCGGGCGTCCTTCTCTGCTATAAGGCATATCAAAGTGCTGTAATACTTGGTAATACTGACAGAGAGATGCGACTAACTTTCGCGTTTCATAATCTATATTTACCTTAATACGGAAATTGACACGAAATACGGCGTTAATATGCATATTTTATGTATACCTTTATTGCCTGGCGTTTCGACCTGGCTTCGCCGGCCGATGTTACCTGGTCAAAACGGAAGGCACGTACACGAAATAACAAGCGATGTCGTCGTCGTTGTCGCTTTCGTGTTATTTCGTATCAACCTGGTGACATGAATCAATCAACGCTTCCAGCAGCTTTATGATGGAAACATTAGCAAGAGAAATGTTACCAATCGACACGAGAAGAAGTCAATGACATTTTTACAACAATTATACAAACCGAAAGAGTAGGATTTGTAGTTAAAGTGTAATCCAATACAACAACTGCCATTCCTAATGCTAAACCCAAGCAAGTGCATATCCAAATTAGATTTTGATTATCTGTAAACAAAACAAAATGTGTTTTATAGCATAGGTAGGTATATTCTAACAAGATTTTGCTGACGTGGATGTGATACCAAACAAACATTTTTAACAGGGACAGTCTACACACTGCAGTGTGATCAATGGTGGTACAGCAATGGTACTATGGATATTCCCAGTTGAAACTATGGGTATCTAATGAACTATCTATATAGTAATCAATCATTTGGGTTGTTAGGAAGTACACAAATATTTTTATGTGCTATTTTTTTTTGGTAAGACACAGTAAATGGGACCTTAACCTTTTAATTTCTTCTTCTGTGAATCTGTAATTTTCTTAATTGACTCCATTAATTTCACATTCTGAGGATCAAGTTGTAAGGCCCTTGTGTACGATATTATAGCTTCATCATGTAGTTCACTGGCTGCTTCTACTTCTGCACGTCGAAAATAACCCTAAAATAAAAAATGGCATAAGTATATTTCTGACCAACCCACAGCACCTGTGTATTTACTTTTTAACCTATCTGTGAAAGCAACAAGGAAATCTATTCAGTAATTTCAGAGAGTAGCATGTAAAGAATACACAATAGATTATAAGTAAATGTACCAGATACACATTTCTACTATTACTCAAATTAAGATATTAGATAAGTATTAAGATTTTTACATATAAAAAACTCGACAGATTATTATGTAGACACAAATTATGCATGTATACTGAAACAATTAGCAGCAGCAAGCGATTTGATCGAATTTATCAGTAAATTTTTAGTTACCTACCTTAGCCCATTGAGGTTGTAACCGGACAGTTTCATTAGCATCTTGAAGAGCCAAATAATGTTGATCCAACTTCAGAAATGCAAATGATCTGTTGCTATATAAAACATAATTGTTAGGGTCCATCTTAATAGCCTGTGTGTAATGCAGAACGGCCTCAATAAATTTCCCATCTTTAACACAATCATTGCCTTTAGCTCTGAGGTCTTCGATGGTTTCCGATGGTGTCTTCTTCTTTTCTTCCATAATATCAACTCACAACTCAGTATAAAATTGTGGGGTTTTATAACGGTTGTTAGGACATAAAGTTATACATAAATCACTTATTATCTTATATTGGGAACTGTGTATCAAATAACATCAGCCGATCAGCCCCATCAGCCCCTTTCAATATCCCCAAAAAGCTCCACTCGTTTTTATTTTTCACATAACAAATTTGACAATTTCAATTATTTTCAATGACATAACTAAAATGACAATTAATTTGTATTTTCCGAATCACGCCCGTGATCACGCCCCAAAACAACCATTCGCAGCAATCGGAACGTAATAGAACTAGCTGAACACTAGAATACAAAAATAATTGCTGAAAGCAAACACCGTCGAAATCAACATCCAAGAATATTGCAGCTATAGAATTTGATAAAATCAAAAGTTATATATTTCCAACTTTAAACTCATTCGTGAAGAAGGATGAATGCGTGGCGTTACTTTTGCCCTTGCAACTGTCATTCACATTAAAAATAAACAAATTACAAAATGGCTGATTTGTAAGTGACGTATGTGGTGTTGTGTGTTTATGAATTTCATTCATTTACTATCTTAAAAAGTGTGTATTTATAATGAAGTGAGCGATTGGTTTACTTGTTTATTATCTTAGCTGTTCGTCATCACTTTGGTAAGTTTCATTCTGTTTCTTGTCCCTACTGTGTTAGGTATTTATTTTTTACGAAGTCCGTGTGAGTAGCTGAGTGGTGATTGTAGGCGGGCTATAGCCAGAACGTCCTAGTTTCGATATGCATTACTTTTGAGCAATCCCTATTTCAGCATATTCTAGTTTACGGACCTTTAAAACTAAATAAATATATTTAACTGCAATGTGCCAACATTGGCTTAGTGAAAATTTTCTATAACTAAAGCCGTCCAAAACCTTACGAAACCGAAGGTACTCACTAAATGTTGAATGCTGTAACGGGGTTTTGAACCTTAGAGTCCAAATCCGCGGGCCTAGGCAAGTCAACATTTCCTGTAATGTGATACACCTGCTGGTTTGCAGTATGCCATGCTATAGTACTTAACTGCCTGGTAGTGGTAGGTCAAGTAGCTGGTGAAATATCACCATCTAATTTCTTTCTGCCGGGATCTTTGGGACATGAAGTAGTGATTTCATGTTATCGCCTGTCGATGATAGCTATATTTATAAGATATATTTTAAAAGCTACTGCGAGCTAAGAGAGCACAAAGCTATTAAAATAACATTTTCACTTTAGGTGTTAACATGCCCTATGAAAATCTCCAGGTTCTTAAGTCATGACAAAGGGACAAAGGTTGGGCAAATAAACCCTAGAAAGGGCAATAAGTTTGCCGCTATCCTCGCCCGTTTCAGAGACGACCGCTTTGGTGATAATGTGATTCTTTGCACCAAGCTCATAGTAATTAAAAAAATATAGTATAAAGTAATAAATGGTAAAATAATCTATGTAATAATTTTGTGAAGTAAGTACTTACATATTATAAACATTAAAGATTCAATATGCGCTACATAAATATGCAAGCGATTATGTACCTTATGTCCCCTGGTGTTTAGACTGCCCAAACAGTAGTTATGGGGTCATAAGGAACCATACTATGATCTCATTATGATTAAGGTTTAAAAATCTGAATCATACTTGTTAAGGTCAAATAACCTTCTTGTTAATGAAAGAGTTAAAATTTTTAGAAAGGCCTACCCTTTCTAAAAATTTTACAGATGCATATTATACACATAAAATTTGCCATGCTACAGCTATATGGAAAACTAGCTAGCCACCCTTTCTTCGCGTTGGTTGAAGAGCAAAAGCAAAGAGTGATGAAATTGGCTGCTATATTTGATTTACTTGATGATTTAAATATATAAAATATATAAATTAAAGCATTCAATAAAGCATAGCACAATATCTCTTTTTTAACCGACTTAAAAAAAGGAGAAGGTTCTCAATTCGACTGTATTCTTTTAAATGTTTGTTGGGTTGGGCCATATAAATTTTCAAAAGATTTTGTGAATCAGTCTACATAATTTTTTTTGCTGTTGACAATATCTGTTACACTTATGGTACTAATAGTTAAAGCGGTAAGTTACTCAATCTTAGTGAAAATCTTTAGAATTGTTTTTATTGTTATGATGTTTTCTTCTGTCTTGGGCTGTATCTCACGAACCGTGATACGTAGGAAATATTAAATACACACACATACCACGCCTATATCCTCGAAGGGGTAGGCAGAGGTGCAATACACACCCACAATTTGCCAGTATTTTAAGTCCCACGTAATAGGGGGCAAGCCTATTGCCGTCTCCGAGCACACATATAAGGGATTATGTCCAAAATGGTCGAATGTATTTAATAAAAAGTAGCAGCTATATAGTAATTTTGAAAAAAAAATTGAAACCCGTATGCCTTGCGTTGAAATGTTGTTTAAAGGCAACAAAATCTTACGTGCCAGCCGCCATGGCACAGTCGATTAAAGTCCTAGGCGTCTCGGACCATACTAAATAACAGAATATAATAAATATTGAAAGGGGCTCCCATACAATAAACGTAATTTTTTTGCCATTTTGGTATGGAACCCTATGTGCCGAGTCCGACTCGCACTTGGCCGGTTTTGTACTCCGGTACACCTACTTATACACAAGTATACCTACTCTTACTAACAGATTATTAGGAAATTGTTACCAACACACTAATGGATGTAAGTCTGGAATAAATATTGTTACCTGCTACGGCTGCCCCAGACCACAACCTAACAAGTGCTCAAACCAAAATTTTACAGGAGACCGCAAAAACGTAAGTTGAAGAATAATAAAAATACATAAATAAATGATTACATAGGCATAAACGGTGATTACGTATTAAAAATATTATAATATTTATGTATATTGCATGTTTTATACCCCTTACTAACTTTGATAATGAATCGACAGCCAGTTTGCGCTTACAGAAACCAGTATTAAACCTAGTAAGTAGCTATGAGCATATGGGGCTCCCATTGTAGGTGAAGAGATTAACTTCCAACGTGTCTGTTTTAAACAGACTGTTGAAGACCTTGGCCGTCAAGATAATATCTTAGACAAGCTCCTCCATGGGACCTGGAAGCGAAGGCCATTTCGTTATTGTTTCAAAGGCACAAAGAGGCTTTGGAGTGGGATCTGCGTTTCGAGAAATTGAAGCCCAGCAATCCCAACGTCACCAGGATCTCATGACTTGGCGACAGTGATCTTATCTAACGTCTGTGGGGGCGCCAAAGTTCACCTAAATTTTCAAATTGGAAATCCGAAAATGTTCTTCCTAACATTTTTCATCCTAACAATCACAATTCCTAACTACTCTGTCTCTAATGTTCATAATTTCGAAGCATTCAACTTCATAATGTCAGTAGCAATAAACATCTATTATACTTTTATTTGTTTTCCAATTTTTTTTTCAATATAACCATCTTTTACACTATTATTCAGTCATATCTTATTTGTTTAGATTTCTTTGGTTTAGGTTAGAACTGTGACCACAACGCACGAGCCGAGCGAGCGAAGCGAGCGTGCCGCGGCAGCGGCCGGCGAAGTGCCAGAAGTCCTAATTATGTTTAGGGATAAAAGCGTTATGATAAAAACAGTAGGAGTTTAAATATATTTACATTAATGATATTATTAATTACAATTTTCGGAAACATGAGTGTTATGAACTTCGCCGGTAGCACTACAAATAGTATGAATGAAAACTTTAGGTTGAAAAATTTTAGGAAGAGTGATCATTCGGATTACAAATCATTAGGAAGAACAATTTCGGGTAAAGAACTTTAGGTGAGCCAAGTCATTAGTAATGGACCCACCTTCCGTCGCAAATGATTACCGAGTACGGATGCTTCAATAAGTATCTGTGGCGCATTCATCGTGAGGTCACGCCCAAGTGTCAGCACTGCAAAGCTCTTGACGAGGATACGGCACTCATCACGTTGGTGGAGTACCTAGTGTGGGCCAGTCAACGCCAGGACCTCTTGGTGGGTCTGGGCGTCGATACTCTTTCGCTGGAGACCATGATGCGATCCATTGTCTGTAACGCGAGAAAGTGGGACGTGGCCGCTTCCTTCTGCGAGTAGGCTATGCTCAGCAAGAAGGCGGCTGGAAGGGAGAGTACCCTCCCCCTTAAGTTCCGAGACTTATCTATGCTTAAAACTTCCGGCCTTCATGATCAGGGTCTGGGGACGGTGAGTTGATACCCCACACAAAGTTGCAACCCTATGGCGAGCGCAGTTGTTACTTGCTGCCCTCGCCACGGGGTTTCCCCTCCATTCATTATGTTGGTTGACTATTTAATAAACCTAGCAAGTCACATCAACCACTTTAAAACTTAGCAAGTACTAGATACTTGCTAGGTTTCATAATGGTCAGAGCGACATACTAGGTTTTAAAATGGTTATGGGATGGTAGATGTTGCAATTATTACGAGGTTCTCATTTCTCCGGTTATATGTAAGACTAGCTGTTGCCCGCAGCTCCGCCTGCGTGTTACTTTAGATCTAAATAACATTTTTATTTATGAAGCGAATGAAAACCAAACCGCAATTTCAAATCTGTTAAGCCGTTTCTGAGATTAGCGTGTCCAAACATTCAGACAAACAGAGAAAAGTTCTAAAAACCATTGTTTTGGGTTTTATTGCGTTCATAAAGCCCTCCTACAACAGTTTCTCTATTATATTTTCTGTAATATTCTTTATTATACCATAAAAATTCATCTTAAGATACGAAAATATGAAATATTATTTATTATCTAGAGGGGCTCGTGGTCTAGTGGTAACCGACAATGTAAACACATTGCAAAGGTTAAGCAACATCGAGTCAGGCCAGTCTTAGGATGGGTGACCATTGCTTAAGAGACTGAGACCCCTCTGTGCCTCGGAGAGCACGCTAAGCCGTCGGTCCCGGTTGTCATACGATCATCTATGGCAGTCGTTAGGGCTAACTACAGAACTTCGTTATCGCCTACGGGATGTGGAGGTCAGATGGCAGTCGTTTCACGGAAAATATCGAAGTTCAGCCGAATCGCAGTTAGACTGAAAAGCCGACTCCAACTGCGTTGGGAAAAGGCTCGGTGAATGATGATCTTCGTCGTGTGTGATAGTCCATTGAATTGTATGGCGAGTGATATTGTATCTTAAGTTAAAATATTACTACTATTATTAGTATTTTAGCCGTGTGCAGCGCCCCTTAGTGAACTCCACTGCGGGTGACGTAACCTGTTCTGAAGAGCTCTTCAATCTGATCCCACCCTCTTCCTTCCGATCCCGAACAACGCGTGCCGGGCAAAGATGCCACTCCCACACAGTGGATAGCATGTTCGCGAGAACCCAACGTTTTAAACGTTCGTTTCTCTACCGAACAATAGTGGCCTGGAACGCCTGCCTGTGCACGTGTTTCCTCCCACATATAACCCTGGATTCTTAAAGCGGAGCGTGAAGAGGCACATCAGTAGGCCGTCAAGTTGAGGGCCACTCTCTATAGTACTGTGTGCTGTGAGAGTGGCCCACAATCGCTAGACGTCGTCACGACTTACCACCAGGCGGGCGGCGTCAATTTGGCAAACCCAATATAAAAAAAAGAAAAAAACCTACGACAAACTTATTATTTGCGGTTGGTATAGTTATCGGGTCTAGGGATCGAACCGCAAAATTAAGTTTGTTTTTTATTGCATATACTTTTCCGGGATAAAAAGTACTCAGTGTGGTGCCCAGGATATTAAAGAATAATTATACCAAGTTTCATCGTAATCGAAACGGTAGTTTTAGCGTGATGCCTGAACAGACAGACAGACAGACAGACAAAAATTTTTTTAATCCCATTTTTGGGTTCGGTGTCGGTCTAGTAACACCCCCTGCCATTTATTTTTCTGATATTTTCAATGTACAGAATTTTCACTTCTACAGATTTATTATAAGTATAGATTTACACGCAGGTGTCTTTGCATTTTGTGCGACATTACTAGTTAATAAAGATTCGGCAATAAAACCGTTTTTTGAAAAGTGTCCCTTACTAGGTTTTGATGTGGCATCATTATAAGTAAGTTTGACATGAAATCGTCAAATAGGAATAAAATAGAAAATCAATTTCTATAATAGAAAATCGTAATTAAAATGCAAAAATATCACAGTCTTAACAGCTTTGAAGCACCCTTGACGAAGTTTCTACATGAATGCAGGAAATAGCTGTTTTCCTCGACTCCTAATAACGGGAAATTGGTTTTTCAATGTAGATTCGCTCATTGTATGATGTGAGATTATAAGTACGTAATTACTTCCTCCCTGTGGAATAGATATCTTAGGTCACTAGTTGCGTGTCCTAATGACCCTCACATCTTCTTTCCTCTGCCGCCACTAATTATATTATCAGGCTCAAATCGCCTGTTAGAGGTACTTCATTGGCATAGTTCATTAGGCACTCAGCTAGTATATAGGTATCTTCATTAGAAAGTTCTAATGTCGATACCTACCCTTGTTCACTTTTATTGGTCCTTAGCATAATTAGGGAGCGAAGCGACCGAAGTCTCCGTTTCAACTTGCAGACTGGGGAGAATTTCTTTCGTCTGTACCTCTACATCTACGGGTTCTTTCAGATCATGTTTGAGGCCGTATTTATCAACCGATTTGCATGAAACTTTACACACACACTCCTTGCTTACAATGAATAACATTTGAATGATATTTTTTTGGATTGGATGACAAATGAAAGAGTAATAAAGAAAATTGAAGAAGAAATTTTCTAAACAAAGCCGCTCCCAAAGTCTACGGTTCACAGAACCACTAGTGTAGTAGTTTCGTTCATCAACTACCTAAATAAGTAGCATCGAGTACGGACGCAAAACGGAATCTTTGTATACCTACTTAGTTTGGCTAACTAAAACCCTAAATTTATCTCAGACCTAATGCATATAAATGGTCGGTTTAATTAAACAGACGCTGTCTGTGCCTATATTTAGAGAATACATCAGTGCGCAGATGTCGAAGCATTCTGACTCACACTGTCATTGATCATAACTGGAACCGTGTTCAATGTAGACCTGATTTTCTTTATTCAAGCTTGTCATGACGGTACAAATTCTATACAATATTCGCTCGATCGTACTCGTAATATAGAAAAAGTTGCATAAACCTAACATTAAAATAATATAAAACACCTTGACCGACACCTTTGTGCAGTTTAATAAATGCAGGTCATTGATTACTAATCATATCAAAATAAAAATAAACGTCTATTACTTACATCGATAGGAACTCGATTTCTCAAGTATTATCTCTTCATCTTAAAATTAGTTGGCATCTCAACGCACGGTGAGTCAGACGATGAAACCAGTAGCCGTCACGGTTTTTTAAACTCCATTATTACTTAATTTGCTACAAAAAGTGGGGAACTAAAGACGTCCTTGCCGTTTTGAAGTAAACAAACTGTTGTTACATCGTATCGACCTCATTTTAAGCGTATTTATCATTTTATTTCTTGGAACGTAGGCATATCTTAATGGAGCAGGATTGGGAAGTTCGCTTGTTATAAACAGGCTGTATTTTTACTACAACAGTAGAGTGACATAGTGAGAAATGACGTAACATCACGCGTTTCATTACTTAGCCAATTTATGTCAATCAGTTCCTAAGTAGGTATAACTCCTTGTCTTTAACCAGGTAATTTGATCTATCATAAAAATTGCAGGAGTCGTCAATAAGTGTTATTTAGTTAGTTCGTAACGCGCAATCCTGTAATATAAACACGCTGTCCGAATTTTGCTGCAGGAACGTTCATATTATGTTGAGATGCCTCACGCTTCGGACTAAGATCTCGGACAATAGCCATGGTTTGGAACGAAAATTCGTGAAATTCCTGGTTACTGACTTACAAAACGAAAATCGCCAAATTAAAATGCCGTGTTCAGTTTCCGTTTAACGGATAGGTTCACCTCGGTGAGATAAATAGGGGCACATTACCACAGAATAGGGAATAGTAACATTACTTACTCACATCTTCCAAATGAGGAATCATTGTTTTCCAATCACGCCGAATGATCGCGGTGTTATACGGAATGACTGCACAAGTTTAAGATGCAAATCCATAATTAATTACCCACAAAAGCGTGTTGACAGTCGCGGCAGGTGACATCATCGATACAGGCCTAGCCTCGACACTGTGTAGAGTTAATTTAATGAGCAAGTAGGTGCTTGTACTTCGTACACAATAAATGACTAATAGTTGTCTACTGTATTTATTGACCGAGCGAAGCGTCTATGTTTCGAGATTGGTCAATTTTGCTATCGTCCGTCTGTCTATCTGTCTGTATGTGCTGAGCTTTTTTTGGATTCAGGGCAAAATGGGTTAAATATGGACAAGTAACGTTTTAATGTTTTTTAGGGCTAGCGGTCCCCTTTATTATCCGACCTTCACGAAACTTGGCACAAGTATTCATGTTAAGTTAGAGTTAGCCCTTGAGTGCTGAAAAAAATACGTAGATTGGAGTTCGCATTTATTTCCAATAGATTTTACAATCGCTTATCCCATATCTAACAGACACATTTAAACCTTTTAGATTAAATTACTTTGTATACTTTGTGGCGGGGCAATGCACCACGAACTCTACCATGCACCGTACTCTTCACACGCTCCAGTTGCCGCAAATACTACTAATTGTATTGCATTTTGCCTTTGTGCGGATGTGGCAGTTGACGAGATGTGCACTCCATATCAAATTGTTAACTTTTCATTACTGACACCGAACGAAGAGTTCAAGTAGGTACATACTTTTTGGAAATACTATTTGAAGTCAAACAGCTGGTATTGGCTTTTTTTGTGTGTTACCGCGCTGTATCATTCTTGACTTCGAATATCCAAGAAGAGTAACCTTTCATTCGACGAATTCGACTGTAATTTTTTTCGCCATGTCAATTGACAACATTTGGATAATGTCTATTGTTGATAGTTCTAAAAGACTTTATAGATCTTCCTCTAATATGTTAAATGTATTAGTTTTAAATACAGGTGCTATGCCTAGTATTTTTATAATTGTATATAGTACAACATCATAGTACTACAAAATGACTCTCCTTCTTCATGTCAACTGCTCTACAGTCGTACGTATTGAGGCACATTAATAAGCATGACAATATTACAAGTAAAGAACTCTAGAATCAAAACTGGAAGTGATTCTGTTCTCGTTCTGTTAAATTAATCAAGCCCATTGAATATACCTGTTCTATCTTGGCAAGAAACATTAAGTACGATTTTTCCTTACCTTCTACTTAAACAACCAATAAAGCTGCTAAAATTATTAAGGTGTTGTAGTACTTAATATTCAAATACATTGTGTACAAACCCGGGCTAAGGAAATACTACAATTTTACAGGTAAAGTACGTCTCTATGAATGGGGCGATGTAATTTTAAGACACGAGTGGAATTTGAATTGGACCAACTCGAATAATGTGTATGAGTTAGCTACCTTTCAAGTAGCGTCAACCGTATAGTTGCTCAGTTACTACGTGCTATTAACCATGAAAATTAGCTATGTCCAAATGTGTCGGTCGGCCCCATTACGATTACGCAGTTAGACGAATGGTATGTACAATATGTACATGTTCACAGTCGGTAGTTTGCAGTTGTTTCTATAATACCTCTAATAGGGATATTCAACGAGACTGTGGACAGATCGTGTTCGTGACTCCAGCTCCCCCGCTGACAGTTCGCGATTGAGTGCCGCGACACATGAACGTACATTGTGACTGTGACGGAAGTTAGTTTTATAAAGTTTTTCTATAAACAAGTTGTATCCGCTATGATGTACTGTGAATATGCTCGCAGTGTAAATAAACAAAGTTACGATAGTGAGTGATTTGCTACTGAAAAAGAAAGTCAAACGTGTGTCTGGATGAGAATCCGTATCTTTCAATAAAGTGTTTTTAAGGATTTCATAATAATATACCTGGATGAATATTTACCGTATTTCAAGGTTTGTAAAGTAATATAACATTTAAACAATACCCGTATAACCTGAAACTATGAGAACTAGATAAGTGATACAAATATTTTTTTGTGCATTATAAAGTATGTATGACGTTTGGTATGAAATTAAAAGCTAGTCTGTATTTAATAGTTTATTAAAGTGCAGAGCAATATAAATAGCTAAACTAGCACCAACAGAGCTAGCAGCAACACTCGTCTCTTTACTAGGAGGTCAATGTGTTAACATGTCCACCTTGATTGGGTTTGGTGTAGGTTGCTGCTACATATAATCAATGCATGGGATGGTGTGATCTTGATTTAATGTCTTTCTAATATTATACATAAATATCGAAATCAGTTCACTCGATTTCTTAACTGTGTTAAATAATCACTAGATCTACTTAATCCCAGAATAAATATGTTCGAAATAATTCTTCTGGACTAACTACAATGTGGAATTGGCAAAATGTTGAACTCAAATATATTTTCTTCAGTTAAAATGTATCATTGTAGTACCTATAATATCAATGACCTATATAAACCACATTGTACATTATTATGTTTTACATAAATAACTTAAATGATAAGAATCGGTACATATAGTTTCCTTATATCAATTAAAATGTACATAGAGAATACGTTACATCATCAATTAAATAACTCGTCCCGGACCGAACCTGGCGCAAAGGTCCCCAGAACACTTGCCGCGTTACCTCGTTGAATGGCACCAGGTACGCCCCGGAGCGACAGTCACCTGTTCGCGTATACCACGCCCCAACTGCCAATTGTCTCAAGCCAACGGAGCAACGATGTACCACGACAATTCCGCGTACTTTTGCCGCTTCCTGGCGGCGACGGTGATGACACAAGTGGCGTGAGGCGTCCTACACCAGACCCCTTAAATTTTTCCAAAGTACCATTGTCAGTCCATCTGGCCTTTTGCCATCCGACATGGACAAGCCGGGGTGGTACTTAAAATGTTACCAATTGACATACACACCCAGTTTAACAGCAGTTTCATTGGTCTCACGTTAGTAATAGAGACCGAGCCTATTGTCGTTACTGGGAACAAATACAATAGAACTTCAATAACCATTCTGTCATCCGAACCTAAATGCCATCAGCCAACAATCAGGACCGATGTGTCATAAAGTCATAACTACAATCTCTGCAGTCTATTCCGGGCGAAATTACAAGTTTATTAGTAGGTATTACTTACCTACTAACCACACAATGATCTTCATAGTGACGCTTATACATAATTATGTTCTGCGCAATTTAATTCTACCACGTATAGTAATTCAAATTATAATTATAAGTCCGTTTACGTACTTGTACATACCTCGGCTCAGAACTTCAGAGAACAATTTCATTACATGTTATGTTGAAACATGCTAGTGGAATAACCTAAACTGTAATTTGTATTATACTTATCATAGGTCATCTCTCAGAAATCAGCCAACTTTACAGTAAGTTGGCTGATTTCTGAGGGATGATGTAGAAACTTATTTCGTTCTGACTAAAAATTTATTTTGTCATAGGTATCTCTTTGTTGCGGCTTAACACATTTTTTTATATGTATTAGACTACAATAATTTCTTAAGATCTCTATCTATTATAAAAGAGGACTGTCTGTAGAGGAGCCCATCTGTATGAAAAATGACCGTTTAGAAGGGCCGTTACAGCTGGAAAGCGTAACACAATTTCACTTTCACATTTCAAATGGTACGCCGTTTTCAGACAAATTTAAGAAATCTAACTTGTGCTATGGTGCCGCAACATATGGTGTCCGACTTCCTACATTAGAGCAAGATAAAATAAATATGCACCAGTTTATGTTATTTTTAACGTAAAAACATCAAAACGTGTATTTATTTTTGACATGTGTAGTATAGACATTCATCAAAGTTTAGGTGTGATAGTTAATCCTGAATTGCAATTCATAACTTATAGTGGCAAAGGGTGTAACTGCAAAATTATGCTGTGCTTCAAAAATAGCTTCGAGATAATTTCATTGAAAGATCGAACGCCTGTCCCTTTTAAAAAACTTTCACATTGATAATGTTAATGATAAGGTAAGATCATTTCGCGGCCCAAGGCCGCGGTTGCTCCTACGGCCATTGCCAGGCGTGTCTGGTGGTATTTCCAGTGGCGCCTGGCGGACTTTGGCCACCTGGGTTGCCTCTTCAGGGATTTAGTCGGGATGAAAATCCCGCGTTGTTGGAGTTAGGTTTTATCCCGTGTCGGTAAGTGAATCTGGTTGCTAGCCTGCTTTGGTAAGGATCACGCCCCGATCATGGAGGACGAAGGTCTTGGGCGTAGATGAGTCAGCGGCGTCCTGGCCGCTGACTTCGGAACTAGGCGGGGAGGGTACGCTCCCTCTCCCTATCGCCCCCTTCTTCACGAGCATGACCTGCTCACAGAAGGACACGGCCGCGTTCCACCTATTCCCGCTGGAGACCATGACTTGAAGCATGGTCTCCAGCGAGACCATCCACGCCCAGACCCACTACGAGGTCCCAGTGAGTGCTGACTCGCCCACCGGCCTCGCAGTGTTGACGCTGGGGTGTGACCTCACGATGGAAAATATATGATGAAAGTAGAGGACGTGAAGAAAATATCGTGTATTATAACATGAAGATCTGAAATTCGAATCTAGTTCACAGAGTTTGGGATTGCTCCGTTTCTATGGTTATTAAAATGCAAGTGAGTCATAGGAAATGCAATCAAAATAAGGCGCGGCTTTTGCCCTGTCGCCTGCACGAATATAAAAGCGGGCGGGGTGGGGTGATACCAAAACCAGATTAATGGTCCTTGAACATGACAACACTGCAAGTACCGACAATTTTTCAAAACATTCGTATATTTTTGGTGAATTGTTATACTTTTGTGACGGTTCCATTTTGTGTACCTGCAATTTGAAAATCTTATACTTTATAGGTACTTGGAGATGCCAAAATTCTAACGAGGACACGTGTCTCTACGATACTTGGGTAGTTTCAATCGATAGGGTTCACTACGGCAAATCTTTTTATAGCTTACGCCAATTTATTCCGTTTATCACAGACACACACAACCCCTCCCTACATTTTCTATTTCAGTATTTATCGGTTTTGTGTAGGAAAATAACTTGTTGTAGGTTTAATTAAAATTGTTATTGAGAACGTTATTTATTATAGTTATTTATGTAGTATTAAACATCCTTTTCATATCATTTAATTATAAAACACATTAATAAGTACATGAGAAAAGAAACAATTAACTTAAACATAAAATAAAACAAAATTTCGTATCTAAACTAAAATAAAAGTAAAATAAATTAGCAAAACAGGATCCCCTAGGCAGAGTGCCCATAACACAGGCAGCATTATATAATAATACAATATTCTAGTTATACAATTATTTTAAATAAAAAAAAACGACATCTACCGTAAACTAAAAAGTTGGGATATCTTCAATACAAATTAATCAAACCCAAACACAACGTAACTGCTGTAAATCGTTGATGAGTTCCCTCGACTGCCTTTCGGCTCCCTCATCAAATCGACTCCAAACCTTCATTAAATGGTAGTCCTTTAGTATTATAGGAAAAATTAACAAATGCACTAGTCGCCGTTACATTTTTTGAAGGTTCACCTCGATTTCTCCGTGATCGGACCATCAGATCCTGGTTTCCTTATAAGGACCCCCTTGGAAATATCTCCTTTCCAACAAAAAAAAATTATTAAAATCGGTGAATCGAAATGGAAATGGAGGTCGAATGAGAAACCTGTTTTTTTTTAAGTCGGTTAACAAAGAAACAAAGTTATTGAACATAAACTTACTTCCCAGTTCCGACTTTTATTTAAAGTTTATAAGTCAGTAACCGACATTGTCCACCTTAACCTTTTATAGGGGTTTGCCATTTTTTTATTGAGTAGTCGTGTGTTTACATGATTCGAGCTCAGGGTTAAAGAGACCTCAAGGTAATATGAGCAATATTGATGAGGTTCATATTGGTAGACCTTGTTACCAACATTTTTTTTTTGAAAATCTGTTAGACGGAGTTATAAACCTTTAATGGCAGTAACTTCATTCAGTGTTCTAAGAAATATGAACTGGTTTACTGAAACTGATGTTTGTGATTTCCATAAACTTGGGATCCCGTTCGCTTCGCTCGTGATTTCAGACTTAAGTGTTTTTGTTCATAGAAAAATCTTGAAGTTATGCAAAAATAATGATGTCAAATGTTACATGTAATTTTTAAAAAATTGGATACTAATTATTAAATCAAACAAAATGTGTCACCGGAATACTTCTAACTAAGTCATCAGACCGGTTCTCTGATCGTAAATAATGTGTACGATACATCGCGTAAAATTTTATGGAATCATAATACATAATAGTATTAGAATTATTTTCATAATATTATATGACGTGGAAGGAATTTTAAAAATTATTTCTTTAAACCATAAGTTTTTCAGTTCTGCGGTAGCTTATTTGTTAACTATGAAGGATTTTTCATAAGAATCAGTGAGCTTTAGCAATTTACCTAAAAATAATATTGAAAGTGAACCAAAGTGCTTCTACTTTCAAAACAAATACGAACTTAACAAGCAAAAATTGTATTGAATCATACCTCTCACAGTTGTTGTTTCCAGATTAAATTGAGCTCGTTAGTATTTACAAGGGTGCACTAAAAAGTTAAACAGTCAGGACGTTGATGAAGTGATGAACGATGTTATTCTGTAATGGCAGAGACGCGGTCTCTGAAGGCGGTGGACGGGATGCGATGAAAGTGAAATGTGCGCGTGGTCCCTTGGCCGCGTGGTCGTTCAACTCGGCACGCGCCTGCAAGTCCTCGGGCGGCCCATCTAGTTACTCTTGTTGTATTCTTATTAAGATTTCTTTACTTGCTACCAAATTCCATGGTGTGACAGTTAAGCTCCAACGGTCAGTTAACGTGCTTCGGTTACCAAATTATTTCACACAGTCAAGCATTACAGTTAACACACATTCAGTAAATTATTGGGTCGTAGTACACGTAATATCGTGTTTTCTACAATCAATGTAACGTAACCCGGGATACCGATACAGTCAATATATCGATTTATACGTGATTGATTATGCAACATGTTGAAGTATGAACTAAGTTGATCAGTAACTTCCGTTTACTCGCTTGCCTGTAATACAACTCAGTCGCATTAATGTAGGCCTCAGTTTGTATTGCAAAAGTAGTTTAGCATTTGGAAGTCAAATTGTTGGAATTTGGCGGATAGCAGTGTCATTTAGAACCCATATCAGGTTGGGTAGCGGTATAGGCACAAAATAACTAATAGTATTATGCATTAGAGTAAAAGTTCACACACTTCTAAATAGTGAATGCGTTTAAAGACGTTTGCTGTATTATTCATCCTAACGATGACCGTTTGATTTTGTAGGGGATGACTTGATTTTGTCAAAAAAAGAGAATGAGAGTAGATTTACATTTTGTGCAACGTAACAACTCGGCAATTTCTTCTTACATAGATTTTTTGCGTCTAATAGTTCGCCTTCTATGGTCTCCACTTGGAGTATTCCAGCTCTAAACTTGAATACCTACTGTACTGACCTGGAAACGAGTCTTTAGTCTATTTAAAACGATTCCATCTTATTGGAAACTGTCTCCAAGTAATCCCGATCCATCCTTTGGTTTTATTTTCTTATCCGACGCGTTTCCACTTTAAATAGATACGTCTATTTCAGGCATTCTTGTCACTTCTACTTTAGAATGTATTTCCCATACTATCACCATGTATCCTAGCGATTGGCCACACCTTTAAGATAATATGTACGTATAAGATAATAATGTGTCCATAATATTACCTATATAGTTCAGCTCGGTTACACCATATACGGATCTATGACGGATTCCATTGTGGTGACCCAATATTAAATAGTTCTAACAAAAGCGAGCCTTGATACTGCTATTACAGAGCCAGCGAAAGTACCATGGCTCTTGGCTATTTATTCAATTTTGAAACAGCAGTAGATATCGCTTGTTAAAAATATTAAGTTAAAATTTTGATAAGTAGAAATTAAACTTCTATTCACCACTAACATTAAGTCAATAGAAATATTTTCCAGTTGATGCGCCATTTGTTTGTCTTGTTTACTCGCTGTCATTACACCTAGTGAGGACAATTTGAATAAATTAAACTTATACGACCTTCGCTATTATGTGCTCAGATGTGTAATACCAAGTACGTTTATTAATGTGTTTGAAGCTATTTACGTTTCTGTTCATAGGTTTTGTAACATCAATTTTACAATCTATCATTATTTCATTAAAAATCTATTGTAATTGTTCGATCGAAAGTTGTATTATTTTACATACTCATGTTTAAAACTACACGTCTCACACTAGTGCCGTTTTGTGGCTTAATACAAAACAGTTTTACTCGCGGTTTGATCCAGCTCATGTTTCTCACATAACCCGTTATTCTCGGAATAAAACACTTTTGCGATGGTCCCCACACTTCAAACGAATTCAATCAAAATAGCAACAAAACAAGGAATTCCTATTTTGAAAACAAACCATTTCAGTCATTCCATTGCATCATCATTTCACTTTCAACATGTTCATAAATAATTTAGGTATTTCTTTTACCTCTAAAAAGGCGAATCTTATGTATGATACAGAAATAAATCGGCAATAAGCACTGTATCGAGAGTATAATTATGATTTGTATCATAAAACCAAATCTATTTTTGTGTCGTAATATACGATGTGTACCCACGCGCGTCGAAGTTGCATGAGTGACAAACAACTGCAAGTATTGTGCATATTGCGTTATGTTTGCCTGTCCCCTGTCCATAGTCGGCTCTTATGCGATCACGACTTCACATTCAGGCTAGGTCAAGCAATGGTAATATCACTGACTGCTACATTCGGAATCAAGTGGTGAGATGGGAATGAGAATATTTAAAAGATGCTTAGAGGTTTTATTAAGAACTTTTGGAGCAAAATATGAGCAAATACAACACGTCGATCTACTTCTTCGGGAAGATAGATGTGGCTTTGTTACCTCAAGCTTAGATCAGATAGATCCGGGTGAATTTATTTAAAAAAAATGGAGAGCTGAGTCTGAGGTAACCTTTAAATCAGACCAAAAACGAAAACTTCGTGTCCTTTGTTAGTACAGAAAAGCTATAATCATCAATACTTACTTTACAAGTTTGAGTATCGAAATTCTTCTAACATTCTAACAATAGAATATTGCTAGCTCTTTATTAGGAAACATAAGTTAAGTCGACTGACGCATACTTCCGCCATTAGCAATGCAGGTACTTTTAGCCCAAATATAGACTAACGTTACGTGACATGTATCATTAATGTAATTTTGCAAAATTTCAGTTTTATTTTACATGCATTTTATTTTGTCACAATCTCACATAATATGTTATACAAATAAAAGAACATATTTAGATTATTATGTGATTAAAACGGATGTCCACCAAAAATCGTAATTAAAATGATTGAGGATTTGCTGAGCTTTAAAACGCTTTTTGCAGTAAGTACCTAAATGCAAACCGACATCAACTTGTCGTTTTTCTTGTGCTTTTTAGAAGATATGACGCACAAAGAAAATGAATAAGGTAAAGCAAAGTAATTCTAAATGTATAGTAATTTTTTATAACGTTTCAACAATATGGCGTATTTGTAAATTTTATTGTCATATTTTTGAATAAAAGTTGTTATTGTCCATTTTCGTTATGCTTGCCAGGTTTCTGATATTTACATAAAAATAATATTTGTTCGCATTTTACACCCTACTGTACTTTCGTGGCACCCGGCGGTGTTCATACAACTGCGATAACTTACGCAGTAAACAGGAAAAACTGTACAGGAGCAAATTACAGATTTTCCACTTACGCTCCATTGTCATCTCTGAAAGTCATCATCAGTTCTGCTTCTTTGTAAAAACGCTAATTAATCAGAATCATTGAACTCTTAGATTCCCTGAAAAGTGCACCGATGCACCGACAAGACACAAACATGCGGAACGTGTACGCTAAAGTGTTAATGATTTAATGCTATCTTTATTTCTATACCGATTTCCACCTGAAATTACATAATGATATGTAAGTATCATAACACGAACAGGAGTTCAGTCACGACACTAATGTCCGACACGGTCGAAGGCGCGCCACCGTGCGTTAGTTCCACATCATCGGCAGAGAACGAGAGTGAATCAGCACAACCAACCCACGCCTTGTGATTCTACAATTAGTATTCGACTATAAAGACAATGGACATTTTTGTTACGTGTTTCTCTTTCGAGAACACGAACCCAACATTTCATCAGAAACCTTAGTTGGAGGTCTCTGCTTACGTGTTTGAGCTTATTGAGATTACGTGTTTGGGATTATTCCCAAATTTGGACGACAGTATTATTTATTTCAAGATGCGAATATGTTCGCATCTGAAGTAATGCTGTGTTGTAATTAATGTGTTTGTTTACTAATCTATATTGAATCTGCGTCGTGCAATTCTCTGAAAACAAAACCATTACTTAGATTAATTGGTTTTGTACTGTTTACACTCACTGCATGTTACGTATGGATGTGTTTGTCGTTTGAACGGCAATGGGCCAAGGTCTAAGAAAAACACATTTCATCATGCTTTTGAAGATGACCCAGTATGTGGAATGTTAGAATTTAAAACTGAACCTTCGTGCTCTAGACGTTACAAGGAAAATGAACATATATGTGGTTATGAAGTATCTAACTATCATAATCGACACTTTTCTTTAATTTGTGTATTTTGATTGTCAACAGATGATGAGGGATAAGCAGTTGTGGTAGGAGCTGCACGACATGAATTCTGACGTGCATCGTCACCAGGCGCATCCGCCATTGGTACAGGTAAGTTTTACTTTCTACAATGCATATATATATCTATCGGTCACCCAGTTGCAACGATAACATCACAGCGACCGAAGAGACATCAGAAATCTCTATGCACGATTAACGTAGCGTCTATAAATTACCCATAAGCCAGATATTAGTCGTCGCCAGTATAAATTATCTAGACATCATTTTTTCTGGCTCACAGAGTACAATTTCAATTTATCATTCTCTGGTAATGGTTACGGAGATTAGAATCACGCATGGGGATTATCTTCGTGGAAAGCTTTATTGTCTTAGTTTCAGTTTGATAAAATAGTTCTTGGAGTTCGATATAATTCCTAATGACTGAAAATTGAAGGCCAGCTTATCATTCTACAGACTTGTTGGACATTTGCTGACCTGACTGATGTTTTGTTTTGCCAAAGATGCTATATTCTTAGAACGAGTACGCAGGCGCGCAGAATCACAGCTGTGAAGTTCAAAGTTAAAACAATGCAGTCTAGAGTTTGAATGACTCAGTCTCACATTATGGTAAAGATCAGGAAATGAAATATGTATAAAAGCATGACCTTAATACACCGAGTTTGAAAGAAATTATTACATTTACATGATATACTGACAGAATTTTAAACCATATTGAGAAAGTCCGAAATAGTAACTAGCCCGTGACTGTATGACCATTGACCATATCGCTGACTAAAACTTATTTAATAAATGCAACATTCTTACTTATATATAACAGAATTTGTGAAACGTGCAAATCACCAGTACTCAATCTGAAACCGAGGAATAGAAAATAATGACGATTATATATAAAGCTTTTACTAAACAACGCCAGTCTCATTATAAGACGTATAAAATCAAGTGAAGTAACTTGATAAGTTCGATTAGAGAGTAAAGCTTACTTACATAGTTACAGTACTTTTATTGTATGAATGGCTGAAGCAACTTGGAATAGATAAGAGTCATATTAATGATTCTACTCTCTCAAACTGTTTCATATTACATAATTCATCAACACGTGTCACTAAACTAGTGTTATTTATTAGCAATACAGCTGCCGATTGTATTGTGCAAATTATTTGCTGATGTATCACTTAAAACGCGCTCTTCAAGATGCATGCGGTTTGTGTTTGTTTAATTTAATACCAAACCACATAACGTCTCTATCAAGATTTTATTCAAGCTGCCGTTACTTTGTATTGTATCGTTGCTATAGTTGCAACTAAAAAGAAAATCCTTTAAACTGCGGTCGACAACGTAACTGCACACAACTGCACTTAGCTTTTGAAGACATAATTTCACTGCAAAGTATTTACTAATTAAATGTCTGTGAAATAATGTTTGAAGAGTTATCATATTTTGTGTGGCTCCAAGTTGCACCATGTACAAATTTTAGTGAGGGTGTGTAGTTCAAACTGAAGCTGAAACTGTCCATGTAGTTCCGTGCAGTTACTTGCTTGTGATATGTAGAACAGTGATTGAACTATCCCTATTCATCTTGAAGAAGATTGACGAAACAGATACATAAATCGAGTGTGGATGGACAGGCAGGTAAGGGTCGACCTAGGCGAACGTACTGCGATCAAATCGGAGCGTTTTGACAAAAGGCCAGGTCAAGAGTACCCATAACCAGAAAGCGTGCATGTGAATAGTAATGAAAGTGTAAAAGGAATATGCTAGGATCGTACCAAGAGGAATACCCAAATGATAAAGAGGCGTAACTGTATGTATTGATTAAGTGTATAGCCAAGGAGTGCAGTTAGTATGGTATGAGTAGAGCAAAGAAAGATTCCAATAGGGAAAGAGTACTCCAATGATGTAAAATATCGTTGACGCAATTGTTCTTGATAGCTTATCCGTGTTGTTACAGTATTTAATTCATGATGTACCGATGCGCGGCTTATCCACGTTTTTAATGTATCACATTTAGCTGTTTATTATTCTATCCGCAGGCCATGTGTCAGATGTTTATCTGTGGTTGTTGGTAGCACATACACGTGCAGTAGTAACTTTAGTAATTCTTGTAATCTGTAATCTTATTGAAAGTGGAACTTTGTAGGCTTGTCAATTTTTCTACAAATGTAAAATCAATTGTCGTGGTCGCTCAAAACGTACGAATCATGATACTGATACAAAAAATAGTGAATAAATGTACAATAGGTTTTTTTCTGGAACTTCTCATAAAATGATTTCAAATAAGGTCGCTCCCCAAATTGCTCATCACATTTGCGTTGTCCAACCACTTGGCTGAAATGAAACGGACGACATGTATTTTTTCCTGTTTGTATGATTCAAATGATATTTTCCTGTTTGCTTAGATCCAAAACTACAAGAAATCTGTAGGTTTCATTGTAAATAATGGAGACATAAGTTGGATAGTTATTGAACTAGTTAGGTATTTTATGTTACACTCAATAGACTTTTCCCAATTCATTTAAAATATTGCAGTGCGTACTGGTTAAGGAACGTACCGTTATTAGTAATTGGTAGCAAATGTTCAAGTATAAAGTTCATTTTACGTTTATGTCGATTTAAAATAAGACAAACTTGGAAGATAAAAACTAACGAATTCAGAAAAAGAGATTGTAATTTTGAATCTATGTATAATTACTTTCATTTGATCCTTTAAGTTTTATTGACAACATTTGACTAAACGTTAAGCGACTGCTTGGTCTAGAAACATAGATGTGCAGTGTCTTATAGTAGGAATTTTCCATATTTTCAGCACGGAGTGCACGGGGGCGCGCAAGCCGTGGGTCCTTGCGGTTGGTATTCTGCATCCGCCGCCCCGGTTCCTACCGCTCCGGCGCGCCTCAAACGGGCTCAACCTCATCAGCTACCAGTGAGTTCCTTATCTTGAGTTTTCTTCTTCGTATCTAAAGCACCTTGTATTTTTCTTTTATGAAAAATGTTAAGTGTATACTTTTGTCAAACTCTCGGCAAATGGTCTATCAATTTTTCAATTTGAACCTGTTCCAAAACGATTGCGCGTTCTAACAAAATACCGACTCTTCAGCTTTATGTTATTAGTACAGATTTTATTTGTCTGAATGAATACATGAGATTTTTCAACGAGTATAACACGATAAAGGATAACATTTTAATGAAGTACGTACCTACACTTAATTATATTCTGATAGTTTACTGTGATAATAAGTTTTTACTTCATCTATACTTATAATAAATCTGTAGTGTAAAGTGAAATTTCTGTACATTGAAAATATCAAAATAATAAATGGCAGGGGGTGTTACTAGACCGACACCGAACCCAAAAATGTAATTAAAAAAAATGTTGTCTGTCTGTCTGTTTGTTCAGGTATCACGCAAAAACTAACGGTTCGATTACGATGAAAATTGGTATAAATATTCTTTAGTATCCTGGGCACCACCCTGGGTACTTTTTATCCCAGAAAAGAATATACAATAAAAAAACAAACTTAATTTTGCGGTTCGATCCCCAGACCCGATTACTGTACCAACCGCAAATAATAAGTTTGTCGTAGGTTACGTCACCCGGAGTGGAGTTCACTAATAGGGCGCTGCACACGGCTAAGATACTCGTACTATAATATTTTATCTTAAGATACAATATCGCTCAACAGCTTACATAATAAATCAGTAACTTGTGATCAAGAAAGCCATAACACGCAGGCGGAGCTGCGGGCAACGTTGTTGAATAAAATACGTGATCATACAACTTGACGAAACTTGAACTTTGAAATACTTTGAATGTAAGAACCGGACAGCAGACGGCAGGACATGCTTTAAACAAAACAAGGTTCTTCCAAGCCTATTAGCCTACAAAGTACTGATAAACAGCAACTATTATCATATCAATGGTACGATATCTTATGGCTCGGTACGTTTTGGTTGGATTGCCCCGACCGTGGTCACGGTTTGACTCGTGCCTTTGATAACATCACAATTAAGTACTGTTTTAATATCAATTATGAGCGAAAATCGTGAAAGCATAAAAATAGTACCTACTTCCACTTTATATGCATAGTATGCAGTCTCAGACTAGAAGAAGAATATAGACGGAACATGTAGAATGAACACGTGAAGCCAAATGACACTTTCAATGTGTGCGTGTGACTCCGATTTCCGTGTACCGATACCACTAACGGCGTGTGCGTAATGTTGCCAGCAAATGAAAAATCTCCAAAAAATCTTAGTGGACATATATGATGGATAATTAATATTTATTATAGTAAATGTTATCTGCAATTATTTTATATTATTTACACAAATGATTATTATGATATGTGCCTAAAATGGGGAAGTGTTAAAATAAATGAAAACGTGATAAACACTGAGTAAACACACTTTAATTACTAGCTTTCAAAAAAAATCCCATAATTAAAATAATCCTTTTTAAGATGAATGAACAAAGCTCTATTCCAGTGTAAGTACAAGTTACAGTCAACAACAAAAGTTGATTAGCACAAAAATATTTATTATTCTTTTTTACATCCCAATGCATGTGCCACAGCAATGTACTAGTAATGTTAGAATACCCAAGGACAAAGTTAATATATTTCATGTTTTGTTTATGATTTTGTTATCGGTGTAACAGCTATATACAGATAAGAATTATTGGTTAAGCTACTTTTGTCGTTGACTATACATGAAGTAGATATCAATAGTCGTTAGGTTAAGACTAAGGCCTTTGTAGTGTTAGACTGAAATTAAAATACTGACACAGTAACATAAATAAATTGGATCAGAACACAGGCTGGGAGGTCAGACAGCAGTCAATTCCAAGATTGCCGAAATACCCAAGCCACGCATAGTAAGTAGATCCCGGACACAGATGTGATCGGGAGTTCGGGACTAACGCACGAATGATGATAATGATAATTAGAAACATCGAGCTTGTCAACATTGATGACACTGATTTTTTTTACTCAGTACTTTATAATTCCCATAAATACTGCAAAATATTTTGTGGAAATGATGAAAAAATTATGGCAACTCTGTATAGTATGGCGGAGGTTTTGTGTTCCTAGTTTGTGCAACTAAAATATTTAGAAAAATGTTATGAAATCTAATAAGAAATAGTTAATTACTTATGAAACGATAATCCAGCATTCTTCCTATGAATAGTTGAAGTGTTTTTACACCTTTTCACCACACAATACGGCATATTTATAATATTTTGTTCAACCGTGATCGCACGTGCATACACACTCGCTGCTCACAAAGGACTGCGAGCGGAATGGTATCCCATTGCTATATAGTATCCCTTTTGGCGGCTTCACTCGCTAGTTCTATTCGTTCCGTCTATGTTATTCTTTTAGTCTGAGTATGCAGTATTAATATACGTAATTGAAACCAAATAACACAGTGGCGTAGTAGTATGTAACAGATTACACCCTCTTTGGTCAGCCAATAATGTGTCAACATGCCCAAATAATCACTATTTGGCATTTTTCTCCGATATCCTAAGCTGAATTAAAGAATATTGGAGCCCTAAAACAAAAATCTGACTGGTTTAGCTACACAGCTTCGATATCGCCAATGAGTTGTGAAGATCAGATCAGGTAAAGGAAAGGAAGGGCAGTCGCTCCACGGAAAATATCGAAGTTCAGCCGCATCGTAGTTAGACTGGAAAGCCAACCCCAAATGAGTTGAGAAAAGGCTTGGTGGAAGATGATGATCTTAAGTTGAATAAGTCACAGGGCCGAGCCGCCCCTGTGTGCGAAGTGTGCGGCGCACACACGTCCCAAGACGATAGGGGCGCCCGCGCCGCCACCGAAATTATTTTGGACGACGTATTCTATTTAGTAGAGTAGGTACCTATCGATAAGTAAGTAACCGCAACATGTCTTGCAAGGCTCCCAAGATAATATTCACGATGGTTGTTTCCAGCTGGGCTTTAGATTACATTGATTAGGTACCTACCTACGATCAAAAGAACTGCGCCGATCAATTTCATCAAGGCACGCCCGCCGTGAGTTTGTTTATGAACGCAACCCGATGCGGTATGTGCGACGCGACGCAAGCCCAGAGGAGCCACGGGTATTTCCCCGTCCGCCGGGCGCCACTGGAAATACCTGCTGCGTGTAACCAGAGACGCCCGGCAACAGACGTCAGAGCGGCCGTGGCCTAGGGCCGCGGAATTATAAAAAAAAACGGGTATTCTCGATTTTAACGAACGAGAGAGCCAAAATAATTGTTGTAATACAGTCGAATTAAGAACCTCAACCGACTTCCAAAAAAGTCTGTTGAAAAATTAAAATATTAATCTAGTATGTTATTATATTCTGAGGGAACTAACACGAATCTTACCGGTTATACTGGCCTTGGTTACCTGATTGAAACGTCAGGCACAAAAGGTATGTAGGTACCTACCTACCTGTGCATATATATAAGTATGATACGTGCTAATTCCCGTCTAATATTATAATAGATTATGTAACGCGATAGCTTAATTAAAAGTTAATAGTCTATTAGGTACACACTAAAAACAATATATGTACATATTGTGTTAGGTACTGGACTGTTTTACGTCTTCAAAACTAGAAGAAGACCGTGGTAAAAATACAATTAAAAGAAGTAATTAATATTTTACGACTCTACTCTACCATGTACTTCCTAAGAATCATTTGCACAACAAGTGCAGGAGGTGGCACCGGCAGCCAGCGTGGACGACACAGTGGTCGGAGCTAACCAGTGGGGCGCCTACCAACACACTGTACTGGGCTGGGCGACTCACCAGCTGCAGTAGATCGAGCAAAGTGGGCGCCTGATCTCACCTGTCTGGTATCCGTGTGAACCCGTATACCGACATCTACTGCAGTAGTAAGTGACAAGACGCAGAGATTAGCTTCGTCTAGAACCGTGTGGTTAGATGGGAGTCGACCCACCAGTCGAAAGGGTTCCAAAACCCCCCTGATGCGTGGTCACCAGGCCCGCACCGGTCACCACCGGCATGCGGCACGGCGACACACATCAGGATTATTCTCGACCTAGTGGGGCAGCCTTCTGGGGGTGGTTGGTCCCATTTGGGGCCCTGTGTTATACGTTAGGTTAGGCGGGCGGCCAGCGGCACCAAAGTTTCTAAGGGTCTTCCTGGCCAGGGCGGGTCGACCCACACTTGACTGCACTGCGCCACTGGTGCCATGCCTGCTGCACCACACATACATCGCCCCGGGCCCGGCAGTGTAGCATCTGAACCCCCAACACAACCCAACCTAGGCTGGGTTACTTGGGGGGCTTTATACCATCTGGACCAACACTGATGTACCACCTGGTATTATGTATACCGCAGTATACCGTAAATTCACGTTGCCTCGTCCGTTGATCAGCAAGTGTGCCGCTAGCAGGTGAGGTCGATGGGGCCCTGAAGATGTTTTGGCCCCTTAAACCAATTAGCTTTTTATTTTTCGCAGTAATTGGCATGCGAAATGGTTTTGAAACATGAAAAACATTGAAACATGAAGATTCGTAAAAAAAAGGCGCTTCATAGGGTTCGCACACAGGCGCTGCCAGGGGTCGGCTCGGCCCTGTAAGTCGACCGATTAAAGTCTACGCTATCTAACCACTTCTAATTACAATACAAGGCAACGTAACCTTGTAATTAGACGTGGTCAGCGGTCATGAAGATGTTCCTCTTACAAGTGGCTAGACTCGTATATTATCGACACATTTATTTGATTATCCTCTTATGTGCTATCCACGTGTGAAAAACTCGAAGTTTACTAGCGACGGAAAGTAGTGTTCTTGATAATTGAACTCCTTCGTGACGAGGTTTTCCCACGGCCGGCTTAGAAAGTATTATAGCTCACTAGATCAGACAATAATTTTCTCTGTAAAGACAAAAAGCGCACAGTCAGTTCTTGTGTCGTTGTAGTGTGTTTCATTGAAGTCATCACGACATTATTATAAAATTGCTAAAAAAAAATAATCAATAGGGTACATAAAAATAACGGAGAGCGTGAAACAATGTCATTTTTTTTCTTGTCTAATTGTTTACTCAAGCATAACATGAAAACTAATGGACCGATTGTGATGACTGGTATAGTACTGACGTAGTTTGAGACCCAGGTCAGGAATTAAGCTAATTTTAGGCCCGATAATGGGTTCCCGTAAAAATTGGGAACAGCAATACTGTATCCTAAATGGTTTTTAACACAATATTTCATACATTGTTTCAGTGTGGAAGTAATGTGAGCGTCAGTAATGGGCCACGCGCGCCTCTCTCACCCACCGCACTGCAGAATAGCATTCCACACAATGTAAGTTGAATTAGTTGAAGTACTGTTATCGTAACTTTCATTACTTTCGTGAATTTTTATAGATGTTAATTAGGTTGTGACGGAAATGGAAACTTACCTATTATTCTACTTAGAATTTAGTTAGTTAGTCTAATCATTTTTAATTGTATTTTAAACAGTAATAAGCGAGTAATTGACTTCAAAATTTTTACGTTCGTATTTAATCCAAGAGTAATTAAGCTTTGATATTTCTGCCATGCAATCTAATTTAAAGATATTCTTGAGTCTTGAAGACACTTCATAATCCGAACATCCGTTTTTTGATTAATGTCAAAGGCAGAAAGAGAAGTGCCAAGTCAGAATTTGAAGGTATTTTAATAGAGCGTTTTTTGAATTATTTTATTGAGCGGTGAATATCCTAATAAGAGTTATAGTGTATGTAAATATCCATGTCTATCAAGAAATCTGTCATGAAATAATATTTAGAATATAAACCTCTTTTTAAAACTAAAAAATTCATATCTCACCCATAGAGTACATATGAACAAACGCGATACATATATACAAATCTTCATATTTTATTTCGAGTAGGTACCTAAATGTTTGGTCGAAAGGTTAACAATCTTAAAACTAGACAAACCTATGTATAGATTCAGTTGTCTAAGATATAAATACGACCTAGTTTGCAATGTTTTAATCATCCAACAAGTGTTTATGAATAATTACCCGCATAATTGTATACTACTAGACCAATAAAATTGTTTATGAATTTCTGGTTCATTGCATTTGTAATCTAGTGTTGCCCAGAATATTTGGCCGATTTTGAAGCAAGAGTATCATTAGATTTCCTTCCCTACCTAAACACGTATCTAACGTACTGTTCAAAGTAGTAGTTTTTATGACAAGGGAGTAGATATATTGTTGTGTAAGGCGCTATTTTGAATCCAGAGCGAAGTATAAAGCAAAGGATTTCTGAAGTAGAATCCTGAGCGTGGCGAGGGATTCGAAGTACGTCGCCTGAGAAAAAAAAATTACTCTCGAGGCTTAAGGAGACTTTTTTTTCGCTAGTACATTTATTTTTATTTTTCATAGAAGGCTATGAAAAGTATATAGTTATTGATGCCTCAAGAGTAAAATTATTTTTTCTCAGGCGACGTACTTTGAATCCCTCGCTACGCTTAGGATTCTACTTTAGAAACCCTCGCTATGCTCGGGATTCTTCTCTTCTAGAATCTTTCGCTTCGCTCTGAATTCAAAATAACGCCTTGGACAACAATATATCATTTTACCACCTTGTCATAAAATCTACTATTATTATATATACTAATTTCATGATTACAATATTAACTGTTGCTGTAATTACTGATGAAATTGTATGGAAATAAGACTACGTTTATTGGCTCACGTAGGTATCGATGACGAGAAAATTAACGGGTAAAACTAAACTGCGTGCATTACTATATACCTATTACTGTCCGACTTCGCTGTCCGTCGGTCTGTCACAGACGATTTATTTCTGTTGCCGCTATAGCAACAAATACTAAAAACAATAAAATAAATATTTAAGGGTGCTCCGATATAGCAGACGTTATTGTTTTATTTGTCCCCAAAACACCTCCTTGGAGGACCCCTCAAAGTTTTTATAGATGTACGGAATCCTTCGTGCGCAAGTCCGACTCCAACTTGGCCGGTTATTATGGTTTAACATAATTTGTCAACAGATTATAATGTCGTCGTCGGTAAGGGCGCCAGCGCCGACCGGCCCACAACCGTCCGCTATGCACACATCACAAACAGCTAATGGTAATTTTAGTATTGTTTAGTTGCAATCGCTTGCCAGGCACCTTAGTGCATAATTATACTTACTAACAATGCTAGGTACGAATACAGATACAAACTAAAAAGAAAACACTTTTATCTATCTCAATAGTATCAGTCAAATATACTTAAGTTCCGTGTTTTTTTTTTCTGGTTTTATTGAGGCTTTCACAGATAGGCTAAGGCTAGGCTAAGCTTATGATTTGAGGCAACTTTCGGGCTTTGTTGTTTGATAATATATCGAAGATCTTCGATATATTATCGACTAGCTAGTTTAATATATAATTGTGTGTATTTGTTTAGCAGGTGTGACAAAAGGCCCAAGCGACGTGCTGGTGAACTCATCAGCCGTCAACCCTCCGCCCGCCGGCAACCGTCTTGTCAACATGACTCAGTGGCCGTAAGTGTTTTTTTTGTGTGTCTGTAGTTTTAAGTAGCGGCTTCGCCCATTGGGGAAAACCGGATCAAAATTAGTTTTAGTAGTATGCTCCTGAATACGTGTTTTATCTAATTTTTATTTTCAATTTCTGTTAACTTTCGAGCTGTTATCCATTATTAACGACAGACCCTGTATAGTAGGACAATTACTTCTACACGATGCCACTAGTGTCCTGTTTCGACACTGGTTGGGACTTTAGTGTCGTCGTATATTAGCACCAGTAATGCGATATTAAAAAAAAAACGTCATGACAATTGTTCCATTGCCTCAGATAATCTCAAATACAGGTGGTCCCTCTTTTTCAATCGGTCGACAAAAGACTGCACCGAATCATTGTTGAATGACTCACAATATTATTTCTGTTTAGGTAAATCTTTGATGTCTCAGACTACGAGTATCAATATTTTTATTATGTCAAGGTAGACTTCTGTGTCTCATGCATATTCTGTATCCGTTTACCTATCATCAATCTCTATTCTATAAAACGGTAGAAATCGTATACTTATATATAAACGGTAATCTCCGAAGATACTGTACGGATTGTCTTGTTGATTTTACAGATAGCTTAGCAATTAGCATAAAGCAACCAGCTATACCACGCGGGCGGGCCTTCGGGCAACAGCTAGTTAAGTTGTATGGTTGCTTAAAGCCAGCAACTTCGTAATTTAGCTGTGAAACTTTGTTGTAAGGATAGTCCGAGTCATACATTTAATTTATTCAACGAACAAATTGTGAACCAACCAAAAGCATTTTGCTGTACATTGATAACATTAATAACCTTATCGTTAGAACGATAAAACAGAAGTGATAAAATAGATAAAGTACGTCAGTTGGCTTACAGAGGTCGCTATGGAGTGTGTGTCTGATATATCCGAGTGTTTTCACAAACCGCACAAAATATATTTGTGTATACCGCCTGAGTTTAGCTTCGATTTTGAAAAGTAAATATACATTATTGTTTTGTCATAATTTTATATGATCCCAAGGGGGGGGGGGGGGGGGGGGGTACTATTTGGTCAAAGGTTAAAGGAGGCGATATTGCGACTAATCTAACAATTTTAAGTTTGCCAAAGCCTTGTCCGTTTATCTGTATATTTTAAAATAGAATAAAAGTTAATTGTACACCAATACAACATACATTAGAAAATATCCAGGTTTGAATATATACAAATAGTTAGGTTGGTTTGAGACCCTAAGAACTCTTATGCGTACGCAAGTAATGGTACAAAAAAGGTAGATCACCACCTGGTATGATAAGTTGGTCACTGATTCATGTGAGAAACGAGACGCCTGTTTTCCTTAGGGAACTTATTATACTCTTTCATTTGACCTGTCCATAAGTTAGACTAGTAGACTATTGCCGATTATCGGTGAGGTGGCTTGGAACCCAAAGAGCTAGGTGGGGACCTTAACACCCATAATAGGGTGGTTAACTATCAAGTTAAATCACCTTCTTTTTATTAAATGTCCAATAAGACTTAGAAAATTGTATGACATATCTAGTTGCCTAAAACGTCAGTTTTATGTACTGTAAAATCAATAATTTTTCGTATTTCGATTGATGATTATAAATACAATAGACTTATTAATTAGATTGAATATAATATTCGGGTCTGTTTCTCTTATTTGTCAAATTCATAAATTATAACATAATATAAAACAAAGTCGGTTTCGTTCCCTATGTATGCTTAGATCTTTAAAACTACGCAACGGATTTTGATGCGGTGAAAACACCAATGGATCTATCCATTGTTGTTTTCACCGGTGTTCTCGAGGACTGTTTTTGTGTATATAATTTGTCAAGCGGACCTTCCTCGACCTCTCTATCCACGCTGCATTAACATAAATATGGATTGACAGACAGCGGCGACTTTGTTTTATACTATATTAACAAATACATTCAAAATTATTTATTTTAGTCGTAGGCAACATCCATATTTAGTCCATTGAAATGTTACAATTTAAGGACCGAATATTGCATTTTTTAGAGGACACAATTTTATTTTTGGGACATGTGTGGGGGGTCAATAGAAGCTTAACCTCAAGTTTGTGGGGTAGCCACCGTTGTCCCCCGGCCGCCATCTTGGAAAAAGGGATGAAAACACTTTTTCGCGATATCTCGGAAACTATGCGTATTACAAAAAAAATGTTGTGTCATAATTTGTAGCAAATTGTTTTTTGCCTACAAATTATGACTATTGTTATTAGACTAATTATGTTTATTTTTGCCCTAAATTAAAAATAAGCGTCCTCTAAAAAATGCAAAGCTCATGTAACTTTTCAATGCACTAATTATTGTTTGATATTATTATGTAAGATGTGATTGTAATATGTAGTTGGCATCACGGCGCTATCTCCCGCGACCGCGCCGAGGCGCTGCTCTCGGGCTCGTCGGACGGCGTGTTCCTGGTGCGGGAGAGCACCAACTTCCCCGGGGACCACACGCTCTGTGTACGCTTCCGGGGACGAGTTGAACATTACCGGTGAGTTTACCTATCAACTAGAGTAGTTTACTTTATTTTCCCTGAGGTCCCGGGTTCGATTCCTGGGTCGAATCAAATATGTTTGTGAACAACTATTTGTTTCGGAGTTTGGGGATATTTTATGTATATTTAGTTTGTATACTTGCCTCGGAGAGTACGTTAAACTATCGGTCCCGGTTGTCATACAAACAAAACAAAATCTGACTGACTACAAAACTTCGATATCGACAATGGGTTGTGGAGGTCCAATTTTTTTCACGTACTTTTGGAATATTTGCCCGAGTCCTCGTCCATATTCGACTCGACCATCACGTCAGTATATAGATGTACCGCGTGAAGGATTTCAAATACATGATAAACAAACACAGGATTTAACCTGACCGGTTTCGCTTTATAGCATTATCAAAAGTTGTTGTTACACTTTACATATTAAACAAGTATTTTACTATACTGTCTGGTCCCTTTTAAATAGTTGCAAGAAATCAGCGCTAGGTAGACATACCGTGAATTTAAAAAAAACCATCTTATGTTGTAGGGTAGAATGATCGACATGATCATTCAGCCCTATACAATATCCAAAAATAAATACCTAATTATTATGTTTCAATTAATTTATACTTTTTGTGTTTTATGACAGAGTGAAATGGGCTACCGCACCTGACAATCAAAATCAACGGCTAACGATTGATGACGAGGAGTTCTTTGACAATATGACGGATTTAATTCATGTAAGTGACACACAATCGTCTGAGTAACTTTCCTGGTATGCTTTTTTAATTTAAATCGCAAATGCAAATTATATTAGGTGTGACTCAATCACGCGTCAGTTCCGTTTCAGCTAGCGTTAGACTATTCAAGTGATTAGAGCATTTCTCCCGAAAGAACCATTATTAAGACCATAGCCGCAAAATATTGACATCAGTCTTTTACGTCTCTAAAGGCTGGTTTACATTGGTCAAGCTTTTAGTACAGTGACGAGTGCAGGTACAGTGGCGAGTATTTCGAGTCTGGACAAGTGACTGTTTACACTACGGCCAGTCAAGTGTCTTTCCTCTGGCAAAATGGACGAGTCTCGTCAAAAAATACGTCTGATGAATACGAATGATCGCCGCAACATCTATGTCCCTGCATTTTAAATCTGTAATATCTCCCAAAATATTCATTTAAATTACATGCTGTAAACGGCCATATTAATCTATATTAAATGCACAATTTATTTAGGGTACTGTGTGCATTGTGGTGACCTCGGACCATTTTCCCGTCATTTCTTTAGAAAAAGGAACAAGCTATGAATTAAACAACACGTCTTGAAGCCGCTCACTTATGCACTGTACTAAATTTTACTGTTTGCACAACGCCAGTGGCGAGTCAAGTGTCGGGCGGGGGAGGATCACTGTCCAAAAAATAGAAAGCCATTCTATTCGGATCCACTTGCAAGCCAAGTTGACTCGCTACTGTCCGATTGGTTTACACCACTGTCCTTGTTCATTGTACTTGGCTACTGTACTAAAAGCTTGACCAATGTAAACCAGCCTTAAGCGACGTCAGAGCCATCTGCCGAAAATCTACTCAATTACGCGAGTCAACAGAAATGAGCTGTTATTGTAAACTTTCAGCATTACCTACAAGACGCTGACGGTCTTTGTACGATATTAGTACGATGCCTGCCGAAGGCGTCTCCCAATGGTGCCAATAACAATGGTGTATTACAACCGCCGTACCCGCCACATCCGCAGGTAAGACTTTTACGTTGATAGGTTATGGACCCAAGTGAGGATTATAAATATGTCTATAGTTTAAAGGCAATTTACATAATTTTAAATTGATTCAACAATCCACCAACCAAGTGAAATTAAGTAAGTAAAGCTACTTTCCTAAAAAAACTACCCTAAAATAATGAAATACAATTGTAATACGTAGTACGCGATAATAGGCTTGTGTCCACTAAGAATAAATCGGATTGATGTATGTTTCTTATGACTATTTCCAATGAATAGACATCAAAAAGTAATATAAATTGGTACACTGAATAAAGATTACTCTTATTTTTAGAAAATAAGTTTGGAATAATTAGGCATTCAGTCACGTGACATCAAACACCAATCAGAAAATATGACGTCACAGGTTGCACTCTCACACCACAGAGTAAGTATGTATGAAGAGCTGACTTCTTGTGTCAAGTTGTGTCTGTGATTTTATGTAATTTAATTGTTCGTACGTTTTTATTAATTTACGAATTTTTGTTAATTTTAAAGTTAAATTATTATAATCTAACAAAAGTAGATTGAACAGAACGCAGTTTTGGCGCATTATTTCGATGTGCATTTCGAGACAACGCTTGAATCAAATATCAAAGTTAAAGGGCTAACCAACACGATTGATTTTTAACTTTTTGGAGGTTTTTAAATTATTTTATCCTTTTTTCAATTGCTTTTTAAACGTCGTGGGTTTTTCAAAATTTTTAATTCAGATTTTTATTTTAAACTTCTTAAAGAGCATAGATATGTAACGCCTTCTAGTAAGTTGCTGTCGTTACACCTATTTAAGAACCCCTTACTAATCAACTACAAATCCATTCCTAAAAAAAGCCGCATCAAAATTGATTTGCATCACAAATAATGTTAGCTGCAGCGCCCCCTGATGAGATGTCGCCGTAACATCTATCTAGAAACCTGTACCAATCTAACTCAAACCCAAAACTGAAAACTGCATCAAAATCGGACTAGTAGTATTTGAGAAAATTGGCAACATTGCTTTTCACAAATAATGTTCGCTGCAGCGCCCCCTGGTGAGTTGTTATCGTAACATTTATCTAAGAACATGCACCGATCAAACCTGAACCCATAACTAAAAACTGCATCAAAATCCGACCAGTGGTTTTGGAGAAAAATGGCAACATGTATTTGCACAAACATCCTCTCACCCCAAACGCATATACCATCTCCGTTCCGTCGTAGGTAAAAAGCTATGCGTGTCCAGTCTATAGTGTATAATCCTTACAAGTGACATGTTCTTGGAATACGTTGAAGGAAACGCGTAAGCGCCATGATATTCACGGCGCTTTTGATCTATTGGTCGTGAAAAAACTATAACTAATAAGTGATGTGGTGTTTGAATATTTATATTACGATTAGACGACTAATTTATGGCTTAATCGCTGCAGAGAACTTCGTTCGTTTTTTGTTGAGGATAGCTTTGTCAAACACATTTTGATTTGTTTCGCAACGTGTGACATCACCCAAGTCGCCATGACAGATTGGAGCGTTTTCGTTACCAATTTAAATACATTTTTTAAATCGCAAAATAAACTATGTAGATGATTGTTTTAAATCAAAATAATACATTTTTGTGACTATATAGATTCAAAACTCCAGATTTAATATTTTTTTGAAATTTGGGACACAAGCCTATTTCTCGTTACTTCATGTTGTTCCTGTGGTTTTTGAGACAATGGGCACTTGGGGCAACTTTTCTGCAAATCTGTATCATAAAGTAACTTTAAATTTTTTTAATAGTCCTGTTGTCTTAATCATAGGCTTTATATGTCAAATTTTGAAATTGTAATTTGAATTTTTCGACATGACATAAAAAAATAGTGATACAAAAAAATCATCAAAAACGGTTCCTATAGAGTTAGCCGCGAACCAACAATTTAAGAAACCTATTTTTTTTTAAAGTCGTTTAAAAATGCTAGTAAGTGTTACGTTGTGTTGTTGCAGCAACCTCCCCCGTACCCGCCCACCCCGAGCGTGTCGAGCGCGCTCAGCTCGGGCCACTTCCAGCACACGTACTCCACGCAGGCGCCGCCCGCACAGCCCGCCGCCGCCGACCAGACGGATAGTACGGCTAATTTTGTTGACGCACGTACGTTTTATACCAATATTATACACAGAAAAATTAACTATATAGGCTTCAAACGTTTCGATGACATATTTCAAGACTAGCCTAGCCGTGGTGCGCGAAAGCGTGCTCCCCAAACATAGGGCAAACGTCACCAGATGCTTCTTAAGACTATAAAGGAAACGTTTCGACAGTATAAATGTACTTATTAATAATTATTTTTTTTAGACTGAACCTATAAATTTGGACAAACTGGTAGATAGAAAATTGTATCGTACTAAGAAATTTACAAATTGTTCAAGTAACTTCACTAGTCGCGTAGTTCATAATCATTCTGTCATGTCAGATAATAACAATTAATGTATGTAAAATCACACTAATTTTATAAATGATTTTTTCAGTTTGGAAAATAGATGAACGCGACCTCGAGATACGTGAAAACATAGGCAAAGGTGAATTTGGTGACGTGATGTTGGGTATACTGAACGGTACACAGAAAGTAGCTGTCAAGATATTGAAGGATCGCGAAGCTGCAAGTAAATTCAGAGCGGAGGCTAGCGTTATGGCGTAAGTAGATATTTAATTAATAAATAAAAAAATGGGGTCTTGGCATAGTTAAATATGAAAATTATAAAAAAAGGACCTAAAATATCGAATGAAATCGATTGAACTTATGAGCTAACATAAAAGACAAAAATATGTCCGAATAACCTTTTCGTTTTTTAGGTTGGTTAGTAAAATCCAACCCCTTTGAATTGTTGAGTTTTTCGGTGAATTAGATTACTGTGCAGCTTTGCAGCTGTGCACAGTTTTTAACGGCTCCCGGAGACAATCAATTTTATTGTTGAGTCTCACATCAAGATAGATCCAAAGACCCTTATCAAGTGCGCAAAAATATCCAATACTCGACCGTATCAGTATGAAATAAGGTTTATTTAATAAATATTTTTGGACATTGCTTGAACTGAGACTTGACAATAAAAATTGATCATCTTCGGGACACTTAAAGGAGATTTTAGTATATACTTAATGCGCTGTGTTGTCGCAGGTCACTGAAGCACGACAACCTAGTCCGCTTGCTGGGTTTAGTGTACACGTCGTCGGGCAACACGTGTATAGTGACGGAACACTGCGCTCAAGGCTCGCTACTCGACTACCTACGGTCACGAGGCAGACACTACGTCACGCAACTTAATCAGATCAACTTCGCTTAGTAAGTATTTTTTTTCATTTGGCCTTACCACATCGACGGACGGATCTACAAAGTTACTAGCGAAAAGTGGGCTAATAATATCCATTCTGCCTATCCCTTCGGGGCAAAAGGCGTTTGTTTGTATGTTAGTAAAAAACTGCTCACTGTATAATTGAATTGTGAGACTGATGCTTAGACTACAACAGAGTCCATTTCTTGTATTGTTTTTCTTCGTCTTTAACATTACTAGTTATCCCGACGAACTTTGTATCACCTCAAAAAGAAAAAAAAAAAAAGAATATTTTAATATTTCATGCAAATGTATGTAAATTGAAAAACGCGACGGACGGACAGACAGACAGACAGACAAATTGTCGTATTAAATATATAGATGTGCAGAGGTCCAATAACATTAAACAATAAACAATAATAATAAACATGAACACAATATGCGAAGGTCCAATAACATGAAATATTAAAACTGAAGTATTTCATGTTATTGGACCTTCGCATATTGTGTTCATTTTTATTATTCCACGTCAAACTGAGTTATCAAAAAACCATAAATACTTCACTACATAAAGGTGCGCTGACACGGGCAGTAAAAGATGAAAATTTGCTCCTTATTCATCCAATTTGTGATGCTTAGCAATCATTGCTCTAAAAACTGCCCGTATAAGCGCAGGTTTACATAGGCAAGGTATAGTAAAATATCTGGTGTGTCGTGTGTAGTGACGCGTGCATGGGCATGGAGTACCTGGAGCGCATGCGCGTGGTGCACCGCGACCTGGCCGCGCGCAACGTGCTCATCTCCGGGGAGGGCGCCGCCAAGGTGGCGGACTTCGGGCTGGCCCGGCACGACCAGGCCACGGACCACCCCGCCGACCTAGAGCACGACCCCGCGCACCAGGCGCGCCTGCAGGCCAAGCTGCCCATCAAGTGGACTGCACCCGAGGCGCTGAAGTACAACGTAAGTGATCGCCTCTCCAAAGTATATAGACCCAATTCGTACCTGAGTTTAAAAAACGCGACGTTTTTTAAACTTTACTTTAGATTACGCTCAACGCCCAGCGCTTAAAATACATCACAGCGCTTAAAAAACCGTCGCGTTGGGTCAATGTAATGCAACCTACGCTGGGCATGGCAGTCGACATAATTCGACCGATGACGTCGTAGAAAATATCGGTCACGTGACCACGTGACGTAATTAGCCACAACCCAAAAGTGGTGAAAATTTTCTGCAATATTATTAGTTGTCAGCCGACACTTCATACTAGCTTAGCCGGACGTATTTGACGAGCGGAAACCTAGGGCTCTGCCAGCACGAAATTTTATATGTATCATTTAAGTGATATTATATTTTTGTTCCAGAAATTCTCAAACAAGTCTGATATGTGGAGTTTTGGCATTCTACTGTGGGAAATATACTCATTTGGCAGAGTACCCTATCCCCGAATTGTAAGTCTCAAACCTCTATTAATTAATAAATAGAAAATTTTATATAGTACCCAATCTTTAACTGTTATGAATTAAAATAAATATACTCGGGTTCCTTGAACCAAATACTACACGTAATTAAAATTTATTATGTATAATTTATTTGACATGATTGAGCTAGCCTATTCCGCATTCGGAAAATTTGACAGTCATTTTTGTTACTTCATCAATCTTGCATCTGTTACCAAGTTACCAATGAACTCGTTTTTGCTGTAATAAAAAAAAATCGAAAACAGTCGCCAGACGTCACCACGGCTTTCCATCTGGCGGGCTGCGCAGCGTCAAATTGGCGAACATAATATGAAAAAAAAGTCTGTAAAAAGCGTTTTGAACACAACAATAATGTAGTAATTCCCCCCCAGCCGCTAGCGGAGGTAGTCCGTCACGTGGAGCGCGGCTACCGCATGGAGGCGCCCGAGGGCTGCCCGCCCGGACCCTACGAGGTGATGCGCGCGGCCTGGCATGGCGACCCGGCGCAGCGGCCCAGCTTCGCGCAGACCCGCCCGCGCCTCGCCGCCATCCGGGACCTGGCGCACCACGCCGCGCCCGTCACACTACCACCACACCAGGTACCTAACATTCCCGTCTAATGGTTCCGAGTGACCCCATCTACTGGTTCCGAATGACCCCATCTACTGGTTCTGAGTTACTCCATCTACTGGTTTTAAGTTACCCCATCTACTGGTTCTGAGTTACCCCCATCTACTGGTTCTGAGTTACCCCATCTACTGGTTCTGAGTTACCCTATCTACTGGTTACGACTGACACCATCTACTAGTTCTGGGTTACCCCATCGACTGGTTCTGAGTTACCTCATCTGCTGGTTCTGAGTTACCCTATCTACTGGTTCCGAATGACCCCATCTACTGGTTCTGAGTTACCCTATCAACTGGTTACGACTGACCCCATCTACTAGTTCTGGGTTACCCCATCGACTGGTTCTGAGTTACCTCATCTGCTGGTTCTGAGTTACCCTATCTACTGGTTCCGAATGACCCCATCTACTGGTTCTGAATTACTCCATCTACTGGTTTTGAGCTACCCCATCTACTGGTTCCGAATGACCCCATCTACTGGTTCTGAATTACTTCATCTACTGGTTTTGAGCTACCCCATCTACCGGTTCTGAGTTACCCCATCTACTGGTTCTGAGTTACCCTATCTACTGGTTCCGAATGACCCCATCTACTGGTTCTGAATTACTCCATCTACTGGTTTTGAGCTACCCCATCTACTGGTTCCGAATGACCCCATCTACTGGTTCTGAATTACTTCATCTACTGGTTTTGAGCTACCCCATCTACCGGTTCTGAGTTACCCCATCTACCGGTTCTGAGTTACCCCATCTACTGGTTCTGAGCTACCCTATCTACTGGTTCCGAATGACCCCATCTACTGTTTCGGAGTTACCCCATTTACTGGTTCTGAGTTACCCTATCTACTAGTTACGAATGACCCCATCTGTTGGTTCCATCCATCCATCTATTCTATACTAAAAATATGAATAATAGTGAGATATCATAATCACTTCCAATATAGCAAATCGTACTTTTATTACTACACCTAATTAGTAGTTTTATTTTTTTACTTATAAAGTAATCTTTGTTCCAGTGAGAGGCCAGTGGGAGTACCTAGGATAGTGTAATCTGTATGTACAACCGGGAATGGGCAAAGTGCTGTGAAGGTTGCGTGCTGTATTTTATACATAATTAAATTAAATACAACTATGTAAGTACTAAATTATTTTAATATGTTTGAAGACACTCCCTCGCTAAGATATAAATGTAATGTAGATCTAGATAATGTGTAATATTGATGTGTTGTACAAGAATGTGTATCAAATGTTAGTGTTGTGAGAGCTTTTAGTGGAAAATGCATTTTTTTTTATTGTTGGTAACACTATTATACACTAAACTAAACGTAACTTGTCCCTATAGTATAATAAATAAATGGATGAATATTTTTGGAATGTTAGGTTGAAACACACATCAATTGTTGAAACTGGTCATATTTTCTATTTATTAATTTATGTACACACAGTATATACAATATAGTGAAATTGGAAACATTATATCCATGTATATATTACATGGATTTTGTAAAACTACAACTGTTTCCAAGAAGGGTTAAGCATAGATAGAAATCTATGCTTAATTAACTCTTCTATTAAACTTATGTCCACTGTTCAGTAACCCTTACAAAGTGGATTGATATTTTGATATTGGGTTTACGACAAAGTTTCGTACTACGATATGAAATCCCAACACAAGTCCAAAACTAAATTTCCTGAGTCATTTGTACTATTCAGCTTATTTAATAGCACTTCGAAAATCGCAGGTAAATAAAGAAAATTTAAAGACATTGATATCGACGCTAGTAGACATTCGATACAACTTTAATCAGCGTTGGCAGTTGCAATTGATTCGTGTGTTTACATCCTAAATCTCTTATTACCAAAGTCTATTATATATTTAGCACAATTTTTTTAAATATTTTCCATTCCACTAAAAGGTCTATAAACATATTTTATTGGAGGCCTAAGCTTCAATGTATGGTAATTGTTCTCGTAAAGATTCCACCCAATAGAGGTCATAAAGGTAACGTCGGTACTATGGTACTGTCTAGTCAAAGTATTGTTTTGTAATATTGTTTGTATCATATTAAAGTATTTGCAATTAATCAAAGAGGACTGACGTACAGATAATTAAGGGACATGCAAACTCATCCTTCACATGCGACGAATACCACGCATTATGACATTTGAATTGGTCTATACAATTTGTATGATAACAAACACACTGATCATTCACCACGCTGTCTTACGCGTCACGCGTCACACACGTTTAAAGTGTCATAGCGCGTGAGATAACGTATACGTCAGACGCCGTACCAGTGTGACGCTGTCTCCCACGACAGGGCCACGTCGCATGGCATACGTCGTATACGAAGGACAAGTGTGTTTCTCGCTCCACACACTTCGTATATAAAAATTACACAAAAACTGCTCAAAATTAATTCCAGAATTGTGTTTGATCAGTTACTAGTAAATGTATTGAAATAAATGCCACAGTAACATTATGTGTCACTATAACAATGTACCTATAATTTAAAATGTATTAATTATATTAGTTGTGGCAACCCAACACGAGTAAGTTATTAACTTTACAACAGAATCTGATAGTTTAAACAGGTCTGGACTCTTTTTCACTATTTTACTCCTTTGAATTTACAAAAGTATCTAATATAAATATTTGAAATTAGTTTTACATTAAAATTTCTCTAAAATTTTATTTAAACTACTGACACAAATTATAAGACTGACATGAGTTTTTTATAATATATTTTAGGCATAGCTTTTGTGCCAAAGAAACTACCTCGCACGCATGAGTTAGTATTACCAGAGTACTAAACGGCTTACCGAAAACTTGAGGATATTCCAAAGTCTTCAGTAGAATGTCCACATCCTTATTATGAACATGATGGTCACTACAACCACTTTCAGTATGCCAAAATTTGTAGTTCATGACCCCAATAAATCCAATACAGTGAACAGATCCCAGTGTCCCTATTATTCAGAGAATAATAAAACTCTAATGGGGTAACTTAGTCTTATTATTATTTCTATACAGAGGGTAATGAGACTCAGATGGGGTAACTTGGTCATTATTATTATTTCTATACAGAGGGTAATGATACTCAGATGGGGTAACTTGGTCATATTATTATTTCAGTACAGCAGGTAATAACTCTATGAGGTAACTCAGCCCTATATCTTTTCTAAACAGAGAGTAATAAGATTCCGATGGGGTAACTTAGTGGATATTCGAGTCCGGAACATTTATTCAGATTTTTAATATTTAAAATATTTTGCCATGTCAAAAAGTTCAATGTCCAAATATATGTATTTCATATTTTCACTTCGTGTTAATAGATTTAGGTATATTTAGCCGTAGGTAAAAGAAAGTTGCAAACCAACTTTCAGGTTGTGTGCTATCGTAAAAATATTGAAATTTTAGCCTATTGTTCACGAACTTTGATAATGTTAAGAAGTCTTATGAACCGTGTAACACTAAACCACAAATCATAATACACCTATACACATGAATTTAATTATTTACTCATGAATTTATATCTAACATGACAAATATGGTACGCCATGAATCTCAATATAAATGCAAGTCGTCATATAAGGTGTCGTAACTGGATTATTCTTTACATGTATTTACACATTAATTGTACCTACATGTTTTTAAAATGTTTACTGTTGAGAGTACGTCTTCCAACAAACTTCTATGATCAAAAATAAACGCGAAACCCAACAAACAATTACGTTATCGAATCATACCTAATTCATTTAATTTTTTGCCTCTTATAATCCCTGACGCCCCATTCTACTTTTGATCAATATCGTTGAAGCCGGCAGGTGCTATAAATTACTAAACTACAAAGATAATATCAAAGGTCGCATGCCTCAACCTATATTTGGTGAATGTACCTACTTATAATGAGTTATATAGGTACATACTTGTCGATCTATTGTCCCGACTACTATTTAATTTGTTTAAATCATTGAGTCGAAAACCTCCCAGCTATGTTTTAAATAGCTTATAAACTTTGTATAGATCCGTACTCCCCCAGTGAACATTGGAACACATTATTTCTGTATTGCAACAACATTAGAATTAAGATTGTGCATTTTATAAAATGTGACTTTCGACCACCACAATATAATTTAGTCCTTTTGTTTAATCTTATGCAATACTAGTTGTAAGTGTTAAATTGTTTTTACCATATATTTATGATCTATCAGAAAAAATGTGAGAAGTAAATAAGCGATCAAATGCGAGCCGTTTGATTTCTGCCAAAGCGTAGGAACTTTGATTTTTTTTGATATATCTGTTAGTCTTCCTTTTATTCGAAGCTTGTATTCATTTCCTATAGAGACGAGAATCGTACAACTGTTTACTAGTCTTGTGAAGAGTAGTATGGACTGATTTGTTTGCAGTTGTGTTTAAACAAAATAAGAATTAAGGTATTGAAAATCTCAATTGTTTTTGTTTATTACTTGTATTTTCAACATTGTAAATAGGTATTCGTAACTTTAAGAAATAAATTGTATTATAACAAAATATAAATTACCTACAACATGTATTTTATTCACTTTTCACATTATCACTATGTCATCTATAACGACTGGAACAGCAGGCAGCTTCGGAATCGGACTTGTCCATGCCAAAAAGTGCCTGAATAGATTCTGTGCGAGGGCACCACTTCTCTGGTTGTTTTCCAACGAAGGGCTTAACTCTTGTCGATGGTTTCTGTTTATTCGAACACGGACATTTACCCTTATTAATGTCACAACCAGAAGCCCGTAAACCAGAAGATTTGTCCTCAGTTAATGTTGGCGTCGGCCGGTCGCAGTCACAGATAACTGCCTGAGATTTCATTTTTATGATTTCTTGTGTTTCCTTATCCGAGCTCGGTGGTGGCTTACATATACAAATACACTCTGGAGGTGTAACTTCAATAGTATCCTGTATTTCCCTTTCGCACATTACTGGGCCACGGTCACCGGAAACTTTCCTCTCTCTACCCTTACTAGCACTTCGTGTTTCACTCTTCGAAGATGTCGGCTTGTCGCATTCACAAATTTTATTATTAGGCTTACTACTCCTTGATGTTTTCCTTTCAAATTTAATACGTGTTTTTGTCGTATCTTTTGGTAAAAGGTGTAATCGTTGCAGAGAGGTAGTGCTTGTGGTTCTTTTAAATTTGGAAGGTAACGCGCACTGGCAATCTGCGACATCTTTCGGCCTCGTGTTTGGCGGCGGGTTGGACGTACAATTACAGGGTTTCTGGCTCATGACTTCCTTATAGGACGTTGTTTCTGTGACCATCGGAGTGTCCACCTGGATGGCAGCGTACCCTTTACTGGGGAATGTAAGCGTACAATCTATTTGCCGTAGGCAAGGGTAAAAGTAATGTATATCAGTAGTCGATGTCCACTTATCGTTATGAAACTGAAAAATTTAGGTTATGTTTTATTACTTATCAGAAATTTATATCGTCATTAATTAAGTGATAGTTCTAGTACCTTTAATTGAAATCCATTGTCTAATGACCCCATATCACAGTCTAATGATTGGTACGGTACTGGCGCTTCTTGTCGTAGACATGGTGGATTGTTCCAGACCGCTGGTATCCTAATAAGAAGATTGAAGTTTATTCATCATCAATCATGAAATGATTCATCAATAAGTATTCGCTTCGTGTAAAGAGGTGATGTATTAGAGAAGTAAATGTTAGACACCACCTTCAAAGAACCTTTTCTGAGGTTTTGTATGTGGTATTTTCATTGAACAAATAATTAACTTAACGATTACAATACGAGTAAAATTGGGTACGTACGGGGTTGTTATAGTTCTAACGAACCAAGTACCATTATTGGGGTTGACCTGATTGTAGGTAGGATAATTATTTGATGGCCTCCAATTAGCTGATGGTGTGAAATAGAATTGGCATGTTCCGTCTGGTAGTGTTACACAGCTGACGTCGCCTTCTCCTATAACCGCATGTGGGTAGAAGCCGTTATTTATAGGAGCTACAAAAGTAGAATGGTTAGGTATAATATCAAATATTAACTAGGAATCTATCAGGACAGGAATATAGTAAATAGGAATTGTCTACCAAATAATTCACTCAATTTAGGTACCTACCTACCCCAATGTATGTAGGTCCTTAGACGCTGTGTCGAAAGACCATTAATCTCGAAATTATATCCATGGAAATTCTAACTAAATAATAAACAGACATACATCACACCTATATCGCCAAAGGGGTAGGCAGAGATGCATAACACCCACACTCTTCAGTTTTTTCGTTGGTCCCACGTAATAGCTAGCCAATTCGGGCTTCGCTCGCTTGACAAATTCTATTCTAAAACCTTCCTCGAGAACCACTATCCATTGGTGAAAACCGCATTAAGTTCTAATCATAGGGACGAACCGCCAGCGGAAGCGACTTTGTTTTATAATGTTATGATGGACCATATTATGGACATCCTATGGACTCAATTACATAATGAATCATGATGTGGTATAACCACATCACAAAATCACGCCAGCGTAGTAGTAGCCAGACATTGGCCAGGCGTCAATTATTTCGTCGTCTACACACAAAAACTCGAGCGAGTAGAGGCGACAGAAGTGGACACAACTAGGTATGATCGTGAAACTATGAAGTAAGCTGGTAAAAAATAGAAATTCCTACATACAAATAGTTTAAAATCTTACGTGGATTAAATATAGGATTATATACATAGCCGTATCCATTATTGAAAACGGTCCCAGAGTTATTATTACTAAAGAGCTGATTGAAATGCATGATTATAGTTCTAATTTTGCAGGTGTATACATTTCTTGTTTATCCTGTTAACATTTTATGGGATTTATTTAGCTTTGTTGATTGTTAAGGTATGTGACATAATGGTTTGTCTTGACTAGTAAAGCCCATAGACGTCGAAGAAGACAACGCTAATTTGGCAGGTTTGTTACCTTCATGCTGTGTACAGAGATCAAATATTAAAGGTTTAGCCAAAATTTATTCTTAGAATCCTTTTACTGCTAGGAGAATGTGTCTGGCAACATTTACTACCAGTTTTCGACCCCAGAAAAAACTCTCATCTTAGCTGAATGTTTTATTCCTGTAGTTAAATCAGTCCACAATTTCAAAAAAACTAACCTAGACGCCTAGTCATTAAATAAAATTAGACAATAAAAACTACAATTCAGCGAAGCAATTTTTATATTACACTCTAAATCGTGTTATAAAAATAAAACTTTACAAAATGTTGAAACTTAATACTACACGGTAGTATTTAATTTTACTAATAAAAATGCACTTATACGTTATTATAACAAAAGATAATAGTTATCAACTAAACACTGCATGTCTTATGTGAAAGTTAACTATATATTCGGAGTTAGTTCGCTGTACACTGATCGCGAACGGGTCCGTCGGGTGGAACGTGAACGCGACCAAGCGACGCGCGCTCGCCGGCACGGACTGACCCAATACTCCCGCGTAAATTTTGAATTTCAGTAAACCTGAGTCGCGGGCGTAGAATCTGGAAACAAAAAGTACTAGTTGTAAACGTTTAAGTAGGTAATATTGTGTAGTCTAAAACAAATTTCAAGAATAATAATGCATTTTTTGTGTGCTAGGCATCCTCGCCTGCATGAAGTTCTGTACTTGCTGATTGACGGAGGATGCTCTGGCCTGAATACTCATAGTGCACGAAAACAGCAATAGGCTCGCCCCTTATTACGTGGGGTCAACGGTTGCGGGTAAACTATAGGCGTAATGAACGCCTCTATCTACCTTTGGGATAATCATTTTGTGTATAATTTTAACTAGCGGTCGCCCGCGGCTTCGCCCGCTTGACAAATTATATACTTAAACCTACTTTGAGAACCACTATCCATTGGGAAAACCGCATCAAAATCCGCTGCGTAGTTTTAAAGATTCAAGCATACATAGATACGGACAGACAGAGGAAGCGACTTAGTTCTAAACTATGTTATGATGATGTATGCTCTAACATTCATGAATGATGAGCTGCTAAGTGGCCATTTCAAAATCAACGCTGCTCACATACCGAAGAGACTGACAAATATATGCAAAAGTACTCACAAACTCTCCCTATTAAATGGGACCAACAAAGTGCGCATTAAACGCCTCTGCCTATCCCATCGAGAATAATGACGTCATTTTGTATGCGTGTGTAAAACTGATTGCAACATTTATGTATATTTACTTATTGAAAACCGTATGTAAATAAATGGTGACTTCTTTTTCGGATTTTGATTAAAAACTTTATGCCCATTGCCAGTTGAAAAATTTCTTAACTTCTATTACTCTGGTAATAAATCAATTTTTGTTTTTGGTATGGCTGAATCACGTTAACATTGGGTTCAATGGTTAAAGTACTTATGTGAGACGTCCTACATCGCGCTAACGAGATTTTCACGTTTATACCTTAAATAAAAACAGCTATATTCTTGCTTCGGATTTAGCTGTTCTCTCTGAGACAGTCTTGAGAATGCCTCGAAAGTAGGTGAAACATATGTCGACGTTTATAATGTCTTCTATTCAGCGAAATTAGTGCAATTATATAAAAAAAATTCAACATCTTACCCCATTGTTTATCATGGATTTTCGCCAGGTAACGCCTGATTCCATTCAATATATATTTATTTATTTATACTTTATTGTACGCCAATACAGTAGGTATTAATTAATATGTACATTGAGCTTATTAAGTCTAAGAGCAATACAATGGGCGGCCTTATTGCTTAAAGCAATTTCTACCAGGCAACCTTTGGATGGAAAGATCCTTGTAGGAAGAAAAGTTAGTAGTGGCCGTAGGTAAATAAAATTACAATCTAAATACATACACACATACATACATACATACATACATACATACATACATACATACTTACATATATAATACATAATATTTATAGATAAACAGAGGAGTAATGTTTGTGCATACCAATGTTGCAGCTCATAAGTGTTCCAATGCTAAATAGTGTTCCCTAACCATTGTTTTAAATTTATGTAATGTCTCGGCTCGCCTTATCTCCACAGGTAACCTATTCCACAATCGAATAGCTGTAACCGTGAAAGAGTTATCGAAGAAGCTTGTGGAGTGCTGAGGCATTCTCAACCGTAGGTTTTTCGATGATTTCAAGCACCTATCATGCGTGTCATGTAGAAACTCGAACCGAGTCTTTAAGTAGGTAGGAGTGGAAGGATTGAACAATATATTGTATAGAAGGGAGAGAACGTGCGTATTTCGGCGAGATCGAATGGGCAACCACTTGAGCTGAGATCGAAACTGTGAAACGTGATCATATTTGCGCAAACCAAATATGAATCTTAAGCAAACATTCTGAAGACGCTCAAGTTTATCTAGTTGGTTCTCGGCAAGATCTAGATAGCTGGAATCTGCATAATCAAGGATAGGGAGAAGTAATGACTTTGAGAGGGCAACCTTTGTGGAAATAGGAAGTAGATTTTGTAGTTTCCTAAGCGACCCTGCGGAAGCAAACAGTTTCCTGCTCACCTCCTGCAATTGTGGGTCCCAAGACAGTGTATGATCAATAGTTACCCCCAAATTCTTGACCCTCTCACTCAAAGGTAAAGTGACGCCATCAAATACCACCGGTGGGATCTGCGTCGTGTCCATTTTTGAAACGGTTCTACTGCTGCCAACTATAATCACCTGAGTCTTCAACAGATTCACTCTCAATCCATAGGATTTACTCCAGGAGACTATCCGTGACAGATCTTCGTTGATCACGTCCACCGCATCCGATAAGTTTTCCAAAGGAGCCTGCGTATAAATCTGTAGATCGTCTGCATAAAGGTGGTAGGAAGAACGAAGCTGATTAGAGATAGAATTGATAAAAACCGCGAAGAGTAAAGGAGAGAGAACGCCGCCTTGGGGCACACCGACGCTAGTACTACACCAGTTGGACCCAGTGTCCTCAATGCATACCCGCTGTCGGCGGCCGCACAAGTAACTACGAAACCAATCTATTACAGTTGGAGATATGTTAAGAGAGCGAAATATCGAAAGCAAGACATCAAAATCCACCGTGTTAAAGGCGTTGCTGAAGTCTAAGAGACAGAGTATTGTTAACTTACCACTCTCCATTCTAGACCTAATGTCATCCGTAATGTTAATCAAGGCAGTGACCGTAGTATGACCAGAGCGAAAACCGGATTGGAGAGGGTTGAGGAGATTGTTTTTGCGGATAAATGAACTTAGCTGGGCATTAACGAGCCGTTCGAGGACTTTGGAAAGGAAAGGAAGTATGGATACAGGACGATAATCGGTTAGTAAGGAAGGGTTTGATTTTTTTGGGAGGGGAGTAATAAGTGCATCTTTCCACGATGATGGGAAGGTAGCATTTGTAAGCGAGGAGTTAAGAATAAAACAAATGATTGGAAGGATCTCATCGAGGATGGGAAGGATCATATTCCGGCTAATACAGTCACTGCCGACTGCTTTGGATGTGATTGCTATAATACTCTTCTTAACATCACAAGCTGTAAATAGATCAAAGACAAATTGAGAATGGTTAGGAGTTGGGAGTGATGAAAGATAATGTAAGGTCTGCGCCTTAGTTGTTCCATTAAAATAGGATAAGGCAGTGAAATGCTGGTTAAGAGCGTTGACATTTATATCCTTGGGAAGGGCCTGATGGCGAGATTTCCCAACTCCAAAACTTCTTAGAAACTTCCACACTTTTGAGGAATCACCATTTTGAACTGTGCTATGAACATACCGGCGTTGTGCATTCCTACACACCTTACTGCAGAGATTTCTTGCGGCTACATATTTTTCTAAATTGATCTCGTTGGGTTTAATTTTGTATCGGTACTTCGCCGCAGCCTTCCTAGAAATTACCGATTTAATGTCGTCCGTAAGCCACGGTGACGGCGGATGCTTCATTTTCACCTTCCGCACAGGGGCATGTTTATCAAACAGATTAATCAATTGCGAGGTAAACATGTCAACCCGCTCGTCGAATCACTCGGAAATCATCAATGAGGTCCAGTCGATGTTGCTAGCGTCTTTGCGTAGTTCATCTGGGTTAACACCACAGAAGTTACGCTGCATAAGAACCTTAGGTTTGGCTTTAGGAGGACGGATTTTAAATGACAGGAATAGCAAATCATGATAAGAAAACTCATCGGCGGGGTATTGCCCATGCTTGGCAACGCGATCTATGTGCGAAACGATGATAAGGTCAAGAAGTGAGGGCCTACGTCCTGGAGAATGGTGAGTGGTATTAGATGGAAGAATAGCTAAATTACAGGATTTAATTATAGATGTAAGATTGGAAGAACGGTTATCAAATTTAAGTATTAAGTATATAATAAATCAATTATTTCTTACCTAATCGGATATTCTCCATACGCCTTAGGCCTTTCCATAACTGAGACCCACTTGTCATCATAACTAAATAGACCCAAATCTAAATATGGAGAGCCACTGTACGACTGCGCGCTTATAGGTAACTGGGCTAGGATTCTTTTTGTTGCTTCTGTGCGCCCTCCATATATAGCTCGTTCTATTGTGAGTTTGAATCTCTGTTGGGTCAGTCTAGCGAACAGGTTGTTTGAAGGAGAACATGTAAACTGGGAATCGGCACAAAGTCTGGCATTTCTAAAGCAATCGCAATAATTTTCAAACAATTGCAAAAGGCCTTCTGAAGTATTTTCGTACACCTCCAATATTTTACTCTCACTTATATTGTAGATGACGAAAAATGATGATTGGCTGTTAGGCTCCGCTACACGTAACGTTACCACTTCTTCACTCGCATATTTAATTAACAAATGATCTTCGTCTAACAACTGCATTTTCCACATTCTCAAACCTTTGAACATGTCGAAGTATTTATAAAACTTTCTCAATTCCAGTGGATCTTTTGAGTCCTCGCTTATAGTTTTTGCTCTTTTGAAAAGAAAGACTAGTAGTCTATGCTTAAGGCTGTTTATAGATTCTTCATGAAAAGGTCTTTCGTTCATCACAGGTGCAAATACTGAGTTGATAATGAATGGGTCATCGTCGTAGCAGAACCTTCCGATTTTCCTTATCTCTATGAGCATGCCTTCGACAATTTGGAACAAATGTATAGTTTGATGTTGTACGGACAACACTGCCAACACTTCCTTGTATAAGTATATACCCTGATTGTGTGAGAGGTAGATTTTGTCCACTCTAAAATGTTTGGTGTCACATAATTTTCCTTGATGTAAATCTACCAGATGCAAGGAATAGTCCTCAAGGACTGATCTGAAATAAAAATATTATTTATAAACATAGGAAATCAAGACAACCAAGCACCTGCCGACTTACGAAAAAAGCTAAACTAACAAGAAATGTTCTGGTTAACATTGATAAGCTCGCCAAACCACAGAATAGGTAATAGTACTAGTCAAACATATAACTTGTTTTATACAATACCTTATAGTTGGTGTGACAGCTTCATTGTTGCTGTGTATATGATAAAAGTGTGGTCTAAGATCATCATGTATATGTACAGCCGAGCCAACAATAACATATCTGCCGTCCTCAGTAAAAAGGCTGCATTCTCTGTTCAGCTGCTGTTCCATGTAGGGTAAGGGGCCAGCATTGTAGCGGTCGGTTCTTAGTGCATCCCCTTGTTGTAACACATTCACAGTGAACTTAGGCTGGAAATTTCAGTAACTTTTAATAGAAAACTACAATTACATGATGAGCTATCTATCAATATTCATCCAAATCTGTTCTACAGTTGACACATGATTAAGTAACAATAATTTAAATATTATGATGAGTAGAATAATATACATAAAATATGACCATTTCACATTATCAGCTGCTAATTTAGAGGACCTATACGAGGCCAGGCCAAATGCGATACGTGTCCCAGGGCACTGCGCAAGGCGATTTAATAAAAATTGTAAGTGTTGTCCATCCACACGAAAAGAAGAAGAACTGCTAACCATAGCAGCTACAAACTTTTTTGTTTTATGTAATTATCAGCAATTACATGTAATTAGGAATGCGGGAATGCTGCCTGTATTATGGGCACTCTGCCAAGGGGCCCAGTTGAGTTAATTTATTTTAATTTTTAGATAGAAAGTTTAGTTTTATTTATTATTTAAGTTTTTCTTGTTTCTTTTCTCCTGTTATGTGTTTTATAAATAAATTACCATCCAGATAGTAATTATAGCAATTTGTAACATAATATACCTACCTTGAAAAATCTATAAAATATATGTGTTCTAATCCGGTGGTGAGCATCTGCATCAGCATTTAACAAATCTGAGGGATAACCAGCAACAAGATCACCAGCTGCGGCTGCACCTCTGTACTCATAAATCTGTAACAAATATTAAATCTTACATTAAATATCATAGAACCAATTTCTAGTCGGGTTTTAAATTATCAGTATTTTTATGAGCTCAAAAATACTACACATTTGTCAGAGTGGGTCTACATATCAAACCTTCAGTATATTATTCAAAGATCTAGCTTTGCACCCAGTAAGCAGTGCGGTGGTAGCTGGTTGACAAGAGTCATATCAAAACATGTTTAAAGCACTATACACAAACAAACGGTTTCTCCTGTTATACTGTTTAAAAAAATATTACTTGGGATATTTCTTTTAGTAAATGATTCAAACACATAAATATGATGTACTTCATCTTGAGCCAGTTATCTTGATATATTTCTGCTGTATTATGAATAGAATAACTGAATCTCACCTCCAAAGAAGTCTGATCAGCTGAAAACGCTATGAAATGTTTACCATCAGGACTAAATTTCCTTAAGAAGCAGGGAGGTTTTTCAACGTTAACAATAGTTAAATTCGGAAAAACATTTTGATAATACTCGCGCACAACATGAAAATGGGCGCCAGGCTTTCGTGATCCATAAATTTCTCTATCCATGAGTCTCATGACAATATTTTGTGGTTTGATTTTGCGCGGTACGATTCTGTCGGTGCAGAAAAATTCTTCGTCCAGAGCACCTGGAGGTAAATCTTCGTAATATACATTATTTGAGGAGTTGCTTGGTGATGTCATGGTTCACAAAAATGTTTTGTCATAGCGTCTTCTCGTATCTTTAATAATAAAAAGTTAGAAATAAAGATAAACGTTTTATTTTATTATATTACTTCACAAACATTCTTGCCAACAAACACAAACAGCTGATTTCTAATTTCATTGACGTTACATCATAGGTACATGACATGAGTGACTGTAGACATTGACGGACAGGTTTATGGTTATTGTAACAATTACTATATAAATAACTCATTATGTAAGTCTCTATAAAACTCACCATAAGTGTATTTTACCCTCATCTCATTTGTGTTCTAAGCCTACTATTCAGCTAAAAGCTCATACTGCCATGTCTGAGATGTTTTATAACGATGGAAAATTTAAATTGTCAATGTCAAAGTTTTTTGATTTAGAGGTTATGTTGATAAAAAAAGCATAGATAGGAAAAACTTGTTTACGATTTATTTGAGATGTTAGAAAATATAACTGGACGTCTACATTCGTATAGAATTACTCTAGTAAGGCTTAGCAAACGAAAGTCGTTCCAGTATGGCCTTCCTTTCTTTCTGTTTATGATAGGAGGATCATTCGGTCTAAGAGAATGGACACAAATCAGGTGATATGATAACATTATTAATTGCAGTTCATAAAATATGTGTTCGTTAGCTGTAACATAAACTATCTATATCTACTCGCAATGATTCTATATGGACTACTTTGGTGTCGTTGTGACCGGTAGTGCATCCGCCTTCGATGTCGGAGTCTCGGTTCGATTTCCGGTCGGGAGAAACTTTATGTGAACCACAAAATACCAGAGACTGATTTTTCCTTTGTATAATATGTATGTATCTACTACAAAAAAAGTATTTCTATCAGTTAACTAGTTTTCATAGCACAAGCTCTGCTTAGTTTGAGTTTAGTCTAGATACCGTTGTGTTCAGTTGTCCTGGAACACATTATTGGGATAAAACACACATATATTCAGGAAATGTTCTAGCCACATGCTATGTTTCTTTCACATCGGTTCTACAGTTTGACTGAGTGATACAACACAACATCCTTCCAATTCTTCTCAGTTTATCTAACAGACTATAATTTGTTCAAGCAATATTGATTGCTAAAACATCCTGCTAAACTTCACCAAATTCACTCCTACAGATACCAACTTTCTCAAGTTAAAGGGGTAAGTAAAGAGGAAGTTGAGAAGATGGGGCTTCACAGAGAGAAGAAAGTTACTTTAGAAAATACCTATGAAGAAATTCAAAAACTTGACATAGATAATTGGGAGAACAAAAGAGGTCCCCGACCATGGGAGATTAATGATGAGCAAAAGAAAAAATGAAACACCTATGTACATGATGTTATAGTACTTATTTAGTTTATTTTTGATGTAAATATATGTGATTTAATATGTTAATAAACAATACTTGTTAGTTAATATACATTTATTTGTAGTTAAGTCAGACTGGGCTCTCTCAATTATTTGTTTTCTTCTAGTAATATGAGTGTAGAATGCCAGTTAGCTCGGCACCATTATTCAAATAGTTAACTTCGTTAATTGCTCATCCGTAACTGAAAAAATAACTTCCTTGAAAGTTAAACTGTTACTTTTCAGAAAATTTTATGCAAGTCAACGTTAATTGTTAATTCGTTAACATGTTTCTTATAAAAACTTGGTTTTGGAAATTAACAGGTTGGAAACAAAAAAAGAGGGGTATTATTATTTGAGTGTGTGATATAGGCATGTTGACGAACATAGTTAGTCAATAGTTTAGTTAGATGATAGTTGCGTTCTAAATTAAATACTGCAACGCTGCAGCTCCCCTGGTCGTGGTGTACACAAGTCAGTGTTAAAATATTCGCGTGTATGTCCCGAAGCCTACGTAATTATGAGCACAAACCGCGAAAGGCTAAAAATAACATCTGAAAATGAGTTCGACGAAGAGTGTGATTTAGACTACACAACTGAAAACTTCTCGAGAGAATCAAAGAAAAATGTGTGTTCTCTCAAATTGCCCCCTTTTTGAGTCCGTGGTCGCCCCTACGTGCATTGCCAGGCGCCTAAGGTAGGCACTGGCGGACTTTGGTCACCTACGTGGCCTCTGTGAGGTGACCCGGTTGGGTTAGGTTAGGTTATCTTTAGGGGTGCACTCACCGACGAGGGATAAAACATCCCGCGTCGGTGAGTGCATCTGCCTGCTGCGGGGCCGGGGAGGTCGATGGTCTTTTCGTAGATGAGTCTGCGGCGCTCTCACCGCCGACTTTGGACCTCAGCGGGGAGGGTACGTTCCCTCTCCGTCTCAGCCGCCTCCTTCGCGAGCAGGTTCTATATATCGCCTTGCCAGATCACACTTATCGTAACGCTGTCGTCACGCAGTTCCCCTTCATGAACTTTAACATGTTGAAGTTCTCGTCTGAAAATGAGGCTCGTTTCGGCTGTAGTAAATCCATGACGAGACTTTGAGCTTCGCTTTTTAAATATTTGTGGCTCTTAGGTTTTTCTTTAGACTGAGTGACAAAGTCATCCTTTTCGTCGTCGTTGTTACTCGCGTTGCTCGCGGTGCGCGTGATGACATATGCGTTTGTACCGAAGTCTGGATGTTTCCTATGTATGTATTTACAAAAAAAAAATGTATATAAGTATTTATATCAGTTTATCTAGTACCTACTCATAACACAAGCTCTTTATCTTCTTCTTATTTATATTATTTATTACCTACAAAATTTTAATAATAATACCTGCTGACCAGAACGAAAAGAATTGTATCTTAATTACATATACATAGAGTCGAGACTGTGTTGCCCGCCGTGCGAGTGACGCCATCGCAAGAATGCGCTAGGGTTGTTACGAATCAACCATTTTTTTTATTAGTCAATCAAATATGTTTTAGTTTTACACATGTAATGATTTATATTTTTTTATTGATCAATAAATAAAAACGGCAAAAAAATCACGTTTGTTAAATGGGTTGTACCCTAAAATATTTATTTTATTCTGGTTTTTAGTATTTGTTGTTATAGCGGCAACATAAATACATTATTTACTATGTCACGGTTCAAGGTATACTAATTATCACGGTTCATGAAATACAGCCTGGTGACAGACGGACGGACGGACAGACAGACAGACAGACGGACAGTGAAGTCTTAGTAATAGGGTTCTGTATTACCCCTTTGGGTACGGAGCCCTATAGGTCATCAAAAATGATATTGAGGTTTCTAATATCATTTTTTTTCTAAACTGAATAGTTTGCGCGAGAGACCCTTCCAAAGTGGTAAAATGTGTCCCCCATGGGCCCAAAATGTGTCCCTAACATGCAAACTTCTACCGAAAATTGGTTTGAACGAGATCTAGTAAGTAGTTTTTTTAGTACGCCATAAATCGTACAAATTAAAATATTATGTTACTTGCTGCTACGGAACCCTTCATGGGCGAGTCCGACTCGTACTTGGCCGTTTTTTTTGTTAGCCAAACACAAACATAACGTAATCCCGGTGCACGAAAAACAAAAAGAAATCTAAGTAAATGAAACCCAAGTTAAAAATGCATTTTGTTATTATTAAAATAGTGCATACCTACTAATACGCACAATAATTACGTGGTTTCTGCATTTCGAAGCGTAAGCGCGGGAAACGTGCAGTGCGGTGCGATGCGAGCGCTCAGGCGGGCGTTCGGCAGCCCTCTGCCAGTTTATATCGTCAACGATCGTCGAGCGGTGGGTATATAGCGCGCGGCCTTGAGCGAGTGACGGAGGCCTGCTCCTGGTACGTTGCACCCCGCATCGTGACGAGGGTATTGTCGGCGTAGCACGTTACGCCGACGACGCCCTCAGGCAACGCACCCCGCAGCACCCAGTCGTAGCCGATGTTCCACAGGAGTGGCCCCAGGACCGACCCCAGTGGAACACCGCACGACACATCTCGCCGAGCTGGCCCGAGCTAGCTGGGGAAAGCTATGGCCTCCGAGAGATAGGCCCCGACAATACGACGGAGGTAGAGAGGCGTTTCGTGATACACGAGCGCCTCCCTAACGCAGCTCCATGGCAAGGTGTTGAAATCGTTGGCGATGTCAAGAGACACCCCCACCACCACCTTGCCCTGCGAAAATGTTTCCTCCGTCAGGCTCTTCACGCGTATGATCGCGCTCACGGTGGAGCGTCCCCGACGGAAACCGTACTGGTTGTCCGCCAGGTCTGGCGGCGTGAGATGCTCGACGAGGCGTTCCGCGATAATTCGCTCAAAGAGCTTACACACCTCGTCGAGCAACACGATCGACCGGTATCCGGACGGTGAGTCCACCGGCCGCCCCGCCTTACGGATCAGGACCAGTTTCCCCGTCCTCCACACCTTGGAAAAATGTGCTAAAGAGCCCTATCAGTCGAGGCCCGAGTTCTTCGAGAGCCCGGACCCATGCACGGCCAGGAAGGTCGTCCGGGGGCAGTGATTTTCCGGTGTTTAAGCCGGAGTACTGCCGCACCTAGCTCCCCCACCCTGACTTCGGGTACGTCGTCTTCACTGGTGCTATCCGTGTCGGGCAGAGACGGAGCCATGCGCGGAGGGACATGCTCCTCCGCGCTCGTCGGAAACAGGGAGCCCATGACCCGCTCCAGCTTCTGCGGCTGGAGACTCTGGGTCAGTGGGGGCGCCATAAGTCGGAGTTTCTTCCTGACCTGATCATATTTAAAGAGCGAAGCTCAAAGTCTCGTCATGGATATACTACAGCCGAAACGAGCCTCATTTTCAGACGAGAACTTCAAAAATGTTTTGTCATAGCGTCTTCTCGTATCATGAATAATAAAAAGTTAGAAATAAAGATAAACGTTTTATTTTATTATATTACTTCACAAACATTCTTGCCAACAAACACAAACAGCTGATTTCTAATTTCATTGACGTTACATCATACATGACATGGAGGAGCACGTCCCTCCGCGCATGGCTCCGTCTCTGCCCGACACGGATAGCACCAGTGAAGACGACGTACCCGAAGTCAGGGTGGGGGCGCTAGGTGCGGCAGTACTCCGGCTTAAACACCGGAAAATCACTGCCCCCGGACCCGACGACCTTCCTGGCCGTGCATGGGTCCGGGCTCTCGAAGAACTCGGGCCTCGACTGATAGGGCTCTTTAGCACATTTTGCCAAGGTGTGGAGGACGGGGAAACTGGTCCTGATCCGTAAGGCGGGGCGGCCGGTGGACTCACCGTCCGGATACCGGTCGATCGTGTTGCTCGACGAGGTGTGTAAGCTCTTTGAGCGAATTATCGCGGAACGCCTCGTCGAGCATCTCACGCCGCCAGACCTGGCGGACAACCAGTACGGTTTCCGTCGGGGACGCTCCACCGTGAGCGCGATCATACGCGTGAAGAGCCTGAAGGAGGAAACAGTTTCGCAGGGCAAGGTGGTGGTGGGGGTGTCTCTTGACATCGCCAACGATTTCAACACCTTGCCATGGAGCTGCGTTAGGGAGGCGCTCGTGTATCACGAAACGCCTCTCTACCTCCGTCGTATTGTCGGGGCCTATCTCTCGGAGGCCATAGCTTTCCCCAGCTAGCTCGGGCCAGCTCGGCGAGATGTGTCGTGCGGTGTTCCACTGGGGTCGGTCCTGGGGCCACTCCTGTGGAACATCGGCTACGACTGGGTGCTGCGGGGTGCGTTGCCTGAGGGCGTCGTCGGCGTAACGTGCTACGCCGACAATACCCTCGTCACGATGCGGGGTGCAACGTACCAGGAGCAGGCCTCCGTCACTCGCTCAAGGCCGCGCGCTATATACCTACCGCTCGGCGATCGTTGACGATACAAACTGGCAGAGGGCTGCCGAACGCCCGCCTGAGCGCTCGCATCGCACCGCACTGCACGTGTCCCGCGCTTACGCTTCGAAATGCAGAAACCACGTAATTATTGTGCGTATTAGTAGGTATGCACTATTTTAATAATAACAAAATGCATTTTTAACTTGGGTTTCATTTACTTAGATTTCTTTTTGTTTTTCGTGCACCGGGATTACGTTATGTTTGTGTTTGGCTAACAAAAAAAACGGCCAAGTACGAGTCGGACTCGCCCATGAAGGGTTCCGTAGCAGCAAGTAACATAATCATAAAGTGAGTAATTCTTTTGCGGGGAACTTTATTCGAATGTACAATACATTGCCAACCGAAATAGCAAATTTATCTGTTAATAAATTTAAAAAACTAATAAAACGTAAATTGTGCCATAAAGCTAATTATATATTAATGATTTCTTAGATGACAAGGCTGCCTGGTTGTAACACGAATTGCTCCTTTCTAAATAACTCTGTATTATATTTAAGATGAAATATTTTGGAAAAAAGCCGAACTGAGTTTCTTGAGGGCTCTTCTCAGTCTCGTTGCATTTTGGAACCCTCGGTAGAGTCACACCAACTTTTGACGAATCTAAATAATTTTCTAAAAATTTCAAAGATAATAAACGTTATTTTATTTTATTTTATTTTTACGGAACCAGGCTAGAAGGGTTGTGTGCTGCGGGGCCTTTGCCCCACAGCACGCAACCAGATTCACTCACTGACGCGGGATAACACCCTACCCAGGGGTGGCCCTAGGGCGGTGCGAGCGGTGCGACCGCACCGGGCGCCGTCATATGGGGGGCGCCGAAAACGGCTGAACGCCCGACTAGGTACCGATCGACTTACGCGCAAGTAAATCGTATTGTTACTCGTATAATATGTATGTAACGGGCGCGAAAAAAGGATGCCAAAAATGTTAAAATTATCGATGTAGGTCAATAACTGAGCGAATAATGCTGTCAAATAGGTTACGAATTCGTTGAAATCTCGCTAGAAATATACTCCTTTTTTATTTTTTATTCCGCGAGATCGCGGCCGCTCCCATGTCCATTGCTGCGGGGTCTCTGGTGACACCCGAAGGTATTTCCAGTGGACGCCCGGCGGACTTTGGCCACCTGTGTGGCCTCTTCGGGGTTTGGTCGGGATGAAAATCCCGCGTCGTTGGGGTTGGGTTTTATCCCGCGTCGATAAGTGAATTTTTTTTTTTTTTTTATATTTATGTCGACAAATTGACGCCACCCGCCTGATGGTAAGCTGAGGCGACGTCTGGCAATTGAGGGCGACTCTCACAGTACACAGGAATACTATAGAGAGTGGCCCTCAACTTGACGACCCAGTAATGTGCCTCTTCACGCTTCGCTTAAAGAGCCCAGGGTTATATGTTGGAGGAAACACGTGCGCAGGCAAGCCACCATCGTTCGGCAGAGAAACGATCGTTTAAAACGCTCGGTTCTCGCGAAGACGGTTTCCACGGTATGAGGGTGACATCTCTGGCCGGCACGCGTTGTTCGGGATCGGAAGGGAGAGGGTGGGATCAGGTTGAAGAGCTCTTCAGAACACTCACCGTGGTAAATACGGTAGAACGCGGCCAAGGAAGCAATTGTTCGGCGCTGGGCTAGCGGCTCAAGGCTTCCCGTTACCTCCGGACAGTCTATAATGCGAACAGCGCGTCGCTGCATAGCGTCGAGTGCGTCCAGCAAATACTTCGCGGAGCCGTCCCAGAGGTGAGAGCAGTATTCAACGCAGGGTCTAATCTGCGTTTTGTACAGCAGACACCTCTGGTGCGGTGTAAAGAATCGCTTTACCTTGTTCAGTATTCCTAGTTTCCGCGAAGCTAGCCCAATACATCTCTCAATGTATTTTGTGTTATTGAGCTCTCGACGAACGTCTATGCCAAGGAGGTCTAGATTGTCCTTAATTGGTAATATTGCATTCTGAAGAGTGGGTAGGGGAAGGAAAGGGGATTTTTTCGCTGTAAATGCACACGCCTGTGTTTTGTGGGCATTGAACTCGACCAAGTTCTCGGCACCCCATTGGGAGGTTGAGATCACCCACGAGATGTCGTCTCTCCTCCTCTATCACAGATCGCCCCGCCGTCGGACGAACCGAGTAACTCCCGTGCAATGTACTGTCATCTGCATAGCAATGAATGTTCCCGAGGGAAAGCATATCATTGATATGCAGAAGAAAGAGAGTTGGTGACAGTACGGACCCCTGCGGTACCCCGGCATTCACTTGCAAGAAGCGAGAAGCCTGGCCATCGCAGAGGACCCGCACTCGGCGCTCGTTTAAAAAACTGGCAATCCAGCCGCACAGTTGAGGAGGTAGACCATATGCCGGAAGCTTGGAAAGGAGCGAAGCATGCCAGACCCTATCGAAAGCTTTGGCGATGTCCAGGCTAATAGCCAAGGACTCGCCGAACTTTTCCATAGCCTCACCCCATACATGCGTGACGAATGCCAGGAGGTCACCCGTTGATCGTTTTGGCCTGAAGCCATATTGCCGATCATTGATTAGCGATTGATCCTCCAGGTATCGCATGAGCTGCTTATTAATAAGAAGCTCGAGCACCTTGCAAATGACTGAGGTGACAGCTATGGGTCGATAGTTGCCTGGATCGGATCGATCCCCTTTCTTGGGGATCGGTTGTACGTTCGCCTCCTTCCAGGCCTCCGGCACGAGGCCTGTAGAGTATGACAGGCGGTACAGACGCGTTAATACTGGAGACAACTCAGCAGCACATTTTCGTAGCACCACCTGCCGTCAGGGCCACTGGCTTTCCGCGTGTCGAGTGACCGCAGCACTGCCCGTACATCACATTACCTGATAACAATATCAGGCATAGTGTGGCCACAGTTGGCGATGGCGGGGGGCTGCAGGCCACGGTCATCGACCCGGGAATTAGCCGCAAAGAGGTATGCGAGCATGTCCGCCTTCTCTTGGGCTTTGTGAGCCAGTGATCCATCAGGAAAACGCAGTGGTGGCAGCGAGGGTTGACAAAAATTTGACTGTACGGCTTTGGCCAGTTGCCAGTATCCACGGCTGCCCGTGGGATGGGATGTGAGCTCCTGACCAAGCCGCGCGACGCGCTGGGCATCCGCTCTCTTGAAGGCCCTCTTGCTGAACCTAGTGGCCCGATTGTACGCTGCTTTGAGGCGGTTCACGTTCGGGTCACGTGCCGCCCGAGCTCTGACCCAGGCGCGATATGCCGACTGATTTTTCTGGACAGCCTCGGCACATACACGCCCGAACCAGGGGCGAGCTTTGCGGATGCTGGCGACATCAGTGAAAGGGATATAATATTCTATCCCTAGACTGATCTCGCCAGCAATGGCAGCAGCGCTATCCGAAGGCGCCTTCCCTACAAAGCAGCGCTGGCTCCACGGGACGGACGCAAAGTAATCGCGGAGACCGTCCCAGTCAGCACGAGCAGGCGGTGGCACTTGGAAGCTGGCGTGCACCACACAGTGGTCGGAAGTGCCCAGTGGGGCGCGTACCGACACACTGTACTCGGCTGGGCGACTCGTCAGCAGTAGATCCAGCAAGGCGGGCGTGTGGTCTGACCTGTCAGGTATCCGGGTGATCCCCCGTACCATCTGGGTCAGCCCGTGGGAGAGAGCGAATGCATGGGCGGTTCGTCCCACATGATCGGTCCTAAGGGACCCCAGCCACTCAACGTGATGACCGTTAAAGTCCCCCAAGAAAACCAGGTCAGCGTTCGGGAACCGCACCTGCGCATCGTCAGCCATCTCGCTGAGGTATTCGAAAAGCCTTGTTGTTCCAGTGTCCCCTGTGTGGGAGCGGTAGACGCACACGTAGATCTGGCTCATGGAGCCATGATCCACGTGCAGTCAAAGGACGGAGTAGGAGGGGTTCTCCAGACAGCGCAACCGGCGGCAGCAAACATCCGCCCTAACGAACACGCACACCCCGGCTTTATCGCGGAATTGTTCCTCAATGATATAGCCCGGGTAACAGAGGTACGACGTGTCGTCAGGGCGGCGTATCTGTGTCTCCGTTAGGAACATCACAGAAGGCCGTGCCGACTCCAGGTGATGGTGGACGGTATCGAGGTTTGCATGGAGTCCGCGGATATTCGCGAACTCCACCTCAAACGAAGTCAACTTTGTGGGGTTTCTAGGGGCCGCTGTGTACCGTCTATTATCTTGTTGCACTGTCATTGTGAAATATGGGGAAGCGTGAAGACAGGGCGATATTTGGAGCGGCAGTAAGTGACAAAGTGCAGAGGCTAGCTTCGTCTAGAACCGTGTGGTTAGGTCGGAGCCGACCCGCCGGACGGAAGGGCTCCCAAACCCCCCTGATGCAAGGCCGCCGCTACCCCACACCGGTTACCACCCAGAGCGGCGACCCCACAACAGGATTATGCGCAACATGTGGGGCAGCCTACTGGGGTGGTTGGTCCCAGGCGGGCCCCATGACTATGTTGCGGGCGGCCGCGGCAACGCCGTTGCTAAGGGTCTCCCTGGCCGGCGAATCGACCCACACCACCCACACTAGACTCCGCTTCGCCCCCACTGGACCCCTGCCTGCTGCACCATACACCGCCCCGGGCCCGGCAGTGCAGCTGCTGAACCCCTAACGCAACCCAGCCTGGGCTGGGTTACTTGGGGGGCTTTAGCACAGCTGCACGGTGGTACCCCCCCGGACCAACACTGTTGTACCACCTGGTATCCACGTAGGGGCCAAAGCCACCGGGTACCGTAATATACGAACCTCGTCCGTTAATCAGCAGGTGCGCCACTAGCAGGTGAGGTCGCTGGGGCCCGATAGATGTAAGAAGGGCCCCTTTGCACCCAAAAAGGGCCCCTTTGCACCCTTTGCACCCTTTGCACCCCTGGTTGCGTGCTGTGGGACTGAGGCCCCGCAGCACGCGATCCCTCTAGCCTGCTTCTGTAAGGACAGCGGGTGGCTATCCCGCCGTCCTCAGGCCCCGATCATGGAGGTCGATGGTCCTGGGCGTAAATGAGTCTGCGGCGCCTTAGTCGCTGACTGCGGAACTCAGCGGGGAGGGTACGCTCCCTCAACCTCTCAGCCGCCTCCTTCGCGAGCATGACTTGCTCGCAGAAGGACACGGCTGCGTTCCACCTACTCGCGCTGGAGACCATGGCTTCCAGCGAGAGGGTATCCACGCCCAGACCCACTACGAGGTCCACGTTGACTCGCCCACGCTGACCACTCCACCAACGTGTGGAGTGCAGTGTCGTCACCGGAAACCTCGCAGTGTTGACACCGGGATGTGACCTTACGATGGATGCGAAACAGATAGCTACCGAAGCATCCATGCCCGGTAACGATCTGCGTCGCACGATACGTGAGGTCACCATGCCACCTTTGCAGCCACTCGTCCATGATCGGTCTCACCGCCGCGATGACGGTGGTACTTGTACTTGTACTTGTCGACGCAGGCTGGTCTCCACAATTCCACGTCTATTGCGCGGGTTTTGCGTGCGGGTAGGACTCTCTTCTACTCGTTTACGCGAGCCAGCCGATCTCTTCCAGGAACGCCAGCAGGCCCCGCAGGTTTCGCAGAGCTTCAGGGACGGTTTCTGGGTTGCCGAGATGTTTCGCCCTGTAGTTTCTTACTTCCTCACATCGCAGTAGCAGATGGCTGACCGTCTCCTCCTCAGCCATACATGCCCTGCAAAGGGGACTGTCTGTAATGCCAATCGTATATAGATGATTATTTAGGAGGCAATGCCCCGTTAGGACACCTGTGAAAAGACGAAGATGGGATTTTTTCAACGTCACAAGCCTCCTGGCCTGTCGGCAGTCGAGTTTGGGTAGTGCCTCCCTCGACTGCCGACAGTCCGTTAGACCTGTCCAGAGTGTGTTGTGTAGTGTGTTGGTTTTTTGGGACAATATTGTCCTTATAGTACCTACCGGAAGTGGTAGTATCGGCTCCGGGCCGATTGACTTGTAGCTAGAGCCGCTTCTTGCGAGCTCGTCTGCTGCGTCATTTCCCCTGGAGCCGCTGTGTCCTTTAATCCACTGTATAGTGACGTGGTTGTGCTTACTTATCTCAGCCAAGCGCTGATGACAGTCGTAGATGAGGCCCGAGCTGATGATGTGACTGTTTAAGGCCTGTAGTACTGACTTGCTATCAGAGAGTATTCTAATATTAGTGTACCTTACCCCTCTGGAAGCTATAGCCATTGCTGCCTCTAAGATCGCATATGTCTCGGCCTGAAATACCGTGTTGTGTGATCCTAGTGGCGTTGCTATCTTGATCTGTAGGTCCTCGGAGAACACTCCGTTGCCTGAGCCAGATTTGGTTTTTGATCCATCCGTGAAGACTCTAAGCTCTGTGAGGTTTTGGCCTTCGACGTTGTCATCCTCGAATAACTGGATCTTGTACTTCTTGTCAAAGACAAAGGTTTTCGGTATTCTATCCGATCCCGCCATAAGAATGGGAGAGTCGTTATAGATAATATCCAGAAGTTTTGTGTGATGGGTGCTGATGCCCCTCCATAGTTTTAGAGATTTCAGTCTGAGAGCAGCTGCGGAGGCTTCTTGTGTTATGTGAAGGTGTAGCGGGGGTATGCCCAGCATAGCCTCAACTGCAGCAGTCGGTGTTGTTCTCATGGCCCCTGTCACCGCGAGACAGGCTTGCCTTTGAAACTTTTGTAGTTTTTTCTGACATGTAGTTTGCTGGCATCTGGGCCACCATACCAGCGCTCCGTAGCATAGCATGGGACGTATGACCACATTATATAGCCATAGTGTTACCTTCGGCGAGAGACCCCAGGACTTACCTAGCATCTTGCGAGAGTGCCAGAAGGTGATGCTAGTCTTGTTTATCTTGTCGTCTATGTGTTTACGCCAGGTCAGTTTATTGTCCAAAGTAATACCTAGGTACTTGACTTCTTTGGAAAGTGTTAGTTCTGTTCCGAACAGTTTGGGGAGTCTGAAGTTGCCCATAACTCGTTTTTGGGTGAACATTACGATTACCGTTTTTGCTGGATTTACGGTTAATTCGTATTTTGTACACCAATTTTCTACTGTTCGGAGGGCAGTTTGGGTGAGTTCACATACTATATTGGCTTCCTTACCTGTGATGAGAATTGTTATGTCGTCTGCATAGCCGACAGTGTAGAGGTGGTTTTTGTTTAATTCAGTAATTAGGCTGTTTATTGCTAGGTTCCACAGAAGTGGTGAAAGGACACCTCCCTGGGGGCATCCCTTAACCACCTCTACCACCCCTGTGTTGTTATCTAGTAGTAGTGTTCTGTTACTGAGCATGTTCTTTATCCATCCTGATAGCACCGGATTTGCACCATGGTGCTCCAGTGCTGCCATTATGCTAATGAAGTTTGTTTTGTCGAAGGCGCCCTCAATATCTATGAAAGTGCCTAGACATATACCTTTGTTTTGTATCGTCTCTTCCGCCCGGCTTACCACCTGGTGGAGGGCCGATTCGGTTGATTTACCTGCTGTGTACGCATGCTGATTCGTGTGAAGGGGAAAGTGGGTCAGCACATTTTCCCGGAGGGTTCTCTCACACAGTCTTTCCAGTGTTTTTGTGAGGAAAGAGGTGAGGCTGATTGGTCTAAATGATTTTGGGTTTGTGTAATCACTTTTACCTGGTTTAGGTATGAAGCTTACCTTCACTCTTCTCCAGCTCGCGGGCACATACCTATAGGCTAGGCAGGCTTGCATGATGGATAGTAGTGGTTTGTAGAGCTTTGGTCCTCCCCATTGTAGGAGTGCTGGAAATATTCCGTCCGGACCAGGGGATTTGAAAGGTGAGAAACTGTTGATCGCCCATGAGAGCCTATCTGGTGTTATTACAGTGCGCGCGTAATTCCAGCCTTCTTCTGATGGAAGTGACCAGTCCGCTCTTGCCTCTGCAATTTGTAGAAACCTGCAGTCGGGGAAATGAGTCTTTATCAAGGTTTGTTGTGCTTCCCCCGGTGAACTGGTGTATTTTCCGTCTTGTTTTAGGATACTGCCTATCCCATGGTGTGGTTGGGTGGCCAGTACCTTCCTGACACGGTTTGCTTGTTCGCAGGAGTTTATACTTGTGGTAAAATTTCTCCATGCTTCGGTAGATCGGTATCGGATTCGTTTTTTGTATTTTGACTTTGCCTCCTTATAGGAGTCCCAGTCTTCGTTAGCTCTAGTGTTCATGGCCCTGTTGAAGCATTTCCTGACTAGTTTGCGGAGTCGCTTCAGTTCGGGTCCCCACCAGTTTTGTTGTTTTTCGGGTGTGTTTGCTTGTGGTGTGTACAGCCGCAGCAGCAGATGACGGTGGTTCCCCACTTTGGTTGCTCAAGTCGCACCCACCATGTCTCCATGAGATCCTGGCGGAGTTGGGACCGCTGGTCCTCGATTTCTAGAGACGCAAGGCCTGTGGTCCCGCTCCAGCGCCTCCTTGAGCCATTGAAACAATGACGCAAGGGCTCTCGCTTCCAGGTCCCATGGAGAGGAGAAATATGCTCCTAAGGTGCGACAAGAGGATGCCAAAAAAGTTAAAATTATCGATGTAGGTCAAAAACTGAGCGAATTATGCTGTCAAATAGGTTACGAATTCGTTGAAATCTCGCTAGAAATATGCTTCTTTTCTTTTTTTTTGTTCCGCTCTAATGTCCGTTGCCGGGCGTCTCTGGTTACAAGCAGAACGTATTTCCAGTGGCGCCCGGCAGAAATGTGCTTCTAAGGTAAACTCGACATAGGTATCTATGGTATGGCTTTATATATAGCAAAACGCAGTTTCTTTCGTTTTTCTCAAAAACTATAAGACCTAGAAAAACAAATGATACGTTTAAAGATTTAGACTGGGTACCTTTGCACCAGGAACGATTGCAATATTGAGACGTAATAAAAATATTTGGTGTAGTACAAAAATTTGGAATTATAGCACTTTTACTGTTTTTTGAGGTGTGCCACACAAGTGAAATTTAATACAACCAAATATCAACCCGAAACTGGGGCGCCACCATAAGTTCTCGCACCACCGAAAAGTTTAAGACCGCCCCTGACCCTACCCCAACGACACGAGATTCTCATCCCGACAAAACCTCCGTAGAGACCACAGAGGTGGTCAAAGTCCGCAGGGCGCCACTGGAAATACCTCCTACGTGTGAACCAGAGACGCCCGGCAATGGACGTTAGAGCGGCTGATAGATTATTTTCGGCGTTATTGTCTGGTCTACACGCCGATTTTCAGTTTCTGTAGATAAATATCATGATCATGACACATTGAAATCAATGATAGGATCAAATTGAATCCAATTTAGAGTCAGTCGGATAGATTTTGCTACCGATGTATATTTAGCCTACATCATAGGTATATGTATAGTGATAACTTCAGTCCATTATAAGGATTCTTTGCCAATAAGTAGGTAAAGTTTTAATGGGATTAACGCTCGTAGGTAGTATTTATGTAAGTAGTTCGTTAATCCTATTTTCGTATTTTTATGAATATTTCGTCAAACGTAGCTACGTCTGAGAGAGGTAATGACCTCGCAAACATTTCAACGTCATGGAATTTATATATAGTTCTTTAATTTTTGCCCCAAATACGTACCTACCTACCTACTTACAGCCCATCAACATAATTGAGCGAAGCTCAATCTTAGGCGACTCATGTATTTCGTTTGTCCGCATACTCCTCCTAAACGCCTGAATCCATCTCCTTCAAACTTACCACAGTGATAACGTGTGGCGTAAACAAAAAAAAAACAAAAAGTTTGAAAAAAAAAAAATCGTTATCGTTCGAAAATTTAACACTTCGCTCAGTTTTTTGCAACAGCAGCATGCATTGCATACCTAGTATTTATATAGGTACATCCTGCAGGGTGAGCTTGGCGGTAGAAAAAGTTTGTCGATAACCAATGATATTATTTGAGCAGGTTAAATATAAAATGTTCGGATGTTCGTTTCTCAGCAACCTCTTGACCGATAATTAAATTTTTTTCACCTAAATTAATAGCTGATTTCAATTAAGGTCTCGACGAAGCTCAAATACTACTAAACAGCAGAAAATTTCAAAAATGTGTTGATTAGGTCACATCGTCGACACTTTCTGCTATATCATTGGTGACTAACTCTCGTCCACAACGAGCCTTGGCCAATGACTTCAGTGTCATTGGCCAAGTTGATTTTGACTACGTGGAAGTTTTTAAATACACCACTTATGCATGGGCCTTCCGAAGACCGCTTTGTTGTACTTGCTATAGAACAAAGAATTAGCTCATATTCTTGTATTCTTCGGCTAAATAACGAGAACCGGTAAATGAAATCAATACGTAACGTACCTACCTACGTTTCGGCATTGTATAGGTAGGTACGAACGTAGGTAAGGTACCTATTAAATTCCTATTACATGTGTAATATGAATAAAAATACACTACACCCTATACAAAGATATTGGTTCATTAGTCTTCTGAACGTGTGTTTATAAATGATGCTTATCACCCAATAACTTCAAGATTTGGCTGATATTTAGTATAGGTAAGTACACACAGACACATATCACGCCTATATCCCGAAGGGGTAGGCAGAGGTGCATTAAACATCCACAATTTGCCAGTAGTTTTGGTCCCACATCATAGGGAGCAAGCCTATTGCCGTCACCGGGCACACATATAATGGGTTATGTCCAAAATGACCAAATTAATTGAATAAACAGTAGCGGCTATATTGTAATTTTGAAAAAGAATTGAATCCCGTTGCCATGCGGTAAAATGTCGATGAAAGGCAACAAATTCTTACGTGCCGCTATGGCACAGCCAATTTAAGTCCTGGGCGTCTCAGACTATAGGTAAGTACACCTACACCATATTCCCTATTCTGTCACTGAATAGGGAATAGGTTAGGTATAAGTGTAGTAAATAAACTAGTCGTAAACCTACATACTTAATCAATTATTAATTCAATTGTTTTATCAAACCATCCGGAGTCCTACTCCATTAGATAGGTACACGTAAAAACAGATCAATGATCTTATTCGTCTAGACTAGAGTGCTAGAGGGTCTAGCTAGACTACAAAAGAGTTTTGTCGACGTTTACTATATTGATCAGATGATTTCCTAGAACTAGTCGTTCTTTGTTTGGTTTGGGTTGGGCTTCGACTCAGAGCGCAATTTAGTCCAAATTTACGTCATAAAAAAAAAACCACTGCGCAGTCTGCGCGCGGTTTACAATAACATGTTCTAGAACGAATACTTTTTCTTTTTCTTTACTACTACATCAGAAAGAGAAAAAACATCTATTCGTGCCCCTTCGCAAATCTCCGTGGCTATCGATTAACACTCGACGAGTACGACGAGTTCGTGTTTATAAAAAGGTGACGCAGCGCTCGAACCTCAGTTTAAAACTAGAAATTGAAAAAGGAATTCATACGCGAGTGACATACGTGTCTTGTCGTCAAAGATCAAGATTTTAATTTTATTGAGTACAGTGCTTTAATTAACTAAATTCCAGTGAATATTCGGTAAGTGTTAAATCATGATCCATGAGTTATTTTAGATTTACTTAGTTGTACCTACTTCGAAATACATACTTGCAAAATAGTAATGTAATTAGGTACATAAGTACATTTCTATACTTAGGTACCGTTACCTAGTTACTTATTTCCCTATAGATATATTATACGTATTGAAGTTATAGCATAGGTACTTATTTTGTACTTATTTGTTCATTGAACACTGCAGTGCTGTGCTAGGACGCCATTTTGTAGAACAGTTTAGTTGAAAGATTACATACATACAATATATTATGTACTTTGATTATATTATATGAAATATACCTATATAATTAAAGCATACCTACATATTAATTATAATAATTCATATTCTAACGAATCAACTTAAAAACTTCGTAGCTAAGTAGGTACTTATCCTTTCTTCCTTAAGGAGTACTCTGTATATTCACTAAATAAACAGAAAGGCATAGAATAAATAGATTTCAATTTTCTCCAACCATGTTTTTATGACATTGAAATGAATTTGTACGGAAATGCTACATAGTACATACCCATACCTACCTATTATTGTACAATGTGAAATTTTACAGCTGTAGATAGGTAGGTAGGTACTTATACTGTAAAATATCTTGTCACAGGAAGGAATACGGTTGAACAAGGTCAATCCGTATTAAGAACATTATTCTAGAGCAGTTGTAAATTGAACATACGACATAGGTACCTACATAGTTAGCTATCTACCGACCGACCTAGTTTAGCTTGCTTGTCTTTGTTAGCTTTGTAATTTACCGTAAGAACATGAAGCAGAATAATAATTTGTGTGATCCACAAATGTTTGTTTCGAAATATGGGTGTTTTCTATGTATAATAATATATATGTATTTATAAATAAGTATGTTTATCAGTCGTCTAGATCCCATAACACAATAATTAAATATAATTATATAAGTTTAATTTTGGCTAGATGAAATTGTGTGAGAATGTCCAAAAATATGTATGTATATATTATTCCCTTTATTATACTTGTATAGGATTGGTTTTATACATATTTTAATCCAATTACGTGACAATCTTAATAGTAGGTACCTACTTTAATCCATTCTACACGTCATGCGTTTAAATTTATTGACATTATTGTTCGTCTCAAAATGATAAACATTTCCCTCAAAATGATAAACATTAGATGAGTCAAGGAGCGAATGAGTGATAAGCATGAGTAACGGTAAAGCGGAAAGCATTACTGACAAAATATTATTGTTGTGCAATACCAATATAGATGTTGCCATGTCACAAAATAATAATCATCATCACCCGAGCTTTAAACATTTTTACATCCAACGCCTTCGTTTAGCTCGATGTTTTAATTTTTTTAACAAAAAAATTATTTCATTACAGGACAAAATGCAGATATTCGTGAAGACTTTAACGGGGAAGACCATCACCTTGGAAGTGGAAGCTTCTGATACCATTGAAAACGTGAAGGCTAAGATTCAAGATAAAGAAGGCATTCCTCCAGACCAGCAAAGACTGATCTTTGCCGGTAAACAATTAGAAGACGGTCGTACACTTTCCGATTATAATATTCAGAAAGAATCTACTCTCCACCTTGTACTACGTCTTCGAGGCGGTATGCAGATTTTCGTTAAGACCTTAACTGGCAAAACCATCACATTGGAGGTTGAGCCATCAGACAGTATCGAAAATGTCAAAGCTAAAATACAGGACAAGGAAGGTATCCCCCCAGACCAGCAGCGCTTGATTTTTGCTGGTAAGCAATTGGAAGATGGTCGCACGTTGTCAGACTACAACATCCAGAAAGAATCGACACTCCATTTGGTTTTACGTCTACGTGGCGGTATGCAGATTTTTGTCAAGACTCTGACCGGCAAGACAATCACGCTTGAGGTTGAGGCCTCAGACACGATCGAAAATGTAAAAGCCAAAATTCAAGATAAGGAGGGAATCCCCCCTGATCAGCAGCGACTAATCTTCGCAGGCAAACAATTAGAAGATGGACGCACCTTATCAGACTACAACATACAAAAAGAATCAACGCTTCACTTGGTGTTGCGTTTACGTGGTGGTATGCAGATCTTCGTAAAAACTCTAACTGGCAAGACAATCACACTTGAGGTGGAGGCTTCTGACACAATTGAGAATGTCAAGGCTAAGATCCAGGACAAAGAAGGCATCCCTCCCGACCAGCAGCGATTGATCTTCGCCGGCAAACAGCTTGAAGATGGTCGCACGCTGTCCGACTACAACATTCAAAAAGAATCGACATTACATTTAGTATTACGTCTGCGTGGTGGTATGCAGATATTCGTTAAGACATTGACTGGTAAAACAATCACATTGGAAGTTGAGGCTTCCGATACAATTGAAAATGTTAAAGCAAAAATTCAAGACAAGGAAGGAATCCCTCCTGATCAGCAGCGGTTGATCTTTGCCGGCAAGCAACTGGAAGATGGACGCACCTTATCAGACTACAACATCCAAAAGGAATCCACACTTCACTTGGTGTTACGTTTACGTGGTGGTATGCAAATCTTCGTAAAAACTCTAACTGGCAAGACAATCACACTTGAGGTGGAGGCTTCTGACACAATTGAGAATGTCAAAGCTAAGATCCAGGACAAAGAAGGCATCCCTCCCGATCAGCAGCGATTGATCTTTGCCGGTAAGCAATTAGAAGACGGACGTACACTTTCCGACTACAACATCCAAAAGGAATCTACTCTCCATCTAGTATTACGTCTACGTGGCGGTATGCAGATCTTTGTCAAGACTCTGACCGGCAAGACAATCACGCTTGAGGTTGAGGCCTCAGACACCATCGAAAATGTAAAAGCCAAAATTCAAGATAAGGAGGGAATCCCCCCTGATCAGCAGCGACTAATCTTCGCAGGCAAACAATTAGAAGATGGACGCACCTTATCAGACTACAACATACAAAAAGAATCAACGCTTCACTTGGTGTTGCGTTTACGTGGTGGTATGCAGATCTTCGTAAAAACTCTAACTGGCAAGACAATCACACTTGAGGTGGAGGCTTCTGACACAATTGAGAATGTCAAGGCTAAGATCCAGGACAAAGAAGGCATCCCTCCCGATCAGCAGCGATTGATCTTTGCCGGCAAACAGCTTGAAGATGGTCGCACGCTGTCCGACTACAACATTCAAAAAGAATCGACATTACATTTAGTATTACGTCTGCGTGGTGGTATGCAGATATTCGTTAAGACATTGACTGGTAAAACAATCACATTGGAAGTTGAGGCTTCCGATACAATTGAAAATGTTAAAGCAAAAATTCAAGACAAGGAAGGAATCCCTCCTGATCAGCAGCGGTTGATCTTTGCCGGCAAGCAACTGGAAGATGGACGCACCTTATCAGACTACAACATCCAAAAGGAATCCACACTTCACTTGGTGTTACGTTTACGTGGTGGTATGCAAATCTTCGTAAAAACTCTAACTGGCAAGACAATCACACTTGAGGTGGAGGCTTCTGACACAATTGAGAATGTCAAAGCTAAGATCCAGGACAAAGAAGGCATCCCTCCCGATCAGCAGCGATTGATCTTTGCCGGTAAGCAATTAGAAGACGGACGTACACTTTCCGACTACAACATCCAAAAGGAATCTACTCTCCATCTAGTATTACGTCTACGTGGCGGTATGCAGATCTTTGTCAAGACTCTGACCGGCAAGACAATCACGCTTGAGGTTGAGGCCTCAGACACGATCGAAAATGTAAAAGCCAAAATTCAAGATAAGGAGGGAATCCCCCCTGATCAGCAGCGACTAATCTTCGCAGGCAAACAATTAGAAGATGGACGCACCTTATCAGACTACAACATACAAAAAGAATCAACGCTTCACTTGGTGTTGCGTTTACGTGGTGGTATGCAGATCTTCGTAAAAACTCTAACTGGCAAGACAATCACACTTGAGGTGGAGGCTTCTGACACAATTGAGAATGTCAAGGCTAAGATCCAGGACAAAGAAGGCATCCCTCCCGACCAGCAGCGATTGATCTTCGCCGGCAAACAGCTTGAAGATGGTCGCACGCTGTCCGACTACAACATTCAAAAAGAATCGACATTACATTTAGTATTACGTCTGCGTGGTGGTATGCAGATATTCGTTAAGACATTGACTGGTAAAACAATCACATTGGAAGTTGAGGCTTCCGATACAATTGAAAATGTTAAAGCAAAAATTCAAGACAAGGAAGGAATCCCTCCTGATCAGCAGCGGTTGATCTTTGCCGGCAAGCAACTGGAAGATGGACGCACCTTATCAGACTACAACATCCAAAAGGAATCCACACTTCACTTGGTGTTACGTTTACGTGGTGGTATGCAAATCTTCGTAAAAACTCTAACTGGCAAGACAATCACACTTGAGGTGGAGGCTTCTGACACAATTGAGAATGTCAAAGCTAAGATCCAGGACAAAGAAGGCATCCCTCCCGATCAGCAGCGATTGATCTTTGCCGGTAAGCAATTAGAAGACGGACGTACACTTTCCGACTACAACATCCAAAAGGAATCTACTCTCCATCTAGTATTACGTCTACGTGGCGGTATGCAGATCTTTGTCAAGACTCTGACCGGCAAGACAATCACGCTTGAGGTTGAGGCCTCAGACACCATCGAAAATGTAAAAGCCAAAATTCAAGATAAGGAGGGAATCCCCCCTGATCAGCAGCGACTAATCTTCGCAGGCAAACAATTAGAAGATGGACGCACCTTATCAGACTACAACATACAAAAAGAATCAACGCTTCACTTGGTGTTGCGTTTACGTGGTGGTATGCAGATCTTCGTAAAAACTCTAACTGGCAAGACAATCACACTTGAGGTGGAGGCTTCTGACACAATTGAGAATGTCAAGGCTAAGATCCAGGACAAAGAAGGCATCCCTCCCGACCAGCAGCGATTGATCTTCGCCGGCAAACAGCTTGAAGATGGTCGCACGCTGTCCGACTACAACATTCAAAAAGAATCGACATTACATTTAGTATTACGTCTGCGTGGTGGTATGCAGATATTCGTTAAGACATTGACTGGTAAAACAATCACATTGGAAGTTGAGGCTTCCGATACAATTGAAAATGTTAAAGCAAAAATTCAAGACAAGGAAGGAATCCCTCCTGATCAGCAGCGGTTGATCTTTGCCGGCAAGCAACTGGAAGATGGACGCACCTTATCAGACTACAACATCCAAAAGGAATCCACACTTCACTTGGTGTTACGTTTACGTGGTGGTATGCAAATCTTCGTAAAAACTCTAACTGGCAAGACAATCACACTTGAGGTGGAGGCTTCTGACACAATTGAGAATGTCAAAGCTAAGATCCAGGACAAAGAAGGCATCCCTCCCGATCAGCAGCGATTGATCTTTGCCGGTAAGCAATTAGAAGACGGACGTACACTTTCCGACTACAACATCCAAAAGGAATCTACTCTCCATCTAGTATTACGTCTACGTGGCGGTATGCAGATCTTTGTCAAGACTCTGACCGGCAAGACAATCACGCTTGAGGTTGAGGCCTCAGACACGATCGAAAATGTAAAAGCCAAAATTCAAGATAAGGAGGGAATTCCCCCTGACCAACAGCGATTGATCTTCGCCGGGAAACAGCTTGAAGATGGCCGCACGCTGTCCGATTATAATATTCAAAAAGAATCCACATTACATTTAGTACTACGTCTGCGTGGTGGTATGCAGATATTCGTTAAGACATTGACTGGTAAAACAATCACATTGGAAGTTGAGGCTTCCGATACAATTGAAAATGTTAAAGCAAAAATTCAAGACAAGGAAGGAATCCCTCCTGATCAGCAGCGGTTGATCTTTGCCGGCAAGCAACTGGAAGATGGACGCACCTTATCAGACTACAACATCCAAAAGGAATCCACACTTCACTTGGTGTTACGTTTACGTGGTGGTATGCAAATCTTCGTAAAAACTCTAACTGGCAAGACAATCACACTTGAGGTGGAGGCTTCTGACACAATTGAGAATGTCAAAGCTAAGATCCAGGACAAAGAAGGCATCCCTCCCGACCAGCAGCGATTGATCTTCGCCGGCAAACAGCTTGAAGATGGTCGCACCCTGTCCGACTACAATATTCAAAAAGAATCGACATTACATTTAGTTCTAAGATTGAGAGGTGGAATGTAAATTTCTTCTACAATATAATAAATGATGACTACTTGGTACAGCGTTTATTTCTTTATATTAATCACGCCTATGTCCCTGAGACAGTAGGCAGAAGTCCATTACAGGCCCATATTGTGACAGCATTGCTGGTCCCATGTCATTAGGGGCAAGCGTATCAAGTTGCGTCCGTTGCCGGGCGTCTCTGGTACGCACCAGAAGAACAATTCCAGTGGGCTATTTTACCATCCAGTAATCTGAACCTACATTCCAACAGCACCGTTGTTGGCATAGGTGTACCTACCCTACTTTAAAGTATACATAGGTAGCAAATAAGCCAATATATACCTATGGTCCGCAGTGATTTTGTAAGTTTGGATTGGAAGAGTAAGGACTCTACCTACTTTTGTCGGTTCCTGCACAACGTGTTTGGTTTTGTTGGCGTAAGCTCGCCTACCTTGTCGCTGACAACCTGGAATTAGGTAGGTAGGTACATATAGGCAGGTAGAAGGTACTCTTACGGCGAAGGAGAAACACTGGTGGTTTTAGTGTGTACACCGGCCCGATTTTGGCTGTGTTTTGGCCGACAGGAAACCTACCCTGCAGGCTGCGGGCATCAAGTGTGAAAATTGCATTACACCCACCACGAACAAAGAAAAAAAAACATAAATTTTATTGTAGATGCCGTGGACATCAGCTAATGTGAACAACGTGATCCAAAACCGAAGCGTACCAAAACGCCCAAAAGTGTCGGTAGCCAATGTATGTTACTACCCCGCATTCGACGAGCCCGCTTAAAGCGCGTAGCACATGACATTTGCTTGAGAAGCGTATGACGTCATCTTTGATCTTCAGAAGACGTCATTTTCCAAGGTATCCACGCTTTTATCGAACCGTGGATTGGCGTGGATCATCGAAAGTTCCATTTAGCATTTATATGTCAGATGCTGCTGACATTTTGTTTCAGGGTCGATTGAAATTCAAAGTAGCAATAAAGACAATTATAAAACAAGCTATATTAACTCAATATATGAAGACCAATGTCTATATTTGCCTTGTTTACCAAGCTTTTATATAAGTGATGGCGTGTTCATACCTCATCAAAAAATCGGTCTTTTCTATAAAAGACCGATTTTTTACAGTTGCACCTCAAAAGATAAGTAAATGTTACGGCCATAAAATTGGTTCAAAGACTGTGATCCAGACCAGAAAGTTGCTTGAGCCAAGAGTGAGGAGAAGTTTGCACGAAGCCCATCTTCACGGTCGTTGGCCATTTCGTACTCGTGCTTACGTGCGTACGGGAAAATTTCAACTGGGAACATCGTCAGTGTGCAGTAATGTATGTGCAGTGATGAACCCCGGTTCAGTTTTCATCCGGATTTGTGAGGAGCGCGCGTTTGTAGAGTTCAGGTCGAGTAAATCTCCTCCAGCGCCCTCAAGAAGTTTATTCGTATTTGGTAGAACGGATCCCATATGGGTTCAAGGTATTTGTATTATTAGGTTGGCTGGACATTACAAGTATTTCTTGAACAGTTAACACTATTTTGCTGATATTAGTTTTGCATGACTTTTGCAATTTATACAGAACGGCCACTGAGATAATTTTCATTCTATATTGGTACTAGAACATTTTATTAAAGCTGAATAATAATAGATATTGTTGGACATTCTCAAACAACGTCATCTAGCCAAAACTAAGCTATAAGCTTGTGCTATGGGATCTAGAGACAACTGATAAACATACATATATATTTCTAAATACATACATAACATACATAGTGTTAAGTATGAGGTGCGGAAAAGTGAAACAACTGCTTGCTAGTTACGGAATGACGTTTAACATATAATTATGACCAAGTAATAATGTATAAGTAGGTGCATGTAGGTACACATACACAACACTCCTCCCCCTAGCTTACAAATACTTACTGAATAAACATTAAACGTGAAACAATTAGGTAGGTTATTCTAGTAAAACAGTTTATAATTAACTTTGGGTCGATTGCGTTTAGACCGTGGTGTTGACACCGTTCGACTGCCCCCCTGTTGCAGTGCGACCATGGCACTACTCTCGGCCTCGAGCGGGTCCGCTAGTGCCTCCATAAACTCTTCCTCCTCCTCCGAAATCTCTACAGATTGAGGCTTTGTACCGGTGGTAGACAAATCTGAGGGCACCTCTGTCCCCACCGCGACGACCCCCGTGGCCACCTGTGGTGAGTCTCCCCAGAAGGTCGTAGTCGAGGGCCGTGTCTCTTCAACTGGCTGCTCCTCAACTGACGGGGTACCCCGTAACAATTTTCGTCTTCTGAGCAATCGTCACCTTTATACAACATTATTTGATTCTTGTGTTTTTTAACTGTTACGAAGGAAATATTGTCTCTAATTAAAAATAATTTTTGGCAATTTTTTTACCACTGATCCTTTACGCCACACATATTTACCATTGGTGGTATAATGTTTGTAATAAACTGTGTTGCCAATGGCATACTCTTGTCCGTTATGTCGTCCCATCTTATTTTGCGTACACTGTTTACGTTTAACTTCTTTAGCCAGGATCGCGGACGATGGCGATGGTAACTCAGGTTTAATTAAATCTAAACGCGTTCTAAGTTTCCTATCGTAGACTAGTTCGGCCAGGGATAAACTGGTTGTAGTGTGAACGGAATTTCTATAATGAAACAAATATTTTAAAAGTCTGTTATTAAAATGTTGTGCCCCGTTGCCGTCAATTAGACTTATATAAATCCCTTTTTTAATTACTTTCACCAAACTTTCCGCCTGTCCATTGCTGGTGGCGTGGTACGTCGGTAAGATCAAGTGTGAAATACCGTTCCATCTACAAAAGTTTTCAAGCTCGTATGATGTAAATGATGTACCATTATCGCTGACCAACGTATGAGGGATACCAAACCTTGAAATAAAGTCACACAACCTTTCCACTACCGCTGACGTTGTAGTGTTGCACTTCATATTATAAACTTCAACCCATTTAGTATATGCGTCCACAATAACTAAATAAGTCTGGCCTTTAACCGGCCCCAAAAAATCAATGTGTACCCGGTAAAATGGCGTTGGGGGATATTCCCAGTGCACTATGGGCGCTCGTACCGGCGATGGGCGTATTTCACAGGACCCTATTAGACGTTCTAAGGCCGCATCTATCCCGGGAAACCAAACTCGCGACCACGCCTCCGCCTTTGTCTTAACGACCCCTAAATGCGATTGGTGTAATTCCCTTAATATATTACTTCGTAATTTTTCCGGAATCACTACGTTGTGTCCTCTCATGAGACAGCCGTTCTCGTATGACAGCTGCGCCCTGCACGCATGATATGGCTTGAGATATTCAGTGGGAGGCTTCCTAGGCCAACCATTCTGCACAAAGTTGACCACTTCCCGTAAATTTACATCTGACTCCGTCGCGTCGCGTAATGACTTTAACGTTACCGGTAAACTTTTTTTTTTTTTTTTAAAAATCTAATTTTACAATATCCTTACAGTGTCTTAACTACCGTCCTACACAAAATTAATATACGAGGCCCTATCAGATTCGGGAACCGAACCCCCTACCTCTTGTGTGCTATTCTCCGGTAAACATGCGCGAGATAAAAAATCTGCACTGTTCTGAGCACTTCACACGTATTCTATTTTGTAATTGTATCCGCTTAAAAACAAAGCGTATCGTTGTAACCGGTTCGCAGAAATTTCCGGTATACCCCGATGTGGTCCTAAAATAGATAACAAGGGTTTATGGTCGGTATGTAGAATGAATGGTACTGACCGGCCATAGAGATATTGATGAAAACGTCTAATACCAAATATAATCGCGGTCGCTTCTTTTTTTAAATAAAAAAAGAAGCGACAAATGTGAGTAACGCTTTTCTGCTACATTGAGCGTTCTCGACCGCTCCACATTATCGCTTTCCTTTTGTGATAGTATTGCAGACAAACCCGACGGTGACGCATCAACTGTTAAAATAATGGTGGCTTCTGAATTAAAATGAGCTAACACCCGATTTGAGGCTAAATTACTAATATTCCTTAATACACACGAACGCCATGTCATGTTGTTGGGACCAACACCACTAGGTGCCTTTTTTTAATAAATCATACAAATTGCCTGTAATAATTAACTAGCCCCAAAAAAGATTGCAATTGATTTAACCGCAGTGTCTGACAGATAAATGCAAAATGGAACTTTCGATGATCCACGATTCGATGAAAGCGTGGATATCCTGGAAAATGACGTCATCTGAAGATGACGTCACAAGCTTGTCAGGCAAACTTCATGCGCTAAGCGCTTTAGGCGGGCTCGTCGAACCGGGGGAAACCAAGAGGTCGATGACCGACCGACCGACCTCTCTCTCACTCCTTCTGATCCTACTATCCTATCTATCTATTGTCTATCAGATCTGTCAAAATTTGAATTCACGCACGCTGGTCACGACGTACACAAACAACACAACTAATTTATTTTCATTTCACAATGCTAAGTTTGATAAAGTCTCCTTAGTTCCTCGAAGTTGGTTTCATATCCATACATTAAGGAACTTGCATAAATAAAATAGAAGATAAGTCAATATGGAAGAACCCGTTGTACGTTACGAAAAAATTGATTTTCTTGGAGAAGGACAGGTAAGTTAAACTATTTACTGTTAATAAGTTGTACTAAATGTATAACGATGTTAATAACATTTAAATTCATTGTTTTAGTTTGCAACAGTGTATAAAGCAAGAGATGTCAAAACTGACCAAATAGTTGCTGTGAAGAAGATCAAAATTGGATCTCGATTAGAAGCCCAGGATGGTATTAATCGCACAGCACTAAGGGAAATTAAGTTGTTACAAGAATTACAGCATATCAACCTAATAGGTTTACTAGGTATGATTATATCGCACTAGTAGTTGCATATTCTTGTCTCCTTGTGATGCTTCTGTAGATTTTATAGAAAATTTGAATACTACAGAGTTTCTGTTCTAATCTAGTTTGTATAGCAAAGTGACACATTTTTAAGGATTCCGTGAATTCATAGAATGGGTATACCATTGTGATACTACTAATTTGTGGATACTTTTTAAACAAATCTCTTCAACATTATAGAAATCAATAATAATTAAAACTAATATGATGCTTTAATGCCCAAGTGCATTTATTTTAAATTTCTTCTTGACTTGGGTGTACAACCTGACCTCTGGTTGTACCAGGGATAGCTAGATAAGGAAATGAGGCTAGACAATATAATTACAGAGTTGTATATGTAAAGGTGAGTGAAAGCGAATATATCTATAGAGGTGTCCACCTCTATAAATATATTTTCAGGTTTTGAATCATTCATACATTTGGCCACCAAAGACATTCACTACAGATTTCTGGGCGCCCTAGGTTCACACTTGGAGGAATACCCTGTGACTATCTGTGTACTAACCTTAGGTAAAATCAATTTGCTTATATTAATAATTTAAATTGTTTACACTTACAGATGTATTTGGACAGAAATCAAATGTTTCATTGGTGTTTGACTTTATGGATACAGACCTAGAGATAATTGTTAAGGATAATAATATTGTGCTAACTCCAGCTAATGTTAAGGCTTATATGATTATGACTTTAAAAGGTGAGAAACTTTGTTGTTTATATCACACACTATAGTGGTACATCTTGGATTTGTGTGGGTGGTGTTTTTAGGTTTCAATACCCATAAAACAGGAACCCTATTACTAAGACTCCCCTGTCTGTCCGTCCGCCTTTCACCAGGCTGTATCTTGTGGATTGTGGTAGTTAGAAGGTTGAAATATTCACAGATGATGTATTACTGTTGCCACTATAACAACAAATGCTAAAAAACAGAACAATAGTAGATTATACGACAAGTGAAAAAAAAAGAAAATTTTATTCGAGTTACGAAGTTGGATCCCGAGAGTAGAGAAGGATTATAGAATATTATATTATATATAATAATTCTAAAGTAGAATCCTGAGCGGAGCGAGGGATACAAGGAACGAGTAAATTTTTTTTTTCAATAGTAGTCTACTCTACAAAATAAGGTAAAGGTTTCCAACACCTACATTGTCTGATGGGGATGGGGGGAGAGAGGGAGGTAACCTGTCCTGTAAAATATCTAGTCTAGGAAATAATGACTTCATTCAGCCTGCCAGTAGTTACGTTCAGCTTTTTTCTTTTTTTTTGTAGTATACTTAATTCGTCTATGAAGCTCGTTCCAAATTCAAATGTCATTATTCACTTGTGAGTAACTGAGCATTTTATTCACTGTTATCAATGAATAAAGTTCACTTTTTCGAGGGGCAATGGTATAATAAATATTTAATGTTTTTTTTGCCGATTTGGTGCAGAACCCTTTGTGTATGAATCCGACTCGCACTTGGCCAATTTTTTTCTTGACATAAATATAGCCTGTTAGTAGAGCAATACCTACCTTACTATCTAAGAGCTGTATGGCTGTAGTATTTTCTGATGATGCTTGTAGTTCAAAGATTCAATTTAGTGTTATGTAACATCTGTCCTGACTGTTGGAAAACTTTTTTAAACTACGGAGTGGTTATGGAATTTCATTTCTTTAGTACTCGGTAACGGCAATAGGCCCCCCCATTAGATAAGACTAGCAAAACTACTGGCAAATTGTGGGTGTGTAATACACCTCTGCTGACCTCTTTGTAGATATAGGCGTGATGTATGTCTGTCTACAGAAATCTTTCCTCTTTATAATATCAGTAAAGGAAGTAGTATACACCCAGCTTCCTTCTTCTTCTTTCTTTAAAAACAGGGCTCCATCGATGTTATGTTCATCAATGATTTCGCCAATGTCAAGGTAATGCTTGATATTTCCCACACAGAAGAACTAATTACTTAACTAGTTCACGGTGAGGGACAAAGAAACATTGTTCGGTATTGCAATTGAGCGTCTGGGAACCCGATTTTTGCCATATTTTTAACTTGTTTCTTTTCTTTTCAGGTTTAGAATATCTACATCAAAACTGGATATTACACAGGGATTTGAAACCCAACAATTTACTTGTAAACCGGGAAGGTATATTGAAAATTGGTGATTTTGGTTTAGCTAAAGCATTTGGATCACCAACTAGAATAAACACACATCAAGTTGTGACACGTTGGTACAGGTGAGTTAGGGGTCGACAGAGGCGCTAATTACACCATGTAACAAGTAGGGTCAACTATTTGTCAGTAGGTGCATGCAGGTGACAATGAATAAAGTAATATAACTCAAAGCTAATTCTTTTAAATTAGTCTTGGCAAGAATGGAATTTGCCTATAAACATCCCTCTTGATCAAGTATGTCGTTCTACCAAGGTTCTAAGAGTCCAAGCCCATTTCACCTACAAGAAACACATTGCAAACTAAAGTTCCCAATAAGTGGTAATATTTTGTGACCAACAATATAATTGGTATAAAGTGGCAGACTCCCTCAGCTAAACTAGTGTAATTATAAGGTATGTATGTATTATTCATCAAATTTCAGATCACCCGAGCTGCTATTTGGTGCCAGGCAATATGGTACAGGAGTTGATATGTGGGCAATAGGCTGCATATTGGCAGAGTTGCTACTAAGAGTACCATTTTTACCGGGAGAGTCAGATCTTGACCAACTATCACGGATCTTTCAAGTGTTTGGGACACCTGGTGAAGAAGTTTGGCCTGTAAGTAGCTTCTAACAGTAATCTATTACAATCATCATCTTCTAATAAGTAGAACAGGGTCACCAATCGGCACTCTTGATTTCATTTTTGTAATGCTATATCGCTATATAAATTAAAAGGTTTTCATGCCTCTCGAGGAATGTTTTAGTATATAATTAATGGTCATGGGCGACACCGTGGGCATCGGCTTGTACTTAATATAAAGACTAATTTAGGCCAAAATAGAACCTATCGTTACACTTCGAACACAAGTAATAGATGGCATTCAATTCAAATAATTCCAATTCAACTTTCGACTTCAAGATTAAAATCAAGTGTCGGGAGTAACGTGCAGGTCAATTTAATTATATTCCAGGGTATGAAAAGTTTGACAGACTACGTCCAGTTCAAGCAGTTCCCGCCTCAACTGTTGCGGCACATATTCAGCGCGGCCGGCGATGATCTTATTCAACTGTTAGAGAGCCTTCTAGCACTATACCCACCAAAACGTTGTGACTGCACGCAGGCGTTGCAGATGTCGTATTTTAGGTGAATATCACAATACAACCCTTGAATAGTAGTTTATGAAACTGTTGGTGGCACAATGGTACTATGTACGGACTGCCACACTCGAGGTCTCGGGTTCGATTCCCGGGACTGGTGGATAATGTATAATTCTCTTTAGAATTTTACTTAGATAATTATCCCAGAGTCTGGAACTTGTGCCCGGTAAATGGCAATAGGCTCGCCCCCTATTACATGGGACCTAACATAGCTGGCGAGATGTGGGTGTGTTTGCACACCTCTGCCTACCCCTTCGGGGAAAAAGGCGTGATGCTATGTTATGTTATGCATAAAGAGGGGTATTAGAACACCAGTAGGTTTTAAAGAAACGAGGCTTATTATACAACATGATTATTATACAGCGTTATCCTTGTTTATACTATAATACCAAGGAAACCAGTACATCAATAAAAAACCGACAAAAATACATATAATTATATCTTACAATAGAACACCGACAAAAATACATATAATTATATCTTACAATAGAACACTAAACTGTCTGTTGTTTAAACGGGTGTCGTGTTACACTTCGCGTAAGGTAACGTGCCGCGAAACCGTCTATACACGACACCTTTCGGCCAAAACTCTTCCTTAAGGAACACGTCGAGATGATGAGTCGGCACCCTAATTACGAACGACTTAAAGTTCGTGTTGTGGCGCGAATCCAACCTCTCGACTCTCAAGGTCAGGTTGGTCTTCGTCCTGATGTACTCCACGATCTCGATGTCCTTCGTGGAGTGATGAAGTCGGGACACGTACAGTAATGTACTCGGTATCGCAGGACGTAACAACATATTAGGCCCTGCTAGACCCGTACCGCACTGGTTTCGACATGGAGGGTTCCTCTTCTTCTCTACCTTGATGAAGCCATCCTTGTCGCACGCGTCCTTTTTCAGGATCTTCGGTTTCGACAGAAGCAGCAAAAACTACAGGAGCCCCTCCTGTAGTTTTTTACCTTCCCCCTCCTGCCTGCTTCTAGGTTCAGCGGGTTTCTTGGCTCCGGCTTTGTTAGCGTAGGAACAATTAGGTGATGACATACCTCCTTGACCCACAACCTTCCCCGCTACCGCTGACGCAACAGGGACAACGGCGGAGCAATTCGCCCTGTCGGCAAATTCCACTACCGGTGACGCAAACTCGCTCGGCGACGCAAAACTGCTAAGTAGTGCATTTTGTTCACCACGACGGAGGTTAATGTTCGCGGCATCCGATGACCTACTTCTAGAAATAGTGCTACGTAGTAACACTACCTCGGCCCGCAGCTCACCAATCGTGCGACCTGACGCTTCCATCTTCAATTCCATTGCGGCCAGGCTTGCTTTCAAGGGTGTGATATCCTTAAGCAACCTGGTGACGTCGACGTGATCAAATGTCACGGGAGGCAATTTGTGTAAATTTTTCGCGACGAAAGCAGGCACGTCGTCCGGGTCGGTCACCTTCAGCAAGGTGACGATGTCCTGGATACTCTTCTCGGTACCATCTCTCCGTCGAGGTGGGATCTCGTCGAGCTTACCCAGCGTCTGGAATAGTAGTCTCTTACTACTACTCACATCCTCTTCCTTGAAGTTTGTCTTGCAGATCTGCAGGATGCTAACTTCGTCCATAGTGTCGATGGCATGCTGTATGAATGCCAACAACTCGTTGGCTATGAGCGTTTGCGAACTCATAGCGACAGTGTTCAGCGGCGGGTATTGCCGCGCATCACACTAATTAAATAATTAACTAGCTTGCACTAAGTACGTCCGTACGCGAGGTCGGTACGACACGGACTATGACTTTAAAGTTGAAGATCTAGCAAACGGACACCTAAATCAAAAAATTGTCTTAGCAACCTCCCAATGTCTTACAAATACCCACAAGATGGGGTTGACGTGAGAAAAAAAATTAGCCCCACTTTACTTGTAGGGCAGGTACCCCAAAAAAAATATTTTTCATAATTTCATTGTAGCACTTTGTCGGAATTCTAGCAATAACCGTGTGGGACGAAAGACGAGGACATTACGAAACTATAAGGGTTCCGAAACCATTACTACGGAACCCTAAAAAGTCATGGCAGAACTCCCCTAAACTAGGAAAGAAACCTGTCTGTATCTTACGAGAGCTATAGTATCCCGAGTGTTCTTATACCTAGATATGTGCAGTTTCATACACTACCTTTATCTTATCTCACCCGTTTAGGCATTTTGAAAAACAAACATGAAGAACGGCATGGCGGCAACTCAACAAGGCTGTTATAGTCGACAGACTTATTATACTTCGCCTGTTATAATACCTAGTTATTTGCAGTTTCATACACAACCTTATTGAGCGAAGCGAGCGGAGCTCCTTATCGGGTGACTCAAATGCAACTCGATGTGAAATTGTTTCTCGATAACAACCCAACCGATTTTCATGATTTTATCACTCAAAAATCAAGCATTCTCAGGAGCAGGTTTTGTTCGAGACCGAATTTTGATTTAGGACCCTCAAAAAAAGTTATTGACATATTTTTGGTCAATAACTTTTTTTGAAAACCTGCTCCTTATAGATTGATAAATGCCTTAATAGAAATAGTCGCTTCGCACAATTGCATGTTGCAGCGCAGTACCACGGCAGCGACCGCAGCTCCTAGTTTAATTTTATCCGAAACAAACAAATGTTTTGTCGATCACACAAAAATTTGATTTGACCCGGGAATCGAACCCGAATTTCCGGAGACGACCACGCCAACGAAGTAATAGTACTCGTATGAATGTGTAGATATAATATAAATAGTCCGTTATTTTCTTTACAGCAACAAACCTGCACCTACAGTGGGCTCCAAGTTACCAATGCCCTCTAACATCAGCAGAGTGGAAATAGAAAAACCATCACTCAAGAGGAAGCTCTTAGAAAACATAGATGGTGGATCGTTAGCCAAAAGACTACAATTTTGACCATTTGTACTGCTGGACTTGTACAAAACTCTTAATTTAGTTCTTTAGTGCAATTTGTAAACACTAGCTAATTGTGACTTTATATCATCAATATTATATAGTTCAATAAAAGTCATACTATACCGACTGATTTAAGTAAGAAATGTCTTAATCTTAAGTGTACAGTTGAAATATATATCTCATTTTCATGTCTTCTTTTATTCGAACAACACATTTTCTTTCTCTCAAGAAGTTATACTTTAGTCGTGTTTTTGTGGTTACAGGGAATAAAGGTCAACTAGTAAAATATAAACCATGTTTTGTAAATAATATACGTTTATTTTTTTCATAAATACAATAATGATGAATACTTTATAATAACAAAAATAGTTTTCAGTTACTGTACTGTTGCAGTATCGACAGACCTTAACCAACATGGAGAAAAGTAATATATACAAGACTATGATCATAATGCAATATCTATTGATAGTGAGGAAGGGGAATATTATATGTTTATTCTGATAGATAGTAGAGATCCCCAATTAGGTTAAGGTTAAAAATATGGGTAGGGAAGTTTGGAATAACTGCTTCCTGCAATTGAGAAATAACAGATATTGAAAACATCTTTTATCATGCAATTATTTTAATAAGGCAATTTACTTAGAAGGTTCAGGATTTTGGGGTTAGGTTTTACTTTTTCTCTTTCAGTACCTATAATAATATTTATTTCAGAAGGCACCAGAATTTACAGAACATATCGACAAAATTAAACTATACATTATAGTGATGAATCGAAGAAAAACATGATCATAAGTGCCTTTTGAATAATAACAATAGAAAAATAATTCTTATTTATTAAATATGTAAGTGATGGTTACAAAGTGAACACGACGATGACATTAAAATATGCCGCTTGTCATGTTATCTTTCGTAGCGTAGATGATAAGTACTGGACAACTTGAAAGTCAACTGGTTAATTATATTATAAATAAATGAGGTTTAAAATACTCGAAAATTAAGAACTAATTTGGAGAGAGATGAACGAAACACTTTGACAGTAAATACAGATTCTCCCAACATGTTCCCAAGTTAATCCGTCATTCCGTCACGTCTCTCGACTAGGGCATACAAACCAAGACAGTTTTTAATTCAGGTGTAGCCATAATTCTCTTTTTCGGACAAAAATACCTGATAACAACCCTAAAGATACTATGCTATCTATGATAATAACTATAACAAATAGATTGGAACTCTTAATTTGCTTAAAAGTAAAAATTGTTGTCCCACCTACATATTCATTTTCCATATAGCATACGGCATAGTGAGTTCTAGCGGTGCAATCTTGAAATGTCCATGTGCCGAAGGTCGTTCGAAAATAAATAAATCGCGACATTCCACTTTTAAACCTGAAATTTTACAAAGATCTTAAGCTAGACTATATTAGATTATTCCGCGGGAAATAACGCGAATCAAACCGAAAGATATGCACAGTTCTTTTGTACATGCCGTTTCGACCAGATTCTAAAGATCAAAAAAAGAAGATCTAGACAACCTAAATTACAGTCGGGTTTGGCACTCGGTTCTACGATTAGTTGACATGCTGACGTTACTTAGTTGACCATCCAGCATATTTATTAACATTTAATTTGAAAATATTACATGTAAAAGAATCGAATGGAGCAGTTGCCCTTGTAAGCCAATAGGTGTCTTTTTCAAACCAAAAGGCATCCGGGTAAACTTGTACTGAAAAAAGAAATGCAAAATAAAAGTTTTATCTACGAGGGTGGATTGAAAAGTAATCGGCCTAACCAAGAAAATAAATACAAAATAAATGAAATATATTTTTATTTTTCAACGTAATCACCATCAAGTACAATGCACTTTTGCCATCTTCCCTTCCTTCCCTTCCCAAGCATTTAGCCCGTTGTAAAAAAAAATGATTCTTCCTTAGAGTCAAAATATGCGTCTACTGCTGCTTTGACCTCGTCATTTGTCAAAAATCTTTGACCTCCCAAGTGCTTTTTTAGGTTAGGGAACAGCAAAAAGTCTGACGGTACCAGAGCAGGTGAATAAGGTGGATGCGGTAACAGTTCAAAGCCACAGTTGTGAATTTCTGCCATTGATTGGACAGACGTGTGAATACGAGCGTTATCTTGATGAAACAGGACTTTTCTTCTGATCATTCCTGGACGTTTTTCTTTTATTTCCTCTCGTAAACAACGTAGTAAGGTGCAGTGATAATCAGAGTTTATAGTCTGACCCCTTTCAAGATAATCAACCATAATCACACCCTTCGAGTCCCAGAATACTGAAGCCATCACCTTACTTGCCGACAAAATCGACTTAGCCTTTTTGGGGAGAGGTGAACCAGGTCTTTTCCACTGTTTTGATTGTTGTTTTTTGTTTTGTTTCCGATGTACAGTAATGAACCCATGTTTCGTCCATAGTAACAAAACGATTCAAAAAATCACATTCATCAGCTTCAAATAACTCCAAACAGTCGCGTGCAATAGTCAATCATATCCTTTTTTGCTCAACTGAAAGCAGTCGCGGAACCCACATCGCAGACATCTTGTGGAAACCCAACACGTTGACTATTATGTTTTGAGTACGTTCATAAGAGATGCCTATAATCTCGGCTATCTCTCTAATTTTCAATCTGCGGTCTCTCGTAATTAAGTCGAGTATTTTTTTAACATTTTCGTCAGTAGTGGACGTCGAGGGCCTTCCAGAGCGGGGTTCGTCTTTCACACTCTCTACCACGCTTGAATTCTGCTATCCATTTTTTGACGGATGAATATGAAAGAGCGCAATCCTCGAATGTACTGACCATATCATCATGGATGGCTTGTGATGACAGGCCCTTCTTATGGAGGTACTTAATGACGGCACGCTGCTCGATTTGCTCCATTTGCGGAAATGATGTCAGATTAGTTTGTTAATAAATTTATAAAATAAAAACTAATTATCGCACACGTTTCAAACTTCACACAATTAACAGGTCCGAACTGAACTAAATAATGTGGATGGATTTGATTTTTAGAACTAAATGGATCAGTGTTAGGCCGACTACTTTTCAATCCACCCTCGTATATGTATAAGAATATTATATAGATAAAACTTTAGAAAAAAAGAACCACACTCGATGACTTCTTCGAGTGTGGTTCTTTTGTTCAATTATCTCCTATTTGTATTGTCTACCATTATCTTTTTTAATTTATTGTCTATTATTTATATTAAACGTTTAAATGTCCTTTTTGTGACCCGGTGGCGTAGAGATTTGGCGGATAATTGACGTAATAGCAGCAGATCTATGTATAGGACTAATAGAATAGGGAAGCGACTGACGATTTTTATGAATAGCGGGATAGAATTTATTCTGGATATAACTTTCTGTAGGTACAAATTCTTCTAAACGTAATCCTCTAAATTCTAAATAATGTTGGGTGGTTTACCTTGATTCAGGATTTCGCTGCGGTTACTCCGTATGTGTATTATTGATTTTTTTTTTGATGACAGTCTGTACATAGAATTTTAACTGTCCCTTCTTTAATTTCTTACAAGCAATTTTTTCTATATTATATTTAATTTTTTCAGCAGCATTATACATTCACGCTTTCTGCAGGTAAACAAAACTTTTGATATGCATAGAACTATATTTTTATATCACAGTAGAATTTGTTCAATGTTCCAAGTGCCAATTTATCGTTTAAGTCATTAGTTAGTCAAAGAAGGTTATAAATGAAAAATAACAACCAGCATAGAGCAATAAATTTAAAAAAATCAGCCAACTAAGCTATAATAATATAATATTCAACATTAGTAGAATGGAATGGCCACAGAATATTGAATATAGGTAATACTTATAATACTAAAGATTTTATTGTTACCTTGGGCGAATTAGATACTACAGAAAGTCTACCATAGACACCATATTTACGTTCATCTTCTGGCCTCAATGTTCCCATTTTTTTCATTACTAAGTAAATCTGTACAGAGACAAAACGTATGTTTAAACATAAATAATTATAGTTAAAAAGACAGTGAATTTTGTCATAAGTTGAAAGAAAGGAAATAAAACAAGACATACTTTTGAAAGGTTATGGTTTACCTGTTCTAACATCCCATAGCTTCTTATAAGGAAGTCTCTCTGTGCAAGCAAGTTAACACGCTCGCGTTCCTCCTTTTCCACTATGGGGTCAGGTTCGAATGAGCACAGCACGTACGGCGGTTTGATCTCCTTTTCCACCGGCTGCACAATGTTATCTTACAGTGAGTCTTTGTCTTATGTATGTGCTCTAAAACTATTTTACTACTAGGAGTTTACAATGATATAGAACAAACTTGCAATCTAGCAGTGTGTTACAATGACGTTCTGTGGAATAGTTTTACAAAAATATCCTATGTGTTTTCGGAAAACGGTATATCTATACGCAATTTTTTATTAGAATCTGTTCAACGGTTTCTGTCTTTAGGGTCTAGCGTTTACTCAGTATTTCATATTTATTACATACTAGCTGTTGCCTGCAGCTCCGCCTGCGTGTTATAGTTTTCTTGATCACCAGTTACTGATTTATTATGTATAGCTGTTGCCCGCAGCTTCGCCTGCGTGGTACTTTAGATCGACATAACTTTTTTATTTATGAACCGATTGAAATAAAACTTACCTTAAATGTTAAGTTGAATAAACCACAACGCATTACTGAAAACCGCATTCAAATCGGTTAAGCCGTTTCTGAGATTAGCGTGTTCAAACATTCAGACAAACAGACACACAGACAAACAGGCACACAGACAAACAGACAAAAATTCTAAAAACCATTGTTTTGGGTACTACTTATTGCGTTCATAAAGCCCCCCTACAACAGTTTCTCGCTTATATCTTCGATGTACAGACATCGAACACTTACAATTTTATTATATGTATTGATTACCAGTTTTTTACTTTTTTTTAATTCCGCGGCCCAAGGCCGTCTCTTGCCGGGCGTCTCTGGTTCACACGCAGAAGGTATTTCCAGAGGCGCCCGGCGGACCTTTCAGTACCCTAACTAGTCAATCATTCGACTAACCGCGGGTGCCGCGGCGCTCAATAGCGAAGACTTATGGCTTAACTTCTTGTCATCCTTCTCCTTATCTTTCCGTCTGATTTCCTTCTCAAGTCGAGGCTTGTTTTTAGCCTTTTCGGCGGCGGTTGTCGCAGCCACAATGGCTGGAGTGGTTGTTGTACTAGCTTCTTCACCCATTTTCTTCTCAAGTTCCTTAGGTTTCGTTTGAGATGGTTTTTTTAGAGCCTCTGCTTTCGCCTTCGTTTGCTGGAATTTAAATTATTGATAACTCTTTGGTCACAACTGTGTCTAAAACTGTTCACAAATATTAACCTCAAAAATCTCAAGCCCCACCGGTACAACCTAAAAAGATATGGACGGTAGCATATCGATTGTTCATAATTTAAAAACTCATCAATTTAATATATATTATAATAAGAATAATTAAAAGATTACATACACGAGCGTTTTTTTATAGATCCTAGAGTGCGGCGTTCAAAAGGTTAAATATAGCGCCAAAATGATTGGTCTTATTCACCACAGGCAGTTGAGCAGACTGCTAGATGATTGTCATAATAGGACAATAATCTAGGAATGCATAATGAATGATGACTTCGGAATAATAACGTATTAATGAGACAAAATAACATAAACGCGTAAAATACCCGTTGTTTTCTGTTTATAAAGTCAAGTTTTAAGAGTCCTCCTATTAAATTTTACCGTCTGCGCTGATTTTACAGACGTGGTTTTACACTGAAAATACTCTATTTTTATAAGTTTTAATGCACAACATGAAATATCATTTCAATAATGATCTAATAAGTGAGCTACTTTCTTATTTTTATCATTCAATTTTGATTAATCGACCTAAAACAATCGTCAGTTTTCGTATCTTTAGTTGGAAGAGGTCTAGAATATCACAAATTCACGAATCGTTTTGACGTCTAAAAAGTATTACAAAAATACAGTGTATTCTTGTAAAAGTCATCTATCAAATGTATGGATTACTTTATATCACTTTCATAAAAAAAATTGTGTAAAAAAAATATTAAAGTAAGTTAAATTTTAGAGAAAATGGGCAATGAATTGGTATTTATTTCGGCTACATAAAACTCTCGTTCATAAAATTAAAACAACAAAAACTAGGTATTCGCCGGAACGTGCGGTTACGTCGAAATAAATAAGACGGAGAACGTAATTAATAACTCAAAAACTACAAGAGCCACATACACCAAAAACTATACAGCAAAGCACGTTAATGTGATCTATCTGCAGCCAAATTTCAAGTCGATAGGTTTAAAATTGCGACCGGTATCGTTTTACATACATTTTTGATTGGGACCATCTTAGAGAAGACTCCGCTACCGCTCCGCTTGGTTCAAAATCAATCCATTTCCAAAAAAAAAGAAAGCTAAATAATAAAATATAGGCTGTAAATAATCTTTCAAAAACACCTACATTTCGATTTATAATAATTGACGCATGCCTCAAGTGGGCACAGTCTGCGCCAAGCGCTTACAGTGAGAGGACGTGTCGCTCTGCGCGCCAATATTCGACGAGTCGCCGCCAGCTACAGATGAATATAGCGTGGCGTGAGATTTTGATACTTTGGGAAACAATAACTAAAAATCGGCTTGTAGATTTTTACCTCAAGTATATGCTGCCAGAAGTAATCGACCCTCGAAAATGCCGTTCAATGGAACTTCGAACGGGTTCGTACTGATAAATAAATGCTTATTTTATTTTACTCGACTTATTTCAATTTACGAAAAACACAAGAATTGTTGGTGAATTTCTGTATTATTATTAAGTACTTAATTATAATATGTTGATTAGCACTAAAAGGCTCGATGCCAGATCGGTTCTCGATATAGACAGAACGGAGAACATGGCCGACACTGGGCTTGAGAAGTTTGTGACTTGTTAGGCTCATAAAGAAATAAAACTACAAGTTCATAGAAGAGTTTTATTATAAAACATGGTGGCAGCGAAATAATGGCTGAGCTTGCAGGTATAGTACAACAGCAAACTGCACTTCTGCAGTCCTTGCAAGAACAACTTCTGCGACTCCAAGCGTCGTCGTCAAACAAAATCAACGTACCTTGGCCTGCGCCTATAAATACTAATATAGATCCTGAAGATGCCTTCAAAACATTTGAATCGTCGTGGCAAAACTATTGTCGCGCCACGCAGATGAATCAATGGTCATCCGAAGACGAACCTAGAAAGGTGAGCGTCCTAATTAGTGCGATAGGCGAAGATGCATTAAAAAAATACAACCATTTTGGTATTAGAGATGGCGGCAATGAAACAAAATCATGCACAGAAGTTCTTAGATTGATAGGTGCGAAAATGCTTCCCAAAAAGAACATAATATACAATAGATATATATTTTTATCGAGAAAACAGCAGGATTATGAAACATTTGATGTTTTCTATTCAGATATCTCAAAATTCATTGAAAGTTGTGAGTATAATTTATTAAAGGACGAAATGTTAAGAGATAAAATTGTTCTGGGAATAAAGGATTCTAAGACAAAGCGTGAACTGTTAAATAAAGAGAACTTAATATTAATTGATGCAGTCAACTTTTGTCGTGCAGCAGAAGCAACAGAATAACATATGAAAGACTTGTGCACACCATCTACATCTGCTGAAATAAACAAAGTACAAGAAAACACGAAATTTAAAAAAGGAAAATGTAAGTTTTGTGGAGATTTTCACATTTTCAAGAAAGAAGAGTGCCCAGCATGGGGTACTATATGCAAAAACTGTAAGGGGAAGAACCATTTAGATAAAGTGTGCAAGAAGAAAAGGCTTGTAAAGACTGTTATGGAAGACAACCCAGAAGATAGTAACACAGACTCAGAAAGTGAAAGTATCATAAACAAAATTATAAATAAGAAAAATAAAAACCTAGCCGAATGTGCGTTAGATTATAAACATAAAAATGAATGGAAAACAATAAAATTTCTACTCGACACAGCGGCTGATGAAAGTTTGATTGGGCTAAAAAATATTAAAGATACGTTTGATGAAACCTACATACAAAATAAAATGAGGCCCTCTAGTAAGACTTTATTCAGTTTTAGTGGTCATCGCATTATGGTACATGGTGAAATGGATATAATTTTGAGGACAAATATTTCAGGTCTCAAACAAACACATTCTGTTACATTTCAAATAGTTCACAATACACACATTCCTCTCTTATCGTGCCAAAATTGTACAAACATGGGTCTGGTGAAGTTTTGTAAGGAGGTACAATGCAATTATTCACAGGAAACCTGTGAGATTATGAACAAATATGGTTCAATTTTTAAAGGTAGAGGAAGTTTTGCAGGTGAAATTAATTTAGAAATTAATAAAGATGTCCCGCCTGTCATCCAAAAAGCTCGTCGGATTCCAGTTGCCCTGCGGCCCATGCTGAAAGAAGAATTAAAAAGATTAGAAGAAGAAGGAATAATTGTTAAGGAAGATAACCACACAGACTGGGTAAGCAATATATTAATAATTAAAAATAAAGATAAGTTTAGAATATGTTTGGATCCAATACCGTTAAATCAAGCTATTAAGAGACCGAATCATCAGTTCACTACGGTTGAAGAAATTCTTCCTGAATTGGGAAGAGCAAAGGTATTTTCAACATTTGATGTTAAAAAAGGCTTCTGGCATCTTAACCTCTCTGAGGAAAGTAGTAAATTAACAACATTTTGGACACCTTATGGAAAATACCGTTGGAAAGTCCTCCCATTCGGCATCTGTTCGGCTCCCGATCATTTTCAGATTAAAATGAGTGAAATCATACAGGGCCTGAAAGGTGTTGAAGCACTGGTTGATGATTTGCTGGTATATGGAGTTGGAGACACTATGTCTGAAGCTATAACAGATCATAATAAAAATCTTGATAATTTATTCTACAGGCTGAGAAAATACAACTGCAAATTAAATAAAGATAAAACTAGATTACTACAACCATCTGTTAAATATTATGGTCATATCTTTACCAACAATGGTCTACAACCAGATCCTTCTAAAATAGTATCTGTATCAAACATTCCATCTCCAAAGAATAAAAAAGAATTACAAAGATTTCTTGGTGTAGTGACATATCTTAGTAGATTCATTCCTAACTTAAGTGGAAATTCTTTATATTTGAGACACCTGACACATGAAAAAACAGAATGGTCTTGGAATAATAGAGCTAAGAAAGAATTTGAAAAACTGAAGTCCATGATTAGTGACACAAAAACTTTAAAATATTATGATAAAACTGAACCACTAATGGTGGAATGTGATTCCAGTGAAGGTGCCTTAGGTGTGGCGCTATTTCAACAGAACCAACCAGTCGCATATGCTTCAAGATGCCTGACTCCAACGGAAAAGAAATATGCACAAATAGAAAAGGAACTCCTGGCTGTCCTATTTGCATGCAAGAGGTTTGATCAGCTTATTATTGGTAATACAAAAACAATTATTAAGACAGATCACAAACCATTATTAAGCATTTTCAAAAAACCACTCCTTCAGGCCCCTAAAAGACTGCAGTCCATGCTATTATCACTACAGAGGTACAATTTCGAGTTACATTTTGTATCTGGAAATGAGAATGTTATGGCAGATGGATTATCTCGATTCTATTTGGAATGTAAAGATATAGATAAATCAAAGGAAATAAAAATATTTAAAATAATTGAGAAAGTTAATCCTATCCAAAGCTTACCAATATCTGATAAATGTGTAAAAGAAATTGAAATTGCAACTTCTAACGATGCCAACTTGCAGAACCTGAGAACCTTCATTTTACAGGGATGGCCAAAATATATAAGAAATGTACCAGAGACTCTAAAACCGTATTATAGTTTTAAATGTGAGTTAACCGTTTATAATGGTCTTATACTCAAAAATCAAGCTATATTAGTACCAGAAAGCTTAAGACCATTAATGCTGAATAAATTACATAAGGCACATTCTGGCATTGAAAATACCTTAAAACTAGCCAGAGATGCTATATACTGGCCGTCAATGTCCAATGAAATAAAAGAGATGATTAGATCTTGTTCCACATGCATTAAGTACCAACCAAGTCAAAAAAAGTTAACCATGCAAAGTCACCAAATACCGGAGTTTCCTTTCCAAATAGTATCCATGGATGTCTTCTTCTTGAATGAAAATGGCAAACAAAATAAATATTTAATAACAGTTGATCATTATTCTGATTTTTTTGAGATTGACAAATTAAAAGACTTGAGTTCTAAACAGGTAATTGAAATTTGTAAAAATAATTTCTCACGCCACGGAATCCTTGAAGTTGTTGTCACGGATGGTGGAACTAATTTTGTTAGTCAGGAATTTTCAGAATTTGCCTGTAAATGGAATTTTACTCAAGTGACTTCATCTCCACATCATCCTCAGGGAAATGGAAAAGCAGAGGCCACAGTGAAGATAGCCAAAAAGCTATTATTGAAAGCTTCAGATAGCCAAGAAGATATATGGTCTAGTTTACTTTGCCTAAGAAATACTCCTAATAAATTAAATTCAAGTCCGGTACAAAGATTATTCTCCCGTAGAACAAGAGGATTTTTACCGGTCATCAACACCTTATTCAGACCACAGGTGGTGGAAAATGTACCAGAAGACATTAGGAATAATAAAGAGAAGGTAAAGTATTCACATGATAAGAGAGCCAAGAAGGCTATTACACTGGAAATAGGTCAACCTGTAGCAGTGCAAACTCACCCAGCTCTTAATAAAATTTGGACTCCTGGAATAATAGCAGATGTACTCTCAGACCGTTCATACTTAGTAAATGTAAATGATACAACATACAGGAGGGATCTTATACATATCCGTCCACTTTCACCAAACTCATCAGAGGCGCACAGTTCATTTTCAACAAACTCAACAGAGGTACTCAGTTCACCTTTACCAGACCCAACAGATGTACTCAGATCACCACAATCAAATACAATAATACCACAAGTAGTAAATGTTCCTATTGTGGCAAAGGGGCCAGAACTAACTCTAAATGACAATAATAACTATGACAAACAACATATGTCAATATCTCATAGTAACTCTTCAACTGAACAAATGAATGACAAGCCTATTGCTAAAACTCCAGTCAGATCATCTTCTCTTACATCTGATATTGGCAATCATAACAATAGACCAAGGAGAGAAATAAAACCTCCTTCTTATTTAAAGGACTATTTATGTTAATTTATGGTAATGTTACTTTAAGTTTAATATTGATTAATATTGTTCAAAATTATAATGTCTTAGTCATAGGGTGTTACAATGTCATTATTTTATAATTATGTTTGTGTGCTTATTTACCTACTTTGTAAAAGGGGGGCATGTTGGTGAATTTCTGTATTATTATTAAGTACTTAATTATAATATGTTGATTAGCACTAAAAGGCTCGATGCCAGATCGGTTCTCGATATAGACAGAACGGAGAACATGGCCGACACTGGGCTTGAGAAGTTTGTGACTTGTTAGGCTCATAAAGAAATAAAACTACAAGTTCATAGAAGAGTTTTATTATAAAACAAGAATAAAAGACACTTGTAATAACAAGTATAAATTAAAAATATAAGAAACCCCCGACATAATCTGGAAAAAAGCTGATAACTTTCAAACGGCTGGACCAATTTTCATCAAACTCAGCTAAGAACATGCTAACACTCCCGACTAATTCACCTTACAAACAAAAAAAAACAGAATCAAAATAGGTTCACCCGTTCGGGAGCTACGCGGAGACACACACGTCAAACTTATAACACCCAAAACATAACACACAAAAAGATCAAAGCCATGTAATCGCCTACGTACCTATTGGCCGTACCTACTGGCTGACCGCTATCGGTAACTCCGAACTCACGCACAAAATGTGTTAAATACCTAATTCCGCCCGTTTCGATTCTATTTACGGACGCTCAAGCTAAAACAAAAACAGCTTTCAAGTGTATATGTACTACTCTGACGTATACACTTTCCAGAAAGCAAAAGTTCCGCCTTGGGATTTGCCAAAGGCCCATTGAACGCAGCATCTTAAATATTAAAAGGCTATCAAGGTCCGAAATACCGAACTGCGTTCGAAGACCGGTATAGTAGATGTGGGCAATAAGGCCGCAAAACTGAAATGGGCGGGCCATGTAACCCGGATGAATCCTGGCCGTTGGGCGAGGGCCGCTAGTACATGGATACTGGAAGGTGGAAGACGCCGCCGCCCGGGTCGGCCCAGACAGAGACGGCGCAACAATCTGGATGCATACCACGAAAACTGGTTTGAGGTGGCGCAAGATAGAGCACGTTGGAAGGAGTTGGGGGAGGCCTTTGCCCAGCAGTGGGACAGTACAGGCTGATAAAAAAAATGTACTACTCGTACCTTAAAATGCTTTTAGTCATTATTTTAATGTTGTGCTGTTCCCGAGAACAACAAGAGCTACTACAATAGGACCGATAAAGTCTCGAACGGACAAATGCGCGCCGTTGATATCACAGCGCTCAGGAGCTTACCACTATGGTTTTAAACAGTTATTTTTATAATGGTACTTCCGAAATTTTGTATGGACCTTATGGTATAAAAAGTCAAAATAGGTCTCATCTTAGTAGTACGTTACCTGGAACTCCTCCCTCTGTAGGCGCGTGCAGTCCCCCCGCGCGCGAGACGACGCCGTCCCCGTGTACAGCGAGCCCGACGGCTGCTGGAACAGGGACGCGTACTGCTCGCCCACCGGGTATACCCGCCTGTTGTATACGACTATATTGCCATAACAAGTTAAAGATCTGGGCTCTTGAATAAAGCATTTTGCAGACTTCGAAAATTGTTAAGCGTAGCCTTGATTATTGATGTGAAAATAAACTTGTGATTTGATTATGTACCTACATTTTAGTTCCTCAAGGCTCAAAAGTCCATTCCTATTATTACAATGCAATAACAAGTTAAGTTTGAGTTCTGTTTAAAGAAAATAGATAGGTATAAGTCCTACATCATTGTGAACAGGAGGTTAATAATTTCAACATTTCGTAAGTGAACTGAACATGTCCTATCGATAACCACTTAAGTGCGTCAGTCATAAGTCAAAATTATGTTATCTGTACCTGTAGTTTCCAAGATGGGTTTCTTCCCATTGTATTTGTGTTTGCCATGGACTCTTTTCTGGTTCCTTATCGTCTGTTGGTGTGAAATCTGCAAACCTGTGCACATAATGTTTCTAAAATAACTAAGATCAATTTTCCAAAGCCACAATCAAATTAAAACATTTTGCCCAATATTCAAAGTAAAACATTACGCAAATGCGGTTTCTCACTTGTTCGTCTGCAGCAACCTATTGCGTATCCTCTTTCTATCCTCTTCCAACACACGTCGTTTGTCACACTGCCAAATGTTGAGCATTGTGAATGTGTCAGTGAGAAGGCCTTCTTTCACTTCTCGGTCCAGCTGAGTGTCTGTATGGAAACTCGGCGAATGGTTCACCTGGAACGTCGTTTCATTTAATAGTTCTGTTGTGTGTCTTCAATCCACAATGTTGGCTATAATCCCGTCAATATATTTTTCTGGGTTGCCCGAACCTTTTTTTGTTTGCAATATTTTATATTGGTCTAATCTTATTTTCACCATAAATGCTTTACAAAGAAAAAAACAACTAATGAACGATTTTTAATTCTTAGAATTTTATTTTTCACGTGCTGTCTGTCTGCACCTTCGCGAGTTGTCTGCTATGGCGGTTCTTACTTCGTATCTCGTCTTATTGCTTGAACCTAGTTATAATAAACTTACCTCTAATATATAAGGATGTAGTTTATGATCCAGAAGAATATCGAAGCCAAGGATTTCGAAGCACGCATGCACCTGTTTAGAAAACTATACGTCAATTATATTACGTACATTCTTGGAGCAAACTCGTTTATTGAATACAGTTTGAATTGGACTCATATACTAGTAATAGAAGATGATGACTAATATTGAATTGTACATGATTAGGAAGTATAGTCTATAGATGACTAAAGTAATCATTTAGATGGTTAGAAGAACTTGACATCTGCCATTTTAGATCTATTTTAAAATGAAACTGTAAAAATAAATGTCATGTCAAATAAAGCAATGATTTCGTAATAGTAACAAATGTACACTTTTAGGGAGAAAGAAGTGACTTTGTTTGGTAGTCAGTGATATAAACTACGTTTTTTCAATCGATTTCAATCGCAAAGGCCTTGTAAAGTGGATATTGTTAAGGACAAAATTATAAAGAACATGTGTGCTATGTGACAAGGCATGCTGGCGTTGGCCAGGTTTTATATAACTTTATACGTTTCAATGAAGGTCTGAGACCCAACGAATATGAAAGCATCAGTATAAGTTCTTTCTAAAATAATGATGTGCGATTAAGACTAACATACATCGATTCTACGTAATGTTACAAAAGTCTCTTGTCATTAATTGTATGAGTAAAAACAAGCTACAAGACAGGTATTAAGAACCATATCGTGTGACGGGAAACAAGCGTGGTAACTGTGCTTGAGTATCGGCCACGCAGATATTATAGTCTTCACGATGACTTCATCTATGGCATGCCACAGTCTGTCCAAATCCACGCCTTGTGACAACAGGATCTTGTTTAATGTAGATATCTTGCTAACGGAGAGAAAACGCTACCATCATTTTAAAGGGCCTAAGTTTACTCCTTGCGGTATGCCGAATGCATAGGACTATAGGAGACAACAATGCTTTGGTTATCTTTGGAGCTGCTACAGTCGAATATGTATAAAGTTTCGTTTGATACTCAAGAAAGATCAAAGTTAAAAGTGAAACTACGAATTGGAAAAATTAATGGCCCTGGTTAAAAATATTTTTCAAAGGCGTTTGATACTGTGACTTTAGATATTCCTTTATTCACCAATTTACATTATTGTCTAGTATAAAATTACAATCTAAATAGCATTTTAAGGAGATTTCAAAATACTAAAATTAAGTAAAAGATAGAATGTTCTGTAATGTAAATTTTTATCATACTTTATCACGTGCTAAATCGTTAGGTAATTTTAAGAGCGATTATTCTTACCGCTTGCTGCCCGCTTCTGAGTCATAAACGTAGGTTCGACTGTGTTTATTCAACGCGTAGTTAGTAAGATGCATGAACACGTTCGTCGTATTATTAACGTTTGGGTCTGCGTAGCGGCTTGTCGCAAATCTGACAGATAAAAATTTCACTTGAACAAATATATTTGAAAATTAAGACAAAAAATGTTGTCACTGTGTTACAAAGAATTGTATTTTTTTTTTTCAGTGTCATTTCATTGCCGGGCGGCACTGGAAATACCTTCTTCTTTGGAATTAAAAAAAAATGTCATTTCATATTGTATTGTGGCTGGTATATTTCTGTGTGAGATTGTGGCGTATTATAATAATACTAGTTATCCCGACGAACTTTGTATCGCCTCAAATATAAAAAATAAATATATATATATTTTAATATTTCATGCAAATGTATGTATTATTAATTATACTACCTCGGTGGCACAATGGTACTATGTACGGACTGCCACCCTCGAGGTCTCGGGTTCGATTCCCGGGTCTGGTGGATAATGTATAATTCTCTTTAGAATTTTACCCAGATAATTATCCCAGAGTCTGGAACTTGTGCCCAGTAAATGGCAATAGGCTCGCCCCCTTGTACATGGGACCTAACATAGCTGGCGAGATGTGGGTGTGTTTGCACACCTCTGCCTACCCCTTCTGGGAAAAAGGCGTGATGCATGTATGTATGTATTAATTATAATTGAAAAACGCGACAGACGGACAGACAGATAAATTGTCGTATTAAATATATAGATTATGTATAGATGTGTGGTTCAATAGACTCACCTCACAAGTCCTTCATTGTAAACAAATATTCTGAGTGGGTCACAAGATGTTATTAGTGTATAAACTCTAATATCGAACTTGTAGCCGTCAACCAAATAGGGTTTGGATAGATATACCTACAAATAAAAATAGTATTAATGCTTAAAATGGTTTATATAGGTACACACATACGTATACGTAATATACTTGACTGACCAAAGTAAAGAAGTAAGTACGACAAATAAATACGAAAACCAAAACCCAATTAAATAATGTTAAAATTACCTACATAATGTAGGAAGCTATTTAAAGTACTAGTTACCTGACATATAAGTTTATCAGTAGGCTTGATTTCCTTCAGTGACTTAGTAAGATAAATGCCACGTCCCTGACTCCCACACTCTGGTTTGATTATAAATGTCTTTGTTTTGCGAGACTTACTATAATTTAAAGCGTCACCGAAACTAAAAAATATTATTTGTAAGTATAGTGTAACATAGCAATTAATAAATAGTGTTTTTCCAGGAAGCGTCCCATCTAGGTATATCTACGGAGCATTAGGGTCCCCCAATGACGAGAAGTGCGTTTGAAAAACTTCCAAATAATGTTGTCAAGTTAACACCTTGCAAAGGTTAAGACACATCTGGCCAGGCTTATCTTAGGATGGGTGACCATTTGAAGACATAGAGACCCCTCTGTGCCTCGGAGCAGACGCTGTCGCGTCGATTCCGGTAGTCATACGAACATCTATAGCAGTTGTTACGGGTATTTGGAGCCCAAAATCAACTGGTCTAACTAGAGCTTCGGCATCGCCCATGGATTGAGGAGGTCAAATGGGGTAGGAAAATATCGAAATTCAGCCGCATTGCAGTTTAGACTGGAAAGCCGACCCCAACTGGATGGGGGAAAAGGCTTGGTGAATGATGAGTGTTGCCAAGTTATCGGATTTTCCTATTGTCCCTACAACGATCTTAAAGTGACTGGCGAAATGGCGGATATAAACGCCTCTGTTGACCCCTTCGGGTATAAGTACGTGAGTTTATGTTGAAATGTTGTTATTTATTTCAGTGGGACTAATATAAAAGAAGCACTTACTCTGCTGGCAAGCACCAAGTTTTTGGAAAAAAGTTATACTCCTTAGGATAAATCTTCTGCATTCTATTTAAATTTCGTGCTAATAGATCCTTTCTGAAAATACAAAATGGTGTTAGTAAAAAAACAGTAAGTAGTAACAAAATACGGTTCTATTGTAGTCGCATTCAATCTGCGTCAACAGTTCGAAGCTTCTCTTTTTATCGTGTCAATGGACAACAGTATATTTTTTTGGTCTTGTATTGTCTTGGGCCGGGCTCTGCGACCCATGTCTCTACAATACTCTGGGAATCTAAAGTACATGACTCTGGGAAACCGGGACTTTGTGGTGACAAGACACATTCACACTGGTTCTCGTTAGGTTGGGGTCACCACCTAGGCAGATTTAACATTTTAATCTAACATTTAACATTTTAAACCTGGGTTCGAAGCTCTCTATACATTCTGTTTTTTTTTCGCCCAAAAATGTAAATGGAATGGTATTGTGTTCCATTGGGAATTGGAATCAAGAAAACTATTACACGCGGGCGAAGCCATGTAATCTTATAAACACTTATAGTCATACCATGAACGTTATTACTCAACCAAATACCTGCAGATTTCCAGCATCCCCGGAAAATGGTTGATCCGCTGAAAACGCTTCATCTCCTTAGCTCTTTCAACAGAGACGCTCATGTCAGTCCAGTAAAAGTTCCATGCCTCCTCTTCAGTTACCTCTCGCATACCGAATGTACTGGCCACCTTCCGTATTGTCTCATAGCGGCAGTTTGTGAGGCATATGGATATTTGAGATCTACCAATTAAATATTATAGTTTACGAAATCGTTTGTTATGACATTTCAAATGTTTTGCAAAATAAATCGCAAAAAGGAAAGTCTTAAACTGGATTGATCTCTTTCAGGAAGAATGTCCTGACTCCTGACCAAGCGCGTTAGCAAGACCACAGCCACAGCAGAAGATTATGCTGTGGCTGACATAATTCTAAAGATTCGCGATAGATCCTTAAGGTAAACGGATGCCCGCGCAGGTCCGTACAAAAGTGATCAGGACGGGGTAATTTATTGCGATATGTTCTCTCGGAGCTCCTCGCTACGCAGCGTCTCGGCCCGAAAGGCATCAATCCAGTTTCCCTTTCGTTTTTGCGATGTATATTGTAAAATATTTAAAAAGTTTAGTCCATATACTCATAGCTTAAAAATCCATTTAGTGATCAAGAAAGTCTTTTAACTAGCCTCGCCAATAGGAACTTTTCTATAACATTCACTGTAATGTTAATTACTATGAAGAGATTCACCTCTTTCTTTTCTTTTTCTTGCGTGTAGTCTCTATAGGTATAATGGGAGCTGTACACGATGTTGGCTGTGACGTATCATCTTCACCGAAAAGTTTTATATCGTAGTTATTATTCATTAGCAATGATGTTATATTATCAGCATGTTCCTTTTCTTTAGCTTGTTGATCAATTACTATTTTTTCATCTAACAAATTAATAAAGGTTAGGTAGTTAAGGGTTATAAAAGGCAGTATAAATTTAGACCAGGTGCAATAAGAACATATTAAATACCTACAGCACTCTATAAATTTTATTAAGCATTTTGTGTCACCATAATTAGGTATCTGAGCATCTGCTGCATCCAAAGTTATTGTTATGCATCATCAGACTTCAGGCTCGAAGGACCATATTTAATGTTCTGAGGTTCGATACAAGTAAAAAGCAGACTGTGTTTTATATAGGAACAATTAAAAGCAGCAAGTGGCGCATGTGGCTGTTAAAGATTGAGTAAGGAGGCACAAAGACAATTGCAAATACGAGTTACTATATATAATTATATACGGGTGCAAAGGGGCCCTTTTGAGTGCAAAGGGGCCCTTCTTAATCTATCGGGCCCCAGCGACCTCACCTGCTAGTGGCGCACCTGCTGATTAACGGACGAGGTTCGTATATTACGGTACCCATGTGGTGGCTTCGGCCCCTACGTGGATACCAGGTAGTACAAGTGTTGGTCCGGGGGGGTACCACCGTGCAGCTGTGCTAAAGCCCCCCAAGTAACCCAGCCCAGGCTGGGTTGCGTTAGGGGTTCAGCAGCTGTACTGCCGGGCCCGGGCGGTGTATGGTGCGGCAAGCAGGGGTCCAGTTGGGGCGAAACGGAGTCTAGTGTGGGTGGTGTGGGTCGATTCGCCGGCCAGGGAGAACCTTAGCAACGGCGTTGAGCGGCCGCCCGCAACATAGTCATGGGGCCCGCCTGGGACCAACCACCCCAGTAGGCTGCCCCACATGTTGCGCATAATCCTGTTGTGGGGTCGCCGCTCCGGATGGTAACCAGTGTGGGGTCGCGGCGGCCTTGCATCAGGGGGGTTTGGGAGCCCTTCCGTCCGGCGGGTCGGCTCCGACCTAACCACACGGTTCTAAACGAAGCTAGCCTCTGCACTTTGTCACTTACTGCCGCACCAAATATCGCCCTGTCTTCACGCTTCCCCATATCTCACCATGACAGTGCAACAAGTTAATAGACGGTACACAGCGGCCCCTAGAAACCCCACAAAGTTAACTTCGTTTGAGGTTGAGTTCGCGAATATCCGCGGACTCCATGCGAACCTCGATACCGTCCACCATCACCTGGAGACGGCACGGCCTCCTGTGATGTTCCTAACGGAGACACAGATACGCCGCCCTGACGACACGTCTTACCTCTGTTACCCGGGCTATATCATTGAGGAACAATTCCGCGATAAAGCCGGGGTGTGCGTGTTCGTTAGGGCGGATGTTTGCTGCCGCCGGTTGCGCTATCTGGAGAACCCCTCATACTCCGTCCTTTGGCTGCACGTGGATCATGGCTTTATGAGCCAGATCTACGTGCGTCTACCGCTCCTACACAGGAGACACTGGGACCACAAGGCTTTTCGAATACCTCAGCGAGATGGCTGACGATGCGCAGGTGCGGTTCCCGAACACTGACCTGGTGGGCACTTCCGACCACTGTGTGGTGCACGCCAGCTTCCAAGTGCCACCGCCTACTCGTGCTGAGCAAATGACTCGACGACTATAACACTACTCGTCGGCAGACTGGGACGGTCTCCGCGATTACTTTGCGTCCGTCCCGTGGAGCCAGCGCTGCTTTGTAGGGAAGGCACCTTCGGATAGCGCTGCTGCCGTTGCTGGCGAGATCAGGCTAGGGATAGAATATTATATCCCTTTCACTGATGTCGCCAGCATCCGCAAAGCTCGCCCCTGGTTCGGGCGTAAATGTGCCGAGGTTGTCCAGAAAAAACAGTCGGCATATCGCGCCTGGGTCAGGGCTCGGGCGGCACGTGACCCGAACGTGAACCGCCTCAAAGCGGCGCACAATAGGGCCACTAGGTTCAGCAAGAGGGCCATCAAGAGAGCGGATACCCAGCGCGTCGCGCGGCTTGGTCAGGAGTTCACATACCATCCCACGGGCAGCCGTGGATACAGGCAACTGGCCAAAGCCGTACAGTCAAATTTTTGCCAACCCTCGCTGCCAACACTGCGTTTTCCTGATGGATCACTGGTTCACAAAGCCCAAGAGAAGGCGGACATGCTCGCAGACATCTTTGCGGCTAATTCCCAGGTCGATGACCGTGGCCTGCAGCCTCCCGCCATCGCCAAATGTGGCCACACTACTGATATTGTTATCAGGCAATGTGATGTACGGGCAGTGCTGCGGTCACTCGACACGCGGAAAGGCAGTGGCCCTGACAGCATTCCGGCGGTGGTGCTACGAAAATGTGCTGCTGAGTTGTCTCCAGTATTAACGCGTCTGTACCGCCTGTCATACTCTACAGGCCTCGTGCCGGAGGTCTGGAAAGAGGCGAACGTACAACCGATCCCCTAGAAAGGGGATCGATCCGATCCAGGCAACTATCGACCCATAGCTGTCACCTCAGTCATTTGCAAGGTGCTCGAGCTCCTTATCAATAAGCAGCTCATGCGATACCTGGAGGATCACTCGCTAATCAATGATCGGCAATATGGCTTCAGGCCAAAACGACCAACGGGCGGTGAGGCTATGGAAAAGTTCGGCGAGTCCTTTCCTATTAGCCTGGACATCGCCAAAGCTTTCGATAGGGTCTGGCATGCTTCGCTCCTTTCCAAGCTTCCGGCATATGGTCTTCCTCCTCAACTGTGCAGCTGGATTGCCAGTTTTTTAAACGAGCGCCGAGTGCGGGTCCTCTGCGATGGCCAGGCTTCTCGCTTCTTGCAAGTACCGCAGGGGTCCGTACTGTCACCAACTCTTTCTTCTGCATATCAATGATATGCTTTCCCTTGGGAACATTCATTGCTATGCAGATGACAGCACATTGCACGGGAGTTACTCGGTTCGGAGGAGAGAGGACATCTCGTGGCTGATCTCGACCGAAACCTCGACAGTATCTCCCAATGGGATGCCGAGAACTTGGTCGAGTTGAATGCCCACAAAACACAGGCGTGTGCATTTACAGCGAAAAAATCCCCTTTCCTTCCCCTAACAACTCTTCAGAATGCAATATTACCAATGAAAGACAATCTAAACATCCTTGGCATAGTCGAGACGTTCGTCGAGAGCTCAATAACACAAAATACATTGAAAGATGTATTGGGCTAGCTTCGCGGAAACTAGGAATACTGAACAAGGCAAAGCGATTCTTTACACCGTACCAGAGGTGTCTGGTGTACAAAACGCAGATTAGACCGTGCGTTGAATAATGCACTCACATCTGGGACGGTTCCGCGAAGTATTTGCTGGACGCACTCGACGCTATGCAGCGACGCGCTATTCGCATTATAGACTGTCCGGAGGTAACGGGAAGCCTTGAGCCACTAGCCCAGCGCCGAACAATTGCTTCCTTGGCCGCGTTCTACCGTATTTACCACGGTGAGTGTTCTGAAGAGCTCTTCAACCTGATCCCACCCTCTCCCTTCCGATCCCAGACAACGCGTGCCGGGCAGAGATGTCACTCATAACCCTGGGTTCTTTAAGCGAAGAGTGAAAAGGCACATTACTGGGTCGTCAAGTTGAGGGCCACTCTCTATAGTATTCCTGTGTATTGTGAGAGTCGCCCTCAATTGCCAGACGTCGCCTCAGCTTACCATCAGGCGGGTGGCGTCAATTTGTCGACCTAAATATAAAAAAAAAACCACAATTCCTGTTAACCCACCAGCTAAAAGGGCCTGTGATGGCTGTTCTTGTAGCATCAATAATATTTACAATATTGAACCAACTAAATGTCTTACCTAGGCCTTTATTAACCTTTCTTATTGATACTGGATATGTAACTTTGAGGCTTTTATGAGACTGCTGATCCTCATCATGCAAGAAAGCGTCAGGCGAATCCAGCTGAAAATGTGGTGTGAAAGGATACACTCATAAAACTAAAAATAATCAATATAAATATAGTTAGATGACTGTCAAATCAAATCACCCTTCTAATAAATATCAAAACAATAAGCGTCATAGATTGTATGAAATAGATATCAAATCATTAACTTTCAATGATTCAATAGATGATTAAAAATAAATACAGACAGACTGACATACATCAATGCAGAGGTGCATTACACTATTTCCTTGGTGCCATATAACATTTAAATCTTTTGTAAATATTTTATGTACTTAATTTCTTAACTTGCAGGTGCAGCTGGCAATTAAACTTATGGCAGTTAAAAGTTCACATTTTTATCTATAGAATGAAAAGATGCAATATCTTGGTAAGTTGGTAGAACAGTCCTCTGGGAAAGGGAAGTCACAGGTTCAAGTACAGCCCAAGGTCATACATACAACTAAGTACACAATTTTGTATAACACTTCATCATAATGTAATTCAAAAACTATGTTGTATGGGGTACATAGTGTTTGAAATAGTTTATGGATATAAAAAGTTTATTTTCATTAAACAGATAACAATAGAAATAAATACATTACCTACAGATATTATTTATTATCATAGTTTAGGGGTATAAAATTGAGAGTTTTCAGCAGTTCAGTTTTTGTAGTAGTAAATATAGTATAGTAAGCATGTTTATAGTAATAACGGGTACTAAAATTATACTACTATACTTACAAGAAAGTTTTTGGCAAATAATGGTAAAGATTAAGGTGAAACAAGAACGAATACTTAAATACTAAGAATGAATTTTACAACACTGCAAATACAAATATATTTTTAAAATGAAAATGGAAAGCTGAAGTACCTCCATTGGTTGTCTTTATAAAATGATGATTACGGAGCTAAATGCTCGGGTAAATCATCCTACGACGTACAATAATATCGATATCCGAATCAGTACTAATGTATGAGTAGCCTAACAACCAAAACCTAAAACAAAAAAATGGAAATGCGCTGAAAGAAAATATATGGAATATCAAAAAAGTATATATTTATCATTCACATAAATATCATCTAACTATAGGCCTCACCAATCTTTATTATAATATTACTTCATTAAAATTTAGCAAGAGACATAATTGAAAACTGTTTTTTGTTTTTGTTTCATGTCAGGCTTCAATCAAAAGTCAAAAATGACAACCCAATTCTTACTTCCGGAACTAATCCATAATCCATGGACGTCCGTCGTCCACGTCCACACACATTTTCCTAAAAACCTCGTCACTGACAAGGTTTTTAGGAAATGAATGGAAATGGACTAGAAAAATGAATGCTAAAGAATAAATATACAAGATTATTGGCCCAATAACAAATTTCTGCATGATGGATATGCCTTCGTGAAATTTCAAAAATGTATGATCATCTCCATTGATTAAGTTTAAAGATGGGCATTGACGATGCACCCATTTGGTTTTTGCAACCATCATTTGTCAGAAATGATGGGTGCACCCCAACCGAATATATTATCTATGGCTATGTGTTAAGGGTGCACAAACACACACACATAAACACACAACATATCCCCGCAAGGGTAGGCAGAGGTGCAATACACACCCACAATTTGCCAGTATTTTTAGTCTCACCAAATAGCCGCAATACCGTCTTCACCATAAGGGCACACGGGGCCCGTGCCCAGGGCCCCCGTTCTCAGGGGGCCCCGAAGGACCGACAATTTCTCTCACACATTTATTCTCAAAACATTTTTGTGTCGGGCACATTACAGTTTTTTCACAAATCAGTAATCTTATCGGAAGGTATTTACAAGGCATATACTAGTTATTCTACGTCATTATATCGATAACTGCGCCTATTCCTACTTTACTAATTAATAATATTTCCAACCACATCCTAACTAATTTACTAAGTACACCAGCCAACCTGCACCGTCTAAACAAGGCCTTTTTTTTTTTTAGTTCCGCGGCCCAACGCCGCGGCCGCTTTAACGTCCGTTGCCGGGCGTCTCTGGTTACAGGCAGAACGTATTTCCAATGGCGCCCGGCGGACCTTGACCACCTCTGTGGTCTCTGCGGGGGTTTGCTCGGGATGAGAATCCCGCGTCGTTGGGGTAGGGTTTTATCCCGCGTCAGTGAGTGAATCTGGTTGCGTGCTATGGGGCAAAGGCCCCGCAGCACTCAGCCCTAGCCTGCTTCTGTAAGGACGATGGGTGGCGATCCCGCCGTCCTCAGGCCCCGATCATGGAGGTCGATGGTCTTGGGCGTAGTAGTACTTGGGCGTAGTGACTACGGAACTCGGCGGGGAGGGTACGCTTCCTCTCCCTCTCGGCCGCCTCCTTTGCGAGCATGAGTTGCTCGCAAAAGGACACGGCCGCGTTCCACCTACTCCCGCTGAAGACCATGGCTTGAAGCATGGTCTCCAGCGAGAGGGTATCCACGCCCAGACCCACTACGAGGTCCCGGCACTGACTCGCCCACGCTGAGCACTTCACCAACGTGTGGAGTGCGGTGTCATCGTCGGAAACCTCGCAGTGTTGACACCGGGGTGTGACCTCACGATGGATGCGAAACAGATAGCTACCGAAGCATCCATGCCCGGTAACGATCTGCGTCGCACGATACGTGAGGCCTCCGCAGCCAATCGTCCATGATCGGTCTCACCACCGCGATGATGGTGGTACCCCACTTGGGTCTAAACAAGGCCTAACATAAAAGGGGAATCCCTGAATGATGTATTAAACTTTCAGTCTGAAGGAGTGAGTGGCATTATTTAGGTTCGTTTGATACCTATTTTAAATTGATTAAGATAAACAGAAGTTTCGATTTGTTTGTTTTAAACATTATTTCAATAAATCGAAAAGAACATATTTAAGTGGTTCACTAAAAAGAAATAAGTTGTAGCTCAAAAAGAAATAACGGGATTACCTATAATAAATGTTCATACTTAGTAAAAAAATGTTATTTTAATTCGTTTTTTTTTTACTTTCCAAAAAGGCCCCAAATTCGTGTGTGCCCAAGGGCCCCAGCCTAGTTTAAGACGGCCCTGCAAATTGACGACGGCAAGCCTAATCCAAATTTTTTCGCAACCATCAAAAATGGGATATTGGCCCATTAATTTTGACAAATTATGGTTGCGAAAATCAAATGGTTTCATCGTGAATGTGAACCTGAATATAATTTAATCACGGTGTTTGTGAACCACTGTTCAAACTACGCAGATGTCCGCGTATAAACACTAAAAACAGAGACTTGTGAACTGTCATTGGTGGATTCTCAAATCAGCCAATGACAGTCCGCTCAATCGCAAAAACTCATTGGTAGATTCAGGAATCTGCTAATGAGAGTTCGCAAGTCTACTATCTATGCGCGGACATCCGATGAGAACAGCGCTTCAATGTTTGACTCTATATTTCTGCTCATAGATCTCTTCCAATTGTATTCTCAATAAAATCCAGAATGGGTCAGCCTTATCTATTTGTCAACTGCAACACAACCCAATCTGGGATTGGGTTACTTTTCATTTTACTAATGACGCCGACGCTAAATTTAAAAAACAAAAAAAAAGCGGACCATATTTTGGCTTAAATTTTTTTCATTTTTTTTTTCATGCTACACAAGAAAAGTTACAAATTGTAATCAACTTATTCTATGGCCCATAGATATCTTAAAACTAAGAATACATAATAATATAATTACCTTATAATATAAACACTAACACTGTATTTACTAGTCGGGTGTCGTGTGACACTTCGCGTTAGGTAACGTGCCGCGAAAACGTCTTTACACGACACCTTTCGGCCAAAACTCTTCTTTAAGGAATTTGTCGAGATGTTCAGTCGGTACCCTAATCACGAACGACTTGAAGTTCGTGTTATGGCACGACTCCAACCTCTCGACTCTCAAAATCGAGTTGGTCTTCGTCCGCATGTACTCCACGATCTCATTATCCTTCGTGGATGATGTGTGATGTAGCCGGGACACGTACAGTAGCGTACATGGTATAGCAGGACGTAACAGCATATTAGATCCTGCTGATCCTGTACCGCACTGGTTTCGACAAGGAGGCTTCCTTTTCTTCTTCTCCACCTTTATAAAGCCATCCTCGTCGCACGCATCCTTTTTCGAGCGCCTCAGTTTTGGCACAGAGGTTTCCTGTCGTTTTTTTGAAGTTCTCGTGGATTTCTTGGTTGCGGTTACGTCAGCGTATGCACGACTTGGTGTTAACGTACCTACATGACTCACAACGTTCTCCGCTACCGCTGTTGCAACGGGGACAGCGACGGTGCGTTTCGCCCTGCAAGCACTATCGGCGACGACCGATGATGCAAATTCACTTAGTGACTCAAAACTGCTCACCTTCAGCAAGGTTAAGGAGGAACGCTCGGGGCGCCCGGTGACTTACTTGTAGAAATAGCGTTACGTAATAACACTACCTCAGCACCTAGTTCACCTATAATGCAATCAGACGCCTCCATTTTTAACTCCACCCTGGCCAGGCTTGCTTTTAAAGATATGATATCCTTGAGCAACCTGGTGACGTCGAAGTGACCAAACGTAACCGGGGGCAACTTGTGCAAATTTTTCGCGACGAAAGCTGGCACGTCGTCTGGGTCAGTCACCTTCAGCAAGGTGACGATGTCCTAGATACTCTTCTCGGTACCATCCCTCCGTCAAAGTGGCATCTCGTTGAGCTTACCCAGCGTTTGGAAGAGTAGTCTTTTGCCGCTACTCACATCCTCTTCTTTGAAGTTGGACTTGCAAATCTGCAGGATGCTAACTTCAATGGACCACCGGTTGGGAACCACTGATAAGCGTAACGTGAAGAATTCTACTAAATCGCACTACCTATAAGCCGCGTTACAGAACTTCATTCCAAAACCTAGATTGGGAAAAGGTTCAGTGGATGATGATATAACAGATGAGGATTGCTCCTCGAGTATATTAACAATGAGACTGCCATCTGGCTTGTCAAGCTCCGCCTTATGAATATAGAAAGAAAGAAATAATTTATTATTCCACGATAACATGTACAAAAACAAAAAATAGACAAAAACAGTTAAAAAAATCTATAGACCAAACAAGAAAAATTATGTTAGACACTAATAGGTTGATACGTGGAATAAACTGTCTGCAAAGTGGTGCAGGCAGACAGCGCTGATTTTTACAGGCGGCCAGATGGCTTCTATAAATGAGTAAATAAATAATAATATCATCAGTGCACGAAACTTCTTCATCACATTTAAAAATGCTGAGTTAAACAGCTGTTTATATTTCCAGTAATCCTATTTAATCCTTTTATTCTTATTCATTGATTTGAATAGTGAAGTTTTCGATTTTAATAAGGTATTAAAAATGAGAAGTTATAACTATACTAGGTATGCAATGCACCACCGGGCGCCACTGGAAATACGTTCTGCTTGTAACCAGAGACGCCCGGCAACGGATGTTAGAGAGGCCGCGGCCCTGGGCCGCGAATTAAAAAAAAAAAAGGTTTGCAATGCATGCTGCTAATTGCAAATGTTGAGCGGAGCAAATGTTTTTATTACATATCAGAATCAGAATCGAACACTTAAATTATATAATCGAATAAAACAAAATCTATTATATTATTATAATCTTTACATAGTATAAAACAAAGTCGCTTTTCCTGTCTGTCTGTCCCTATGTATGCTTAGATCTTTAAAACTACGCAACGGATTTTGATGCGGTTTTTTTAATAGATAGAGTGATTCAACAGGAAGGTTTATAATACATGTATAATATACTAGAGTAATACCGATTATTTTAGAGGTTTCTAATGTAATATCGTAAATAAACACATTTTTTTGCGCTTTCATTGCAAACGCTGATGAAACCCTAGGAGACAGATCAAAATAATGTACTACATACAGTATTGTACACCATAGAAAGGTCTACAAAAAAGTCCGCGAAAGCCTATGTCTATCTCTTAAGGATAACTCACAGTAAACATTTTTATCTTTTATAAATGACAAAAAATAATGTATCATTTGCCATTAGATATTTTTAACAATGCAGTATTATTCCTTATCTAATTGAATACTTTATATACCTTGTGCATTTAATTTAGACCAAAATTGCCATTCAAACCATATAATTTGGACGAATGACTTAAGAGATATCTCGTGATGAAAAAAAAATAACAGCGCGGCGAACGCGGCGACGAGGTGGTGGCCAATGACGGCAGCGAACACAAAGCGATTTTAAACAATCTTCTTCATAATAAATCTGTAGAAGTGAAAATTCTGTACATTGAAAATATCAAAAAAATTAATGGCAGGGGGTGTTACTAGACCGACTCCGAACCCAAAAATGTGATAAAAAAATTTTTTGTCTGTTTGTTTGTTCAGGCATCACGCAAAAACGATTACGGTTCGATTACGATGAAACTTGGTATAATTATTCTTTAATATCCTGGGCACCACACTGGGTACTTTTTATCCCGGAAAAGTATATGCAATAAAAAACAAACTTAATTTTGCGGTGCGATCCCTAGACCCGATTACTGTACCAACCGCAAATAATAAGTTTGTCTTAGGTTTTTTTTTATATTGACGCCGTACGCCTGGTGGTAAGTCGTTACGACGTCTAGCGATTGTAGGCCACTCTCACAGCACACAATATTATAGAGAGTGGCCCTCAACTTGAGGACCTACTGATGTGCCTCTTCACGCTCCGCTTAAAGAACCCAGGGTTATATGTGGGAGGAAACACGTGCACAGGCAGGGCGTTCCAGGCCACTATCGTTCGGCAGAGAAACGAACGTTTAAAACGTTCGGTTCTCGATAACATGCTATCCACTGTGTGGGAGTGGCATCTCTGCCCGGCACGCATTGTTCGGGATCGGAAGGAAGAGGGTGGGATCAGATTGAAGAGCTCTTCAGAACAGGTTACGTCACCCGCAGTGGAGGTCACTAAGGGGTGCGGCACACGGCTAAGATACTATAATATTTTGACTTAAGATACAATATCGCTCGCCATAGAATTCAATGTATAACATACATTTTTTTTTATTTTTATGTTTGGTTCGCCAAATTGACGCCGCCCGCCTGGTGGTAAGTCGTGACGACGTCTAGCGATTGTGCGCCACTCTCACAGCACACAATATTATAGAGAGTGGCCCTCAACTTGACGACCTACTGATGTGCCTCTTCACGCTCCGCTTAAAGAACCGAGGATTATATGTGGGAGGAAACACGTGCACAGGCAGGGCGTTCCAGGCCACTATCGTTCGGCAGAGAAACGAACGTTTAAAACGTTGGGTTCTCGCGAACATGCTATCCACTGTGTGGGAGTGGCATCTCTGCCTGGCACGGGTTGTTCGGGATCGAAAGGAAGAGGGTGGGATCAGATTGAAGAGCTCTTCAGAACACTCGCCGTGGTAAATACGGTAGAATGCGGCCAAGGAAGCTATTGTTCGGCGCTGAGCTAGCGGCTCAAGGCTTCCCGTTACCTCCGGACAATCTATAATACGAATAGCCCGTCGCTTCATAGCGTCGAGAGCGTCCAGCAGATACTTCGCGGAGCCGTCCCAGAGGTGAGAGCAGTATTCGACGCAGGGTCTAATCTGCGTCTTGTACAGCAGACACCTCTAGTCCGGTGTAAAGAATCGCTTTACCTTATTCAGTATTCCTAGTTTCCGCGAAGCTAGCCCTATACATCTTTCGATGTAGTTTTTACTATTGAGCTCTCGACGAACGTCTATGCCAAGGATATCAAGGTTGTCCTTCATTGGTAATAATGCATTCTGAAGAGAGGGTAGGGGAAGGAAAGGGCATTTCTTCGCAGTAAATGCACACGCCTGTGTTTTGCGGGCATTGAACTCGACCAGGTTCTCGGTACCCCATTGAGAGATACTGTCGAGGTTACGGTCGAGATCAGCCACGAGTCGTCGTCTCTCCTCCTCAATCTCAGATCGCCCCGCCGTCGGACGAACCGAGTAACTCCCGTGCAGTGTACTGTCATCTGCATAGCAATGAATGTTCCCGAGGGATAGCATATCATTGATATCCAGAAGAAAGAGAGTTGGTACTAGTACGGACCCCTGCGGTACCCCGGCATTCACTTGCAAGAAGCGAGAAGCGTGGCCATCGCAAAGGACCCGCACTCGGCGCTCGTTTAAAAAGCTGGCAATCCAGCTGCACAGTTGAGGAGGTAGACCATATGCCGGAAGCTTGGAAAGGAGCGAAGCATGCCAGACCCTATTGAAAGCTTTGGCCATGTCCAGGCTAATAGCCAAGGACTCGCCGTGCCTTTCCATAGCCCCACCCCAGACATGCGTTACGAATGCCAGAAGATCACCCGTTGATCGTTTTGGACTGAAGCCGTATTGTCGATCATTGATTAGCGAGTGATCCTCTAGGTATCGCATGAGCTGCTTATTTATAAGGAGCTCAAGCACCTTGCAAATGACTGAGGTGACAGCTATGGGTCGATAGTTGCCTGGATCGGACCGATCCCCTTTCTTGGTGATAGGTTGTACGTTCGCCTCCCTCCAGACCTCCGGCACGAGCCCTGAAGAGTATGACAAGCGATACAGACGCGTTAATGCTGGAGACAACTCAGCTGCACATTTTCGTAGCACCACCGCCGGAATGCCGTCAGGGCCACTGGCTTTCCGCGTGTCGAGTGACCGCAGCACTGCCCGTACATCACATTGCCTGATAACAATATCAGGCATAGTGTGGCCACAGTTGGCGATGGCGGGGGGCTGCAGGCCACGGTCGTCGACCCGGGAATTAGCCGCAAAGAAGTCTGCGGGCATATCCGCTTTCTCTTGGGCTTTGTGAGCCAGTGTTCCATCTGGGTAACGCAGCGGTGGCAGCGAGGGCTGACAAAAGTTAGATTGCACGGCTTTGGCCAGTTGCCAGAATCCACGGCTGCCCGTGGGATGGGAAGTGAGCTCCTGACCAAGCCGCGCGACGCGCTGGGCATCTGCTCTCTTAAATTCCCTCTTACTGGATTTTGTGGCCCGGTTGTACGCTGCTTTGAGGTGGCCCACGTTTGGGTCGCGCACAGCCCGGGCCCTGATCCAGGCGCGATATGCCGACTGTTTTTGTCGAACAGCTTTGGCACAATCTCGTCCGAACCAGGGACGGGCTCTGCGGATACTGGCGACATCAGTGAAAGGGACGTAATAATCCATCCCTAAACTGATCTCGCCAGCAATCGCAGAAGCGCTATCCGAAGGAGCCTTTCCTACAAAACAGCGCTGGCTCCAGGGGACCGTCCCAATCCTCTGACGAGTAGTGCCATAGTCGTCGTGACGTTTGTACAGGACGTGCAGGAGGTGACACCTTCATGCCAGCGTGAACAACACAGTGGTCGGAACTACCCAATGGGGCTCCTACCGAAACACTGTATATGGCTGGGCGACTCGTCAGCAGTAGATTCAGCAGAGCGGGCGCGTGATCTGACCTGTCTGGTATCCGGGTGATCCCGCATACCACCTGGGTCAGACCGTGGGAGAGAGCAAACGCATGGGCGGGCCGCCCATCAGACCCGCATGATCAGTCTTGAGGGACCCCAGCCATTCAATTTGATGGCCATTGAAATCCCCCAGAAATACTAGGTCAGCGTTCGGGAACCGCACCTGCACTTCATCAGCCGTCTCGCTGAGGTACTGGAAGAGCTTTGTTGTCTCAGAATCCCCTGTGTGGGAGCGGTAGACGCACATGTAGATCTGGCTCATAGAGCCATGGTCTATGTGCAGCCAAAGGACGGAGTTGGAGAGGTTCTCTAGGCAGCGCAACCGGCGGCAGCAAACATCCGCCCTAACGAACACGCACACCCCGGCTTTATCTCGAAATTGTTCCTCGATGACATAGCCGGGGTAACACGTGTCTTCAGGGCGGTGTATTTGTGTCTCCGTGAGGAACATCACAGCGGGCCGTGCCGTCTCAAGGTGATGGTGGACGGCATCGAGGTTCGCATGGAGTCCACGAATGTTAGTGAACTCCACCTCGAAAAGTGAAGTTGTGGGGTTTCCTGGGGCCGCTGTGGAACGTTTACGTTTTTTATGTTGCACTGCCATAATGTATATGAAGAAGAAGCGTGAAGACATTTGGTTCAGCAGTAAGTGACAAAGCGCAGGGGCTAGCTTTGTCTAGAACCGTGTGGTTAGGTCGGAGCCGACTCGCCGGACGGAAGGGCTCCCAAACCCCCCTGATGCAAGGCCGCCGCTACCCCACACCGGTTACCACCCGGAGCGGCGATCCCACATCAGGATTATGCGCAACATGCTTTAAAACTAATGTACGAAGGGCGGCCTTAGCGCTAATAAGCGATCTTTTCCAGGCAACCTTTGGATGGAGAGAGATATATACGATATAATGTGGGTAGTGTACAATATATAAATAACTTAAGTAATAGATAAAAGAAAGGTGGGGAGAAAATAAAAAAAAAATTGTGAGAAAGAATGGTTTGCGAAAAATCCGATGAATAAATTACATAGTAACCTACTTATAATTCTTAAATACAAAAATATGAATACAAAATATAAAATAAGTACAGTTCTAATGACAGTTCTAACTACAGATCGAAAGATAATATTCTTTAGTCAAAAGTTTGAACGATCCAAGTGTTTGTGCACGCCTTACATGTAACGGAAGAGAACGGAGAAAATATAATAGAAGATATATAATAGAGAAACAGTTGTAGGGGGACTTTATGAACGCAATAAAACCCAAAACAATGATTTTTAGAACTTTTGTCTGTTTGTCTGAATGTTTGGACACGCTAATCTCAGAAACGGCTTAACCGATTGGAATTTTTGATTTGAATTTGCGGTTTGGTTTTCAATCGTTTCATAAATAAAAAAGTTATGTAGATCTAAAGTAACACGCAGGCGGAGCTGCGGGCAACAGCTAGTTATTTTATATAATAAACTATTTATTGTTCTTTTTACAGTATTAACTAAAACTAAAACTCATGATCGACTTTTCTCAAGACAAGAAGGCTGGTTACTATTTGGCACAAAGAATAAGCATTGCCATACAACGTGGAAATGCTGCCAGCCTTCTCGGTGTTGAAGTTATATAGAGGAATAGATCAAACACATTTAGTTATTACCATTTATATTTTTAATCCATCACGATATCACACACGTAACCATAGGTAACGAGTCAACATAAAAATATATAATGCTAGGACACGCATTTAGTGAAGTACACTCAACACTCCTCCTAAATAATAACATGCTTTAAAGTAATTATTTAACAAACGACTATAACTAAAAATAATAAAATAGCCAACAGAAAATCAGCACATGAACTTACTAATACACTTATAAAACTTTTCTGTGCTCAAGCTTTTAGTCATCTAAATTTTAATTTTTTTTTTTTTTTTTTTAATTTTTTTTTTAATTTTAATTTATTTTTTTTTTTTCATTTTTGTTTTTAATTTAATATTTTTTAATTTTTTAATTTTATTTTTATTTTATTTTTAATTTTTTTTTTTTTAATTTTTTTTTTTTAATTTTTAATTTTTAATTCATTTTTCATCATCACATCTGCTAAATTGTTATTGGTACAAATATGTTCAATAGTGATAACTTTATTGACAACCAAGTCTTTAATATAATGAACCCTTATATCAATGTGCTTTGTGCGTTTAGAATTCTCGTAATTCTTTACCATTGATATAGCACTTTGGTTGTCAACATGTAACACAGCATGTACACGTACTAAGTGCTTACATATCTTAGCCTTTTAAATTTACAATTTCTTGTGCTAATGATGCAGCAGCTATGTAGGTACTCGCTTTCGGCTGATGACACATAGTTGCTTCTTCGAAAACCAAGCAATGGGATTTTGTCCATGTAAGATAATGCCACCACTCACACTCTTTCTATTGTTTGCATCTCCAGCCCAATCTGCATCAGAAAATCCGTACAAATTATTGTCACTTGTCTTTTTAAATAATAATCCTTTATCCTTTGTTTCTTTTCGGAAACTATAACTATATCTTTTTTTCTTGTCGCTTCACGGAAAATATCGAAGTTCAGCCGAATCGCAGTTAGACTGGAAAGCCGACCCCAACTGAGTTGGGAAAAGGCTCGGTGAATGATGATCCTTTGTTTCTTTTAAGTAACGTACTACTCTTTTTCCAGCTTTCCACAATTCTTCGTTTGGTTTATCTAAAAATCTGCGAAGATATGATACGGCAAATGTCAAGTCCGGTCTTGTTGTTACAGTAAGATAAAGCAAGCTTCCTATTAGCTCTCGATACGGTACATCCAAAACTTCTTTATTGTTATCTATCTTTATATAATAGTTTCTTTCCATAGGAGTTTTAATTCCATTACATTCAGCCATTTTAAATTTTATCAATATCTTTTCAATCATTTTAGTCTGTTTTAGTTCTAAGGTATCTTTATTTCTTTTGACTTCCATCCCTAGAAAGTTCTTTATTTCTCCCATATATTGTGCGTTAAACTTCTCCTTAAGTGCTTTTACAGTATCTTCTCCGTTTCCAACGATCAGGATATCGTCTACGTAGATCAACATCCAGCAGTCTTCTTTATAATACAAACAGTAGTCGTATTCTGATCTTTGGAATCCATTAGCCTTCGCAAATTCGTCAAGTGTTTCATTCCAACATTTAGGAGATTCGACCAATCCATACAAAGCCCTCTTTAGTTTTAATGCTGTATTTTTCTTGTTAATTTCTAATCCTTGAGGTATTTTGATAAATACATCAGACTTCAATTTTCCATTCAGGAATGCAGTGGAAATATCAAGTAGAATAATCTTTAAATCATCTTGTACTGCTTTTGATAACATCGTTCTTATGGTGGAATGTCTTGCAATGGGTGCATAAATGCTGTCAAAAATATCTTCTTTCTTTTGTTCGAAGCCTCTTGCTACCAGCCTTGCCTTTTTTGTTCCATCTTCTTTTACCTTAAATATCCATTTTGTATCTAATCATCTTTTCTCCATTAGGCATTTCTTGCTGTTCCCACGTTTCCAATCTTTGAAGGGCTTCTAATTCTTTGTTAATTGCTTCCTTCCATTCTGGTTGTTTTACAGCCTCTTCGAATGTTTCTGGTGCATTAGCACTAATACATATTACCATGTTGGTTTCATTTATGTCCTTTATATTGGTTTCGTAATCTTTAACGTACTCCGTAGGTTTTATAGTTCTTTTAGGTCTAGTTGGTTGTTCTTCAGTCTCGTCATTATTAGTTTCTGCGTCTTTAAATTCATCTTCTTTTTCTACAATTTCTTCATTTTCAGTATTTATTTCATCTTCTTTACCTTTTTTTTTTTTATATTTAGTTACCTCCGGACAATCTATAATACGGATAGCCCGTCGCTGCATAGCGTCGAGAGCGTCCAGCAGATACTTCGCGGAACCGTCCCAGAGGTGAGAGCAGTATTCGACGCAGGGTCTAATCTGTGTCTTGTACAGTAGACACCTCTGGTCCGGTGCAAAGAATCTCTTTACCTTATTCAGTATTCCTAGTTTCCGCAAAGCTAGCCCTATACATCTTTCGATGTAGTTTTTATTATTGAGCTCTCGACGAACGTCTATGCCAAGGATATCAAGGTTGTCCTTCATTGGTAATAATGCATTCTGAAGAAAGGGTAGGGGAAGGAAAGGGGATTTCTTCGCAGTAAATGCACACGCCTGTGTTTTGCGGGCATTGAACTCGACCAGGTTCTCGGTACCCCATTGAGAGATACTGTCGAGGTTACGGTCGAGATCAGCCACGAGTCGTCGTCTCTCCTCCTCAATCTCAGATCGCCCCGCCGTCGGATGAACCGAGTAACTACCGTGCAGTGTGCTGTCATCTGCATAGCAATGAATGTTCCCGAGGGATAGCATATCATTGATATGCAGAAGAAAGAGTGTTGGTGATAGTACGGACCCCTGCGGTACCCCGGCATTCACTTGCAAGAAGCGAGAAGCCTGGCCATCGCAGAGGACCCGCACTCGGCGCTCGTTTTAAAAGCTGGCAATCCAGCTGCACAGTTGAGGAGGTAGACCATATGCCGGAAACTTGGAAAGGAGCGAAACATGCCAGACCCTATCGAAGGCTTTGGCGATGTCCAGGCTAATAGCTAAGGACTCGCCGTGCCTTTCCATAGCCCCACCCCAGACATGTGTTACGAATGCCAGAAGATCACCCGTTGATCGTTTTGGCCTGAAGCCGTATTGTCGATCATTGATTAGCGAGTGATCCTCTAGGTATCGCATGAGCTGCTTATTTATAAGGAGCTCAAGCACCTTGCAAATGACTGAGGTGACAGCTATGGGTCGATAGTTGCCTGGATCGGATCGATCCCGTTTCTTGGGGATCGGTTGTACGTTCGCCTCCTTCCAGACCTCCGGCACGAGCCCTGAAGAGTATGACAGGCGGTACAGACGCGTTAATACTGGAGACAACTCAGCTGCACATTTTCGTAGCACCACCGCCGGAATGCCGTCAGGGCCAGTGGCTTTCCGCGTGTCGAGTGACCGCAGCACTGCCCGTACATCACATTGCCTGATAACAATATCAGGCATAGTAAATAAATAAATAATAAATAAATCTTTTATTTTCGTTTCTTACATGCTAATTACATAACAGTGGTAGAGAAACTCCCGGTAAGTAATAATTACTTGTGTTGGGAGGCCTCGCTCTTCACATTTTACGATAATTTATAGTAACAGGTAAGTAAACATCCAAATGTATTACTAGCTAATTATTAACTTATTGAAGATTGAGATGTGTTTGTGTGAGTGTGCATGTCTTTCTGTTTGTGTGTGTGTGTGTGTGTGTGTGTGTGTTTTCAGGTGTGCGTAAAGGAGCTGCTGTTTGTACAGGAAGATATAACTTTTTGCAGATCATTCTACATTTTTATAATACCTAAGTACTATGATTAAATCTACGAAATTACATACAAAAATTGTTCCGTATTTGTATAGTTTAAGCTTTTAAGCCACGACACTAATGTTATTTTGCAGTCGTGATGAGCCATAGGGTAAATTTTCAAAACTTTGTTTGTTTTATTGTACAGATAGGCTGATTTCCATTTTAATTGTCTAGTTGCAAACGAAGTAGCAACAGTACGGGTAGTAACTACATTATGGATGACCCTTTTAGTTAGAAGATTGGGATTAAACTGTACGCTATCATGAACCTTTAACACTGCGAGTAGGATGTAAAGCTGTCTAACTGTAAGTACATCACATAGCTGATACAGTTCATTAGTTGGGAATCGGTATGGCTTAAAAAACATGACCTTTAAAACTGATCGTTGAGCTCTCTCTAGTTCCATGAACTTAACTTTAGTCACTCCCCCCCACACTGGCATACAATAAGAGAGTATCGATTGGAGCAACGAAATGTAAATTCTGACTAGAATTTCGAACGAAGCTACGTGACGCAAAGCTTTGAAAACCCACTTAAATTTCCGTACCCGCTTCGTCAATAAGTCTAGGTGAGCATGCCATGACAATCTTTGGTCTATTATTATACCTAAGTATTTAATATTTTGCACTTTCTCTAGCAGAGTACAATTGCAGTGATTATTAGGAGAATTATGGCAGTTATGTATCCGAACTTCAAAATCAGGTGGTGGTTGACAGGAGTCGTAAATAGAGAAACACATGTAGTTAGTCTTAGAAGCGTTTAGGGTTAGAAGATTACTATTAAGCCAGTTGGCCACCCTTGACAAACCCATCTCAGTATTTGATTGAGCTTCACCCCAAGTCTTTCCAGTAAACACAATGGCAGTGTCATCTGCATAGGAGAAGATATGCCCACAGTTAACAACAAGGTTACATAAGTCATTTATATAGAAGAGAAAGAGAGTCGGTCCGATGACGCTACCTTGAGGGACACCGTAAGTAATCTTTTGACATTCACTTGTGTGACTATCAATTCTTACCTTCTGCTCGCGCTCGGTGAGATAACTTTCAAAAAGAGAGAGTGAGTTACCACGTATTCCAATACAGTCAGTGTCGAATGCTTTTTTTAGGTCAAGGAATATAGCCAGGCATTTGTTGCCCATATCCAGATTTGTAACAATATGGGAACTGATCGAAGATACAGCGTCTTCAGTCGACATACCTTTCCTAAATCCGAATTGCGAGGACGAGAGGATATTATAGTTGTTAAAATAGCTAACTAATCTTTTATTAATTAGTCTTTCTATAATTTTAGATATTGCTGGTAACACGGAAATAGGACGATAATTACTGACATCGCCCCTGCTGCCACTCTTATGTACTGGTGTTACCAGTGACCTTTTTAGAGCTTTAGGGAAGATACCCGTTTTGAAACACATATTGGCCAAATATGTAATGAAAGGAATAATAGTGGCCCTAGACTCTTTAAGAAATTTTGTTGGAATGTTGTCCCATCCGGGGGCACTATTTGAATCAAGGCTCATAAGTACACTATCAACCTCAGCAGGGTCAGTGTCAAGCCAAACAAAAGATGAGAGATTTGTCCTATTAAATATGGTCCGGCTGTCGTAGTGATGAGTCGAATTATTTATTATACTTTCCGCCAAGTTATGACCGATATTTGAAAAGTATTTGTTCACAGAGTTGACGCATACGGGTTCTGAGTATCACTTATTAAAGCAGTGTTAGATATTTTTTCCGGTTTATATTGCGTAATGTCATTAATTGCCTTCCACAGAGATTTATTATTATTTGTACATCGTATGAGTTTGTCTTTATCATATTGACGTTTTAGGTTTTTTATTAGATTGTTGCAAAAGTTTCTGTAGCGCCGATAAGTGATCCTAAGTAGGTCATTTGCTGTGTTAGTTTTCAATTCTCTCTGCATGCGGTTTCTGTTTCTTATACACCTCAAGACACCTTCAGTTATCCATGGTTTCATTATAGTGGCGAGGGATTTCATGATTCTAGTAATTAATTCATCAGTAATGTAATTAGGATCTTCACTAAAATATAAATCATCCAATGTATCATGTAAACTGTTGCGTGCTCTTTCAAAATCTATAACAGTTCTATATTTAGGAGGTGATTTAGTTTTTTTTATGTTCGAAAGACTTAGAAATATTGTCAAATGATCAGTAATGGATGTATCAAGAACAGCAACAAACGCAGAGGTATTACATTTATTTATTTTTAATAAGAAGTGATCGAGGCAATTCGGACCTCTCGTGGGAAGTGGTGAGCAGGAAGTAAACCGTGATGGGTCACCATGTTTAGGTAATGTTCTCTATTATTTTTTTCATATGAGTTCTCCTTAAGGTGAACTATCAAATTAATGTTAATGTCTCCGGTGATTATAACACGTTTATGAGTTTTTATTGTTAATAGGAATAAGAGTTAATAGGAATCCAGCGAATTAATAAAACAATCAGCATTAAGATTTGAGGGTGAACGATAGATACCCAGAAAAATAGTGTTAGATGTTGTAATCTGGAGACATGATGCATGTTGTAGTTTTATCTCTTTTACATTAGTTTGCAGACTATTCTTAAAATAGGCTACGACGCCGTCGTTTTGATTTAGTTGATTAGTTGTATGAAACGAATGGTAATTACTCATGTTTGGAATTTGTTTATCGGCATCCAAACGACACTCCGTGAGCAATATTATATCTAGGTCAATCCACAGCTGCGAGATCGAAATTTGGAAATCATCCACATTACTGTACACACTCCTTATATTTTGACATATTATGTTTAAGTCAGACTTTTGGCACTTGGGGGAGCGAATTTTAGTTAAGTCCTCCATTGAACATTGTACAGATTTGGCAATTTGCATATTATCTAATTCATGTACACTATGATGGGATTTAGCCATAAAAACGGTAAGAATTGTCCACAGTGGTCATTAGTAGGCGGTAATTGATCTTATTGCAGAAAAACGTTAGCAAAATACCATACAGTAAGGTTATTACTATTAGGTATACAACACAATGTGTGGAGGAGCTATAGAAGCATATATTATTTAGTGTTTGAGAGTGTACAGTAGTAAGTATGGATAGTCTGTTACGTATTCTAGACCCAAAACAATAGAACAAAGGGTTTATTTGAAAATAAGTTAGGTAATAGGTACACTTTAGTTTTATCAATTTTACAAAGCATTTAGTCAAATAAATCTTCCAGAAATTGATATCCGTTGTAGTAGATATTATTAGTATTTGGGTGTATGACGTATGATTGCAGCGAATTATGATTATTATTGCTTATTAGTATTTGTGGTGATATAACAATATTATGATTAAACTTTATAAGTAAAGTCAAGCAGCAGATATTATGTAGAACATAATGTATATTGTGTCGAGTGTATATTGTAAATAGTATATAGGTATGTAGGTTATAATGTATGTTGTGTTGGGTGTGAATCGTACATAAGTATGTATATAAGTATGTAGAATATCGTGTTTGTTGTGATCGGTGTACATAGTATTGAATATATAAGTATATATTTTAGGATGTTGGTTGTGCATGTGATACGAATGAAATTCTGTAAGTATTATGTAGTTTAGATTAAAATATCGTTTATATAACATTATGGACAAATAGTATGAGTATATAATACAATTCCCAGTAAAATAAAGTAAAGCTCCGAGATTACATATATTATTCAAAACTAACATTATTCTAGTAACGGGAGGTAAGTTATATTGAAAATGAGGGACTGAAATCATGAGATGAACTAATTTTAAAGTTAAACTTACGACTACTAGTCAGTCTTCAGTTGTTAGCTTATGGATCTGCGCCTCATCACTAATTAGAATTGTACGTAATTCTTCATTCTTTTTTATATAAACTTTGCCAAAAGATGTCCAGCAAAATTTATATTTCTTAGCGACTTTTAGATCTCTGGCCAAGAAGAACAACCGAGCGCCTCTTCCTGTTAATTGCTCAGACACATATATTGGTGTTTCAGCATCACTTAACAACCCGAGATGTTTAGCTCGCAGTTTAAAATTATCTTGTGAGTTAAATTCCTTACACATAGTTAAGAAGTTTTGTTTTAATATAGTAGACCGAGTTTCCACTACGACAAGACTATTTTTAGTATCTTTCTTGTTCGGTACTCTGTAAATATCCGATATATCACACAATTCCAATTTACAATTGACGTTTGAAGAAAACTTCATAACCATGTTCATTAGGTCCTGTTTAGATTCGCGTTTATTTATCGGTACATATTTAATTTCTATATTATTCTTACGTAATGTCCTTTGCAATTCTTCATTTTTTCCCTCTAAAATTACTATATGTTCCTTATCTTTCCGAGACTGAATTTCCAGAAGCTCCATCCTTTTTTTAAGTTCTTCAATTTGGTGAGCAAGGAAGCTAAGAGAGGTCTCAGTGCTTTGGTTAGTTTCCTTTAGGTGTTTTAAATTATTTTTTATTTCAGAAAATTCACTTTTTTGTGATTGTAACAAGGATGTAATCATTTTTTTCATTTTTTCCTGAAAAACTACAAAGTCCGATGGGTCGTCTCCCGAAACTTTACGCTTTTTAAGTCGATACGACGTAAAATTAGGTGGCGTGACATTTTCGTCATTCATTGCACTCAGGTTCGTATCGGAGAAGGATTTATCCATTCTAAGTACTAGGGACTTATAAGTTTGCAGATAAATAAATATAATGCGCAGGAGTAATATACCTATCACTGTAGGTAGGTAGGTACAGTATTGGTCTCAGCGGCCAGTGACAGCGATGCACAAGATGGCGAATTAAGTAGGGCGTTGATGTTATAATCCGGTAATCAATGGTGTCACACTGGGGGTGTGGCCTATAAAGCAATTAGTGAATAGGCGTTGCAAATGCGAATGCGCAGTTTTGATTCGGATGCATTAGACAGCTACCAGGAACGTAGAAGTTATTCGTAGTTAGTAGGTACTCACAGGTCGGTAGCCGCCGCTGATCTTCACTGTTTTATGCACTCCTAATATCAATACGATTATTTAACTAATTTAATTTTGAATAAAATTTGATTTAGATTTAAAATAAATACACTTGATACGTTAGCACCTGACAGCGGTCCGGGGGGAAGAGGATAGTGTGGCCACAGTTGGCGATGGCGGGGGGCTGCAGGCCACGGTCGTCGACCCGGGAATTAGCCGCAAAGAGGTCTGCGAGCATATCCGCTTTCTCTTGGGCTTTGTGAGCCAGTGTTCCATCTGGGTATCGCAGCGGTGGCAGCGAGGGCTGACAAAAGTTAGATTGCACGGCTTTGGCCAGTTGCCAGAATCCACGGCTGCCCGTGGGATGGGAAGTGAGCTCCTGACCAAGCCGCGCTACGCGCTGGGCATCCGCTCTCTTAAAGGCCCTCTTACTCGATTTTGTGGCCCGGTTGTACGCTGTTTTGAGGTGGCCCTTTCCTACAAAGCAGCGCTGGCTCCAGGGGACGGACGCATAATAATCGCGTAGACTGTCCCAATCCGCTGAAGAGTAGTGCCATAGTCGTCGTACCTTGAATATACCTTACTGGTTGCATCTCTTCTTTGTCTCTGAACTTTATATCGCTTTCATCAAAATCTTACATCTCTGGAAATGATTATTTTGTTCTCTTCTGGATCCTATAATCTGTAACCGACAGTTCCATAACCTATCATTCTTGTCTCTTTTGCTCTCTTTTGTAACTTGTCCGGTTTGGGTATGATAGTTGCCCAAGCTCTTGAACCAAATACTCTCAACCTTGATATATCATTCTTTCCGAAAAATATATAACTTGGTTGTCTTGAAGCGTATCGCCCATGATGGCGATCTATTTAATTGATAAACTGCACATTGTATCGCTTCGCACCACAGATGTTTTGGCAAATTTGTTCCCGCCAATAGAGTCCTCGTTTTGTCGCATTATGTGCGATTCATCCTCTCAGATACCCCATTTTGTTGTGGCGTGTACGGTATGGTATACGTAGGTCACACTATAAGTTTTGCGTAACTTAAAAAACAACATGTTAAAACCAAAATATTATGTTTATTGCTTTTCAAAATACTCTCCTTTACATTTTAAACATGTTTTCATGCGATCGAACCATTTTTTAAAACAGGAGGTGTTTGTACTTGTAGTCACGGGCTAATCTCCGCAAGTCCACGTCTAGTGCGCGGGTTTTGCGTGTGGGTGAGACTCTCTCACTTGAACCAACCGATCTCTTCCAGGAATGCCAGCAGGCCCCGCATGTTGTGCAGAGCTTCAGGGATTGATCCTGGAGACCCGAGATGCCTTGCCCTGTAGTTTTGGACTTACTTATCTCAGCCAAGCGCTGATGACAGTTGCAGATGAGGCCTGAGTTGACAGTGTTGCTGTCAAGGGCTTGTAACACTGACTTGCTGTCTGAGAGAATTCTAATACTAGAGTACCTTACCTCTCTGGCAGCTATTGCCGTGGCTGCTTCTAGAATCGCATGGCTTTCAGCTTGGAATACCGTGTTATAAGATCCTAGTGGAGTTGCTATTCTGATCTGGAGCTCTTCGGAAAATACTCCGCTGCCTGTCCCAGATGAAGTTTTGGATCCGTCGGTGAAGACTCTAAATTCATGGATGTTGAGGCCTTCGACGTTGTCGTCTTCATATAACTGGATCTTGTATTTTTTGTCGAAGATAAATGTTTTCGGAATCCTGTCCGACCCTGCCATTAGTATTGGGAAGTCGTTGAAGATTGCGGTTAGTATACTAGTGTGTTTTGTATTTCTGTCTCTCCATAAATGGAGTGACTTCAAACGTAAAGCGGACGCCGCGGTTTCTTGTGTGATGTATAGATGAAGCGGGGGGATGCCTAGCATGGCTTCCATTGCAGCAGTAGGTGTAGTTTTCATAGCTCCCGTGATGGCCATACAGGCCAGTCTTTGGAACTTTTGCAGTTTTTGTATGCAGGTTGTAAGCTGGCATCTAGGCCACCAGACTAGTGCACCGTAGCATACCATGGGCCTTATGACCATGTTGTATAGCCATAGCGTCACCTTTGGCGAAAGACCCCAGGACTTGCCTATCATCTTTCGACAATGCCAGAAGGTGATGCTGGCTTTGTTTATTTTGTCTTCTACATATTTACTCCAGGTTAGTTTATCATCTAGGGTTACTCCTAGATATTTGACCTCTTTGGACAGTGTAAGACTTGTTCCAAAAAGCTTGGGCATCCTAAAGCTGCCCAGCACCCGCTTGTTAGTAAACATAACCGTTTCCGTTTTTCCTGGGTTTACGGTGAGGTCGTATTGATTGCACCAGTTTTCGACGGTGCGGAGTGCTATCTGAGTGAGGTCACAGACAATGCTGGCTTCTTTGCCAGTGATTAGTATGGTAATGTCGTCAGCATAGCCGACAGTGAAAAGTTGTTTTTTGTTGAGAGTAGTAATGAGACTGTTTATGACTAGATTCCACAGGAGTGGAGATAGGACACCTCCCTGGGGACAGCCCCTGGCCACCTCTACCACCTCTGCTACATTATCCAGTATGATGACCCTATTACTAAGCATGTTCTTGATCCACCCCGTGAGCACTGGGTTTGCACCGTGATGCTCTAGTGCCGAGTTGATACTGTTAAAGTTGGTTTTGTCGAAAGCGCCCTCAATATCTATGAAGGTGCCTAGGCAAATACCTTTGTTTTGTATCGCTTCCTCCGCTCGGCTTACTACCTGGTGGAGGGCGGATTCTGTTGATTTACCAGCAGTGTAGGCGTGCTGGTTGATGTGTAAAGGAGTATTGATCAGCACGTCTTCTCTTAGAGTTCTCTCACACAGTCTTTCAAGTGTTTTTGTGAGGAAAGAGGTGAGGCTGATTGGTCTAAATGATTTTGGATTAGTATAGTCACTCTTACCTGGTTTGGGTATGAAGATAACCTTCACCTTCCTCCAGTTCTTAGGAATATATCTGTAGGCCAGACACGCCCTCATGATTTGTAAGAGTGGTGTGAACAGTCTTAAACCCCCCCATTGCAGCAGTGCCGGGAAGATGCCATCCGGGCCTGCTGATTTGAAAGGTTTAAAGGTATTTATTGCCCACGATAATCTATCTGGCGTTATTACTGTTTGGGCGTATTGCCAGTTCTCATCCGTTGGTGTTGACAGGTCCTCGTGCACCTCCGCGGTTTGCAGGTATCTGCAGTCCGGGAAGTGAGTGCTCAATAGGACTTGTTGCGCTTCCTTGGGTGAGTTGGTGTAGCTACCGTCAGGCTTGAGGAGGCTGCCTATACCGTGGTGTGGTTGGGAGGCCAAAACCTTCCTAACACGGTTGGCCTGGTCAACGGAGTTTATGTTACTCGTGAAGTTTCTCCACGATTCAGTTGATCTGAAATGAATTCGTTATTTGTATTTGGCTTTGGTCCCAGTCTTCTTCTGATCTGGTGTTCATGGCCCTATTGAAGCGTCTTCTAACGGTCTTTCGCAGGCGCTTCAGTTCAGGTCCCCACCATTTCTGTTTGTTTTCAGGTGGGCCTGCTCTCGGGGTGTGCAGAGGGCACGCTAACTCGTAGCTGTTAGTAATTATATCCGATATGGCACTCACCTGTGATTCAATTTGTTGTAAGTTAGTTATGGACGTTGACAAAGTTTGTGCGGCCAACCTCGTTTGTAGTGAACTTGCGTATTTACCTATATTGGTTTTCCGCGGGTTTCTGCCCGGTAGGGGCTGGGGTATACTTATCTGTAGATCGCATTTTATCCATCGATGGTCGGAGCAACATGCTTCCTTCGAGACATGCCAGTTAGTGATTAGTTCTTTAATCCTGTCTGTAGACAGGGTTAGGTCGATGATGGTTTGGCATCTTTTTGTCACGAAGGTGGGTTCTGAACCTATGTTTAGGATGTTTAGGTTGGTGCTAAATAAGTAATTAACTAATTCATTACCTCCATCATTGCACCTGTTCATGCCCCACAAGGTGTGGTGTGCATTTGTGTCGGCCGCTAGTATTAGTTCCGTGCCTGTTCTATCGCAGTGGCTGATGAGCTGCGTTAGGTTGTGAGCCAGCAGTTCTTCACTGTCCGGCATGTAAACCGAAGCGATGACCAATTCTGGCACGGTGTTGTTTTAGTGACATAAATGCAGGTACGTGGTCCGCTGTCTTGGGGGCCTGACACGTATAACTTACCTCCTAGATTGAAGAGTCCGTGCACGCGACCTCCCCTGATCCATGGTTCCTGGATCAGGGCAACGGCTGTGGTGTTTCCCTCCAGCCATTTACGCAATGTCGCCGTTGCCGACATGCTGTGCTGGAGGTTTACTTGAAGGAGTTTAAGGGGAGTCTGAGGGACAGCAGCCATCAGAGGCTATTTCCCCTTCTCCCTCCGTCTCGAGTTCTGCGTGCAGCGTAGAGATCTCATCCTCTGAATGGTCGGACGAGTCCTCCCCCTCATTACCTATCGAATGTATAGGATGAGATCCCATGCTGACGTCGATGTTTTCTTGGGCGTCAATAGGTGTCGACGCCAAGCAGGTTCAGCAGTGGTGATCGGAGTGTGATGTTGTGTGGGCTCCGTGGATGGACACCCATCACGCACCGCGGCTTCTGTCGCTGCCCCCCGTCCCCCCGGCTTTTTGTAGTACTTGCCACCTGGCCCCAGAAACCGGATGTATACACTTCCGGCCCCTGCGGTCAGGCAGCGTCCGTGTTCCAGGATGACTGGTATGAGAGCCTCCGAACTGGAGGCTATCATGTACCAGCCATCCTCCCGCCGCAGTGCGTGATGGATGATCCATGTATCTACAAGAGCCCACGGGTTTTGCCGGGCGAGTATGGCACCCACTATACCGGTGGTCTTGTAGCCACCTAGTGGGTCGAGAACCAGAAGGCAGCACCTGACTCGTCTGGGCATCTCGCTCGGACTCTTCACGACCAGCTTCACGCCGTTGTCAAGAGTCCAACCTTCGATGTTCGACTTTAGCCAGGTTACTGCTGCCTGGTTCCCGCACCACACCCTCACAGTGCCGTCGTAAAACGTCGGCCTACCTGTGAAGGCTGGGCCTTCCTCGCCCGGTTTGCGTTTCAGGGCTCCCTCGATGAATTGCTGCTGGAGCAGGAGGGTAGCCGCGTCTGCCATTGCTTGTATCATAAGACACCGCCCTTCTGTGGCCAGAGCCATACAGATGGGCTTCTTGGCGATTGAAGCAAAGGTAGTAACTTGGCCTGGTTCTAGGTCTTTCACCCTGGCCCGTTTTTCTCCGTCACAGGGTGTAAAAGACACCTCTCTTTTTGATGGTGTCCCTTCTCCCTTCTCCTCCTTCTTTGGGTCAGGGACACCTGTGTTTGTAAAGGGACCGTAGCCCTTGTAGGGGCCCGGCCTCTTATTGTGTTTCGTACCTCCCATTGGGGCACCGTCAATTGTGCGAGCAGGAAGAGGGACTATGCCCTCGGCCTGATAACACCTTGACGTCCCCGGCACGGGAGATACGCAAGTATAGGTAGTTGGGTTGTTGTAGTTCATGGGGGCACTGCCGCTGAAGTGAGCAGGCCGACGGTCTTTGCCCTCAGTCTGATCGCCCCGCGACGTCCCCGGCACGGAAGATGTCGATTTTAGTTCCTCCCGACCCATGGGGGCACCGTCGTCGGAGTGGCCGGCCCGAGGGAATTCTCCCTCGGTGCGACCGCCCCCCGACGTCCCCTGCACGGGTGGGTCGGATTCCAAGGCGCGTTGCCTGGCTCTATATCGGCGTTTGGAGCTAATTTTGCGGCTCCTGGACCTGACGCCTTCCTCAGTCGCCAGATCATGCTGGCGGGTCGGGGCTGTTACAGGGCCCGGTTGCGGCAACTGCTCTTCTGGTCTTCTTTGCCAGGATGTTTTGGCATCCCACGAGTTGGCAAAGCTGTTAACGAAGTGAGGGCGTTCCCTCACCTCGTAAGGTCTGGGTTTGGGCGTGAAGCGCCGCTTGGGAAACGCAGACGAGGCTGCGTTCTCGTTCCTACGGGAGTGAGGGTATTTAGCCCCTTCCCAGGTCGAGGTGGTGCGAGCTCCTGGTTGGTTAACCACTGCCGCAGGTGTCGAGTGGCTCGGAGTCTCCGTCGAGGCGGTTGTCCCAGCGCACTGAGTGGAGGAGGGGGTTTTAGCCCTCTCCCCTGATTTGGTTGTTGAAGATGTCGTTGTTTTTTTCCCTTTCTCCATGTCTTGTGTCTTGTTTCAATCCGTCCTTTTGGCTTCCCACCCTCCTTGGAGCCCGCAAACTGGGAACACGCCATGCGTGTTAGGACTACCAAAAGGATATAGAACCGCAAGGAGGAGTTGTAGGCGCGACATCGGGCTCTTGGTCTGTGGCCGGAGGCGAGGCGTAAGGGTAAAACGCCCCCCCCCCGGACTGATCCCATCCCGCGAGCCTTCAGCATGACCCTCCCCCGCATCCTTACGGCTCTAGCCACCTTCCCTCTGACGGGAAACTTGACCGTTTACTCCATCTTGGCTCTAGATGGAGTCCACCGTTTTGCTTGAAATCAGGACCAAAGCGAGCGTATTGACGGGACCCACCCCGTCTCAACTCCCTAGGATTCCTTCATCCCCGCGTACGGCGCTCAACTGCGCAGGCCCTAGCGCAAGTGGACAAGGGTAGATCACCGATAGTGTCCACAAGCTACCAGTGCAACCGTTGTGCAGGCAGACCGTCTGGTAATGACCACTGGAGTTTGATCCCCAGTTTGTCACGGCCCGACGTTGTCCATCCGAGAGGAAGGTTGGACGCCTCCTGCTCCACTTCCCAGGTTGGCGCCCTCCCTCCATACAGACGGGACTGTCTCCTGCCACTTGAGTGGGGTGAGGAAAAAAGGGAAGAAGGAGGGGGGGGTGAGGGGTATTGGAGTTGGTAGTTTGGATGTGCGAGCACCAACACGTCCAGTCCAACGATGCAATCGTTAGCCTGCAGGCATGGTTGGCGGTTAGGAGCTTTGGAGCCGGTGTGGGTGTGGGATGGGATTGGTTGGGCTGCTTACACCACTGTAGAGGTGGGGAGTTTCCTGTTGCGTTCAGTCCAAACGAAGTTCGTTAGCCTGAAAACGTTTCAGGAAGGAGAGGTGACTAGGATGGGAATTACGGAGGATAGGTAAAATTAAATTTTTTTGGTTATGGGATGTTAGTAGGGAGGGGTACAGATGTGATGGCCCCAACACGCCCAGTCCAGCGAAATCGCTAGCCTGAAGACGCGACTGGTGACCGGTAGGTATATAGGATAGGTATGCTACAGGGTGCAAGTGTGTGCAGTCGTTCCCGACACGCCCCGTCCGGCGATAAATCGCGAGCCTGGAGACGCGACTGGTGAACTTGAGGGAGGATTAGGAAAGAGGTAGGGTCGCGACTGGCCGAGTTCGGTTACGTCTGTTTCAGAGGGAACCAGACCAAAAACAGGCAGCACCGCGCGAAGGTAACAGACCAGTCTTGGCTTGAGGATCATGGTAACTGTAGTACTACGCTCAAACCCATCAACCTAAACGTGGGTGGGAGGAAATCCCACGTTTAAGTGGGTAGGTAACATAAGTCACAATTTTAGTCTATGTTATCCGCCCACCGCCCTTTTAAAACAGGAGGACCACAGATCTGAAGGCATGTTTTCTACGTGCTGATTGAACGCTATCACTGCGTCTTCGGAGTTGGTAAAAGTGAAACCTCTCATCAAATCTTTGATTTTGGGGAAAATACAGAAATCACAGGGTGCTAGGTCGGGGCTATGCGCAGGATGGGTGACGAGTTGTACTTTTTTGGAAGCTAAAAATGACTTTGTTTTGTTGGCCGTGTGTGAAGAAGCGTTGTCATGATGTAGAACGCGGCTTTTGGGTCGTCTTTCGCGAACTTTTTCTAACACCCTGGGTAAACAAATGGTAGAGTACCACTCGGCATTAACACTCTTTTGATCTTCAAGTGGAATTGTACAGATGGGACCCGCAGCTGAGAAAAAAAACGCGATCATTTTTTTACCAACGTTTCTCGCCTGCCTCCCTTTTGTTGGCTTGTTCTCATTTTCAAACACCCATTCACAAGATTGCTGTTTTCTTCGGGTTCAAAACATAAACTTATATGAATACTACTACTATACTTATATGTAGTATACATATAAGTCAATGGTTCAAAACAATAAATCCACGTTTCGTCTCCTTCAACAATGTCATAAACAGCATTAGAATGCCCGTGGTCGTACTTCAGTAGCATCTGTGAGCACCATTCCACGCGAGCCCGCCTCTGCTCCGCTGTCAGTTCATGAGGGATCCAACGACAACAAAGTTTCCGAACTTTCAATTCTTCGTGTAAAATTTTCTGGATTTCCACCAATCCCCAATAGTCCTCTAATTGTCTCATAGGTAATCCGCGGGTTTTCTTCAATTAACCGCTTAACAGTAGCCACATTATTTTCGTTGACGGCAGCTGAAGGCCGCCCTTCACGAAATTCGTCATGTAAAGAAACTCGACCTCTCTCAAATTCAGCAAACCATCGCCTCACGGTGCTTAAACAAGGTGCTTCTCTCCCAAAAGCATTTTGAAGACGAGCGGCACAGTCTTGCGGAGAGAGAGAACTTTTAAAATCATAAAAAATCATCGCTCTAAAATCTTTTCGACTTAATTCCATTTTCGTTGCATACGTAGAACTTTGATGTGTGATAAAAAACAATTGACAAATGATTTCCCGCCAGTTATTTTTTTTTTCTTTACTAAGAAGGTTGCAACGTTTAAAAACATATAGCATTCGAAATTCAAATAGTTCCGATTAGCTAGAAGTGCAAAACTTTTAGTGTGCCCCATGTATTCTAAACTTATTCCCTTATATCTGCAAAAAGTTTTTAAACTGTTAGCTTTGTATTCTCCACCATTGTCGCATCTGATTCTTTTAACTTTATTCCCGGTTTCGTTTTCAATTCTCAAAATGCAGTTCATCAGTTGCTCTGTTGTAGTAAGTCTGAAGACTTACTCTTCAGGGGATAAACAACGCAAAAATGAGAAAAATCATCAATAATTGTCATGAAGTATTTCTCACCATTTGGTCCGTCTGATCGGTCCAGCTATGTCGGTATGCAGCATCTCAGCTGTCATTCTTTTTCTGGGCTTCGGGACAGGTGTGAAAGGACTTCGGGTGGCTTTACCTTCCATACAGGGACTGCAAGTTCTATCCGACACAGGTAAGTTTAATATGTTAAGACTATTCCTATTTAAATGTCCTAACCTTTTGTGCCATAGATCAGCGGCATCAGTAGCATTACACAATTCATACTTACATAGTTCAGCTGTTAATTTATATAACTTTCCTTGAATGTTGTCGTTTAAATAGGTCTTTTTATTAAGTATTTTTACTTCGTCTTTACTAAAGTTTACGTTAAAACCTACCTCCACTATCATTTTAACTGACAACAAGTTATATGAAAAATCTTTTACCATTAATAATTAATTTAATTAATATAATATTTTATTTTAAGTTAACCTCGTTTATTTGTTGTTATATATCTACAATAAGTTCAATGCTACCACACTCACCCACGTTAGCTATAATATCGCTGGCAATAAAGCCTATTTCTTCATTTTCTACGCCTGCAGCTGAAGCACGTTGGAACGATGAATGACGTCCTCTTGAATTTGCTCTAAATGAGCGTCCACGGGCCCTTTGATTGACAGAGCCTCGTATCGATGACCGTCCTCGATGCAGTCCTTGTCCTCGTCGTGATCCTCTGCATTCAAATGATTTGTGCCCGTGTTTCCCACAGGAGTAACACGTAAAGAATGCATTATTTTCGTTGCTTTCACTGTTGCCTTCCATTTTCAGCTTTGTTTCCATATCAAGCAGTCTTGCTTTTACAAATTCTAGGTTCAATTGTTTCTCGGAAGCCATAGTTTCGATAGAATAACTTGGTCATATATTTTTGGAAGAGAAGACAGCAGATAGCATATTTGGTCTTCTACATCTACTTTCACGTTAATTGGTGCTAATTCGCTCAGTAATCCTTCAAATTTCAAAAAATATTGCTGCTAATTGCTTTCGTTGTCGTATCTGAGCGTTATCAATTTTCTTTTCAAGTAGAATTTGTTGCATATGGTTTTCCTCTCGAAGATTGACTCTAAAGACGTAAGCATTTCTTTCGCTGTTTCCGCTTGTTTTACTATGTCAATAAATTTGTCACTAAGGCATTCTACTAATGTTGATTTTGCACGAGAATCATCTTTAAGAAATGATTTCAATGCATTTTCGTCCGCAGGTTTTTCATTCAGGACATAGCTCAGTTGTTTTTCCTCTAGCAGTAGTTTCAATCTGAATTTCCAATGACTGAAATTTGCATTTTCCGTCAATATCGGTAAAAGAAACCCCGCAGCTGCCATTGGAAGAACATTGCCAGTTGGCGACGAGGCGGAGGAATTCTTTGACGCATATTAGAATTTAGATTTAATTAGAAGGTATACTTAATATTATATTTTGTAGTTAAGTATGTAAATATTATGTATGTATAATTGTAAATTTGTTGTATCTGTAATAAATTGTTTTATATAAATTAATATTATATAATAATTCTATTATTTGTTTAGGCACGTGTTTCCATGGCAAACATTTTTTCATCTGGTTTTTCGGTGATGTCCAGGACATTTTTGGTGATTATTCCTCCGTGGTCAGCTCTATTTTCATGATTTCAGATATATGCACTCCCGGGTACGATATCGACCAGCATGCCAAATTTGGTCAAAATCGGTCGAGCCGTTTCGGAGGAGTAGACACACAAACGATTTACACTTGTCGCCTAAGATTGAGCTCCGCTCAAAAATCCCTATATAATCGGACTATATGTATGGTCATAGAACTGACTTCTCTAAATACAGTATATTGCAAAACTCGACGGTAATGCCTTATGTTAAGGTTTATTCTGTTAATGGCACAATGTTACAGAGGGGTAAAACCTACCCTGCTAAACTATCTCGCTCGGGCCGTTTTTACCCCACCATTGACACTAAATGAAACCTTAGTAATAGTAGGTAACTTTGGGTTTTAGATTCCACTTTGTTTAGAGAGCTCATTCCTTATAAGCAATTTGTCCATATTAAAATTTGGATCCGATAAGTCGCTATTTGCTAGTGAGTTAAGTTGCGAGACTCTGATTGGCCAATTCGGGAATCCGCCAATCCGCCAATGAGCTCGCAAGTCTACTATCCGGAACGTACGTTTGGGTCATATCGTTGAGAATAGACAATCGGTTTTCTCTACATTTAGCTGGCAACATAGTGTATGTCAATTGCTAGCCAGTCCAAATGGAAAATAAAGTAATTTTTTTATTCAGACATGACAATTAAAAAAATCATTTTAGACTTTATGTCATTGGAGTAAAGGTTAAAGTCGTTAAAACTTTATTGCTTATAACGTTACCAAATTTTTTGATTGGGCTGTACCCTCGGCCGTCAATTCTATCACAATTCGTCAAATTCTACAATTCTACATTCTTGTACATATTTCTGCTTTTCCGCCAAAGTACAGAGTCATTCTAGATTTGCCAAAATGGCAGAGGGACAGGACGAACCCAAAAAAATTACTATTACAGTGAAAACACCAAAAGAAAAACAGCAAGTAGAGGTTGAGGAGGATGCTGACGTTAAAAAAGTGAGTACGGCACCACCAGAAACTGAGCTCATGGCGTAATAACGTAATATGTTGCATACGCAATCAATGACGACATTTGTTTAGCAATTTGCCAACTTAAATGTGTAATCTATCTTACATTTTAGCTCAAGGATATATTGGGCCCGAAATTCGGTTCGGAACCCGAACAGTTGTGTCTCATATTTGCTGGTAAGATCTTGAATGATGCTGACACCCTAAAACAGCACAATGTCAAAGACGGTCTGACAGTCCACCTCGTGATAAAAACTCCTCCTAGACCTGAGCCTGAAGGCGCGACAAGACGCCCTCCAGGTAAGCTGTCACTATCATACTACTAAGAGTATTTGCACTACCTATTTACAAATGCTGTGATAAGAAACTTTAAGAGGGTAATATTTTGTTATCTGTCTTGTACTCAAAATTGTATTCATTAACTCAAATATGAACTTATTACTTTTCATGTTGATGTAGTAGTAGCTACTTGTAGTGGTAGCTACTTTGAAATGACTTATACAAAATTAGGTTATCATTCAAAATCAACTGGCATTACCAGTGAGCTGCTCTAGCTTAGCTTCATCATTACAAAAGCTATTGAGTTATACTTTTCATTTTTCATGAACCACTGTCTAAAACATAATATAAATACTTACTATAAATTAGTTGTATAGCGTAAAAGATGTGACTAAAGTTAAAAGTTAAAATTCTCACTAGATCTGTACTAAATTAGGTCATTAACAATCTCATTGATCTAAAATATCAATCAATGTAATAACAAAAGTATTAACTAAGATTTCACCACCTCTGATATAAATTGCATCATCTAAGAAATTAATTTACCTAATGAAGTTCTTCAGTTGCCTTTTTAAAATAAATAAAAGTGCTATGGGATTTAGACAGGTGATAAACATACTTAAATATTTCTATATACATACATAAATACATGGAAAACACCCAAACTACAAAAACATTTGTGGATCACACAAATATTAGATTCCACTCAGGAATCGAACCCGAGACTCCGAAGTGAAAAGCCAATGCACTACCGACTAGGCCATTGATTTAAATTCACTTTCAGACTCATTTCAAAGTGAAAATATCAATATTTGCTATTACCTATTTGTCATAATTAGACGGTTTATCAGAGTTAAGACAGCTTAGCTACTATTACATACAAATTTCTTACTATCCAGTTGTGTACTTACAACACATTATGTAAGTGGGATCATAGACAGTTAAATAATGAAATACAAATGGAAACAAGCACCCGAGATTTTAAATTTGGAATAAAAATATAATGGTCTATATTGTACCCAAAAAAAGTTCAAATATGTACCATGTGCCTTTAGAATAATGTACAGTAGGCAATAGAAACTAGGTATGCAATACATTCTGCTGTTGCAATAATTGAGCTGAGTTTGTCGATCCGGGTCGAACTCCTAAACAACTGGACCGACCTTTATGAATTCAGATATATGCACTCACGGTGATGGTCACTATGACCGTGCCAAATTTCAAAAAGATCGGTCCAGTCATTTAAGAGGAGTTCGATAACGAACGAAATACAAGTGTCGCCTAAGAAAGAGCTTCGTAAACTCCGCTCAATAAATTTTATGCTAGGAGCATGCACACATGTCGACCCATAGAGTGCATATACTCCTTAGAGAATATCAGATTTAAGGAAATAAGACAGACATAGTATATGCTCATATTTTTTCTGGTTCGGATACCTACTAATGGTTGCGAAAGCTTCTACCATCAGTTGGCAGGGAGGACCACTTGCCAGGGCTGGCATCCGATCTTAGTGGACCTTCTAAAATAATCATACAAATATTTTTCCTTTCGGTACATGCAACTGCTACAAAATAAAAATAATAAGTACATAAGAATACCACAATAGAGTATCAGTGCATTTCGATAATAATAAATAAAATAAAAAATTAAAATAAAGGACTCTGCGTCATCTTTCTACTCACTACTTTGAGTTATCGATGAATGCGAGAAGCCTCATGAATATTTCTATTCACGAAAAATGGAATTTTATCAATAATTTGTTCTATAGCCCAAAGATTATTTCTTTAATTGTATAGAGAGTTGTAAAATAAAGACTAACTTTCTAGAATGCAATTCTTGATTGAAACAAATTACAACATTGAATGATTTGAAACTATAACCCAAAACACTACTTAGTTTAAAAAAAAAAAACAATTTGATGGGTTTGATTTTTTATTCCATAAGGATACTCAGTGGTATTACATTACTTGAACTAATATTTTATATTGTTTTAGCTGATGTTGGAGCCACACCTTTCGGTTTAAACTCAATAGGTGGTTTAGCAGGCCTTGAAAGTCTGGGTCTAGGTCAAAGCACGTTCATGGATTTGCAGGTAAGTTTAAATCATTCACTGAATTTTATTATAACTTTTTGCCAACCTGAGATTTCCCATAATGTCAATTGAAATCGTGATTTCAAACTTGTAAAAGGCATTGAGAGCTTTGTAATATCTTTTCTTGATTTTGAACATATCGAACAACAAAAATGCGTTCCATATCCATGGAATATATTGGTAAGACTATCTACTTCCAAGGAGGTTCACACTTGTCGGGAAAAGATTATATACAATACATGTTTTGACTCATTCCTACTGTAGTACATAGAAACTAGTCTTGGGCATGCCCACCATGAGCTGCTGATAAATTCTTAGAAATCGATATGTATGTACATTAAATATTTTCATAATACTTTTCCTATTACAATCCAAATTGAGGTCAAGGTACAATATGTAAATACAACAGAATACACAAGCGTTATTGTTTAAAATTAAAATAAATTAGTCTAACCATGAACATAAAGTTACTTACTTATTTCTATGTGATTTCTTTCATTCTACTAATCTAAAATGTATTTTGCGATGTTTCTACTCCTTTAATTTTCCAACTTTTTGAGAAGTCTTGGATCCAAACAAACGAAAAAACAAACATTTATTATAATGACGCCTCTTATTGTCCTCTTTTCGCCAGTAACTTTGCTGATTCCACTTAATACACCTTAAACATTCAAGCACATTCAAACAAACATAATAGACAAAAGTGATATTCTATTTTCAGGCTCGAATGCAACAGGAACTTCTATCTAATCCGGACATGTTGAGACAAGTACTAGACAATCCACTTGTGCAGCAGATGATGAATGACCCGGAGAATATGCGCTCACTCATCACATCCAACCCACAGATGCAGGATTTAATGGCTGTAAGTACACTAGTGTATTCAGCCTAGCAGTCGGTTAATTTAGTAATAGAGTAAGTTACTTCTTATCTTAAGACATTGAGACCCCTCCGTGCCTCGGAGAGCACGTTAAGTCGTCGGTCCCGGTTGTCATACTAACATCTATGGCAGTCGTTAGGGGTAGTTGGAGCCCTAAATCAAAAATCCGACCGGTCTAACTACAGAACTTCGATATCGTTCATGGGTTGTGAAGGTCAGATGGCAGTCGCTTCACGGAAAATATCGAAGTTCAGCCGAATCGCAGTTTGACTGGAAAGCCGACCCCAACTGAGTTGGGAAAAGGCTCGGTGAATGATGAGTAAGTTACTTCTTATAACATTAGCTATCTGCCAGTGAAAGAGCCATTAAAAGGAGTGCCCAGCCCTTTGAGAGAATTCCAGGAACAAACAATAGACTGAAAACATATTTTGAATAGATATTGATTTTTTATGTAAGTACCGAATATACTTTCATATTATTATGCACTAGTGAACGCCCGCGACATCGTCTGCGCGAGGTTACTTCTAGTAGTCCTATTAAACCAAAATTCATATATTTGCGATTTAGGCGTAATCGACCGACGGAGTTGAAAATGGAAAGTTAAAAAATAAAACATAAAAGATCAAGAACATGAAAGAGGTATAATGCCAGTGTAACAGACATCATTTAAAACATGTTTCGAAAAAAAAAAAAAGTGTGTGTGTGTCAGCTCCGACGCACGACTGGAGTTTACTCCTTAAGTACGAGTATCTAACCATAACAAATTAGAAAGTTGCGCACTAGAGGTGCGCACCAAAAACGTGACACGATTTTCGTTACTTGTTAGTAGGTTTTACCCCTCGGATTTTTCTCATACCGGGCGCCTTATATATGAAAATCGATTCTTAAGGAGTAAACTCCAAAAAAGAATCCTACTCGAAGGACTTTTGTTAGGTCTTATACTCAATGTACTTTTATAAAAACAAAACGAAGTGTCAAATTTAATTTCCAAAAACTTGCAAACAGCCCATTTTTTTGCCGACCTTATGAGATATTTACCATCATATTTTGGCCAATTTACACAATAACTTCATAAATTATGGCCTATGTGTTATTCTGATGAATGAACTACATTATTGTCGAGTCTCATTAAAATCCGTTCTGTAATTTTCGTGGAGAAGAGTCACAAAGATCCAAACATCCATCCATACAAACTTTCCCCTTATTAGTAGGATGTAGTCAAAAGCTGTTAATATTTGGAATTACAAAACGGACACTTCTTTGATAGAATAAGAGCCAGTGACTGGCAGATTTACGTAATGTTGTATAGGTTACGCCATTGAAAAAAAAAAGATGTAGTTAACCACTATTGTACGTTTAGGTCTTCTTTCTTCTCATACTGTGATTGTACCTACTCGTACTTCTATAATTAAATGTTCGGTGCCACGACCGCAACTCCATACTCACTGATCGTTCTTACCTGTGTTATGCTTTGAGAACGTTTCAGCTTTTACAAAAGTCTGTTAATGTTGACCATGCTGAATTTCTTGCCCTTCTTCTCGGGTGTGTGGTAATCGAATAGGTGGATTTCTTGATCGTCAAAAAATGAGTATTAACTGCTCCTATTTTGAATAAAAATATTTTGATTTTATTTGGCAGTTGCTGGCTCTTGGTATTACCATATTGAATCAATATTCCGCATGTCGCGCAGCGCATAAAAGGCATATTACACCATCCTAATTTTAGGATAGTGTAATATGCCTTTAAACAGTTTTGGTAGGCAAATTGTACACCGTATCAGATTCAAAAGTTTCGAGAATAATATTTGCATTTCAATGTTAGGATAAATAAAAAGGTCATCTTTTACAATTCATACATATTGTATTATCTTCAAATCTTGACGGAGACTTACGAATCGGAAGGGTATAATCACATTTAGGACGTCGAAAACCGTTCATGTCCTAAATCGGATGTTCCTTCCTAAATGTGATTAAACTTCTCTAAATTTAGGAACGACTAAATATCGGATCCTAAATTTAGGAGAGTGTAATATGCCTTTAAACAGTTTTGGTAGGCAAATTGTACACCGTATCAGATTCAAAAGTTTCGAGAATAATATTTGCATTTCAATGTTAGGATAAATAAAAAGGTCATCTTTTACAATTCATACATATTGTATTATCTTCAATCTTGACGGAGACTTATTGAACCGAACTGTTTAAAAATCTAAATCTATAATGGTAGTATTCCAATAATACCTAGGAGATCCCTCAAGCCAGTGTAGTGTGCTTAAAAGTTACTCTATATCTTACAGCAGGGACTCCCTCTGGTGTCAGAATATAACCGTGTTTGGCAAATTCTGCTTCACAATGCGTGCGCCCGTGCCGTGTCAGAATATCAATAACTATAATCAATACAATACAATACAAATAAAACTATAATCCTACAATTGCCAGACGTCGTTACGGCTTACCATAAGGCGGACGGCGTCAATTTGGCGAACATAATATAAAAAAAACTTAAATTCCATAATAAACAGCGATCCTATCCTATGTAAAGCTTTAAACTCGCCAGTCCGGGCTCCAATAAATCGTTAACCAAATATCTTGTAATTGCAGAGAAACCCCGAGATCAGTCACATGCTGAACAACCCAGAGCTGTTGCGTCAGACTATGGAGCTAGCACGTAACCCCGCCATGTTGCAGGAACTTATGCGCTCCCACGACCGGGCACTCTCCAACCTTGAAAGTATACCAGGTAATACATTTGTTTGAGGAATCCCTCATTTCCTTACACCCTCTCTTCCATAGCGCTCGGAAGAGTTTGTCGGTAACCAATTCCAATTATGTACCAGGAAATATCAAAAAATTACATGTGACTGAAATATATTCTGTGATATCATTGGTGGATTGAAGTTGACACTGCAATACTCATAGAGCGGGTCTGTTTGTCGAATCATTTGGGTATCTTAGTAGACTTTTTGTTATATGAATAGTTAGGCTCGAGTTCAGAGTCACGTTAACACTTTGATCCGGAAAATAACCAGCCTTTTGGTCCGGAGAGGCATGAATCAGGTTTTGAATGAGATCTCTATGTACTATTATGTTTAAAAGAAAAAAGAATAGGGAATTTTCTATAGATTTTCTTTAACTTTGTCTCACAATTTGTGTCGATTAGAAATTTGAATGATGTAATGTTTCAGGTGGTTACAACGCTCTGCAGCGTATGTACAGAGATATACAAGAACCCATGTTGAATGTAGCTAGTAGTATGGCTGGCAACCCGTTTTCTGGACTTGTGGATAATTCTGGTCAGTTTTAAAACCTTAATTTTATTTCATTTAGGTTTAACGCAATCTTCAGCTAATAAGTGCACAGCATACACACAGTATAAAATCAATAACTATGTAAGTGTTCGGAGTATCTACTATAGAGTACCGTGAAGTAGTTTGAATAAAAAACCGCATTTATTAAATACTAGCAACTCGTAGCTAACTTTTTTTTTTTTTTTTTTTACTTTTTGTCAAATTTCTAATCTTATCGCACCACTTGAGACCACGACGGTGTGCCACACTTGACCGTGCGACTCTTAGTTTAGGAGGAGAAGCGGCTTCACTGGCGTATTATATATATAGACTAGAGAATTTTTAAATTTAATAAGGATTTCATGAGAGATTTTCTCATTGGTTTTACTCACTAAGTCACTAATAATAACCGTTGTAAACAGATGGAACGAATCCCCAACAAGGGGCAGAGAACAGACAGCCACTACCGAACCCGTGGCAGCGTGGGGGCGGGGCTGGAGCCGGGGCTGCCCCGGGGGCGGGTGGCGCGGCCCCGGGGACTCCCACCCCCCCGGGGCTCATCAACACGCCGGGCATGCAGTCGCTGCTGCAGCAGATGTCCGAGAACCCGCGGCTCATGCAGTCCATGCTGTCCGCTCCCTATACCAACTCGATGCTGCAGGCCCTGGCCGCCGACCCTGATATGGCGTCACAGCTTATTAATCAGGTACGACTTTGTAAATACTACTTAGCACCTGGTAATGGCATCTGGGATGTACAAAGTGACTGGCGAAATATTAAACCTTGACACAAAAACCGACTTCAAATTCCAACAATTATTTGGTCCAAATAATTGTTGGAATGGTATTGGTCACAAGGGAAACAGTAGCTTTCAATTCAAATCAAAAATTTTAAAATTGGTTCACCCATCCAAAAGTAAGAGGTATCAATCAATCTGGTATCTGTTGTAGTTGGAGATCTGGATCTATCTCTATATAGGTCTTAAAGTTACTTGGATATTTCATCGTATGCTCTGGCCGACCGGGTGCCCTGGGTCACTGAAATCTTGTTTGATCCTACGTCTGTATAACAGCCAAAACCGACTTTTAACAAACTCTCTCCGGGTGTTTTAGTTTTGTCGTTCCCGCTTCCTGTGGGAACAAATTACTGTAATAAAAACAAGCCTGTTACTCAGGGATAATGTAGCTACATATCAGTGATGGAATTTTCAAAATCGGTTCAGTAATTACGAAGCGTCATTAAATATTTCCGCTTTATGATATCATTATAGATAGATAAACAACACCACAGAAACAAACTCAATACTTAGGGCGTTTGTGCACACGGAATTTAACTTTTTGGGGTTTTTCAGACCACATCGGACCGGAATATTCAGTGTAGTGCACAAACACCCTTATTTACAAGGCTTTGTTGTTACAGAACCCCATGTTCGCGAATAACCCCCAACTGCAAGATCAGATGCGAACAATGATGCCGCAAATGTTAGCGCAGTTACAGAACCCTGAGATGCAATCGATGATGTCTAACCCACAGGTAAGAAACACATTTATACAATATACTTTCCTTACAATTTTTTTTTAAATCGCGACATTTTATTTTAACCGCACCATCTCCTCATAAAAGAAATCAGTTGTGTTTTTCTTAAAAATTAACAAGTAAAAAAATTACAATTATTTTTAATAATATATTATCAGAAATAATCTTATCAGGATGATATCAGTTGGCATCTTGTGTTTAAAACTTTCTTTTTGATAAATTTCTTCGTCACATTGTGTTTGTAGTCAGTATTGTATATGAGTCGTTTCAAAATGAATAAAGGAAGTATATAAGGTCAAATAATGTTCGGAATGCGACCACATGGAAAGCTCTAGCTTCCAATTTAAAAAAAAAAAATTTGTTCACCCAATCACAGAATATGTAAGATAACGAAAACAAAAAATAACATATTGTCGAATTGAGTCGAACTCGGTAAAAAAGTACCTTGTAATTAAAAACAAAGCAATCAAAAAACCATCACAATGACATATTAATTTATAATGTTAATGTTAATTTATAATGTTAATGTTAATTTATAATGTTAATGTTAATTTATAATGTTAATTTCATGTCACACAGGCCCTAAACGCTCTGCTTCAAATCCAACAAGGGCTAGAACAGTTACGCACTGCCGCCCCCACCCTGGTCAACAACCTGGGCATGGGCGTGGGCGCGGCCACCGCCGTCCCGCCCGCCCAACCGCCGCCTACCGCCCAGGCCACCCCGCCGGGCCAGCCTCCCAGGCAGCAGAACCCGGAGCTATTCACACAGGTATGTACCACTGTATAAGCCGCGCACGATGTGAGTGGGATAGAACCTTTTCAAATTAACCGCTCCGTGACGAAAAGTATGGATAACAAAACAGTATTGTAGGTCATTATGATGTCACCAACGTGGCCGCCAATCCCATTGTCATCTTGCGCGGCTTATACCTCTGGATATTGTGAGTTAACTAACTGAGCGTCAGTTAAGATGCACTTCCACTGACAATTAGTGAAACAATATATCTCAGTAACACAAATGGATCAATGTGGAGCAACTAAGCTCCATTTACAGCTTTGCCTCAATTTGTAGCAACAAAATATTTTGTGCTAGTAACAGAAATGAATAGTGATGGGTCAATGACCAAATTTTAACCTCTACCTTTATTATTCTGTTTAAATATCTTGAGGGTATTTCTAATTTCTTTTTGACTTCACCGCTCTGAACAAGTCTTAGTAACATAAACAAACTTGTGGACCCTCTATAGTCAAATGCTAAAAGTCGATGCACACTTTGTATTCCTTCGGCCGTATACAGGTGTCCCACGACCATGCCACATGGAGGGCAAGTACCTTAAATATTGTATGAATATAATTAAATGCGGATGATGTTCTTTTATAAATGGAATATTTCATGTCCTTCTTCTTTTTTAAGATACTAAGTTTCTTATAAATAAAAAGTTGTTCCCATGAAACCGTTCAATATATCAAAAAATCATAAAAACAAGTATTGTTTTGTTGGATTCCTGGTTCACACAGGTGATTATTTAAAAATCTATGAATGCAGTTAAAATTGTTTTTAAAAATAATATAAAGTCGCCTATCAGTATTTTTTCGATCTACAATATTTAAAGTACTTTCCCTCCATGTGACATGGTCTTGGGACACTGGATAATATTTATTTAAGCTCAATTTGAGAATTAAAAATAAATACTGGATGACATTAAAAAAGTGATCCCAAACAGTTATTAGTATGCTTGCTCTTAACTATACTGAAATCACGTACATTATACATTAGAGGTCACTTTTGCCCTATATGTACCGTCGACGCTTCGGAAACAAGTGTACCTCGAGTCAAAGCTAATATGGAATGACCCTTATAGGACATGGGAGTGAGTTAGATCATATGTTTTGGACGTATTAGACCAACATCTTTCGTTCCATCCGACTTTATACCAAAACCTAATGCACGCATAGTTATATGTTAGGTACGTATAGTAAGGCCACTGAGACGAGACAAAAAATGTAAACAAAGCTTCGGGGGTTTAAAACATTTTTATTTGTTTTTTACTTCCGTATTCCATAAGCTGACGTCTGTATTAGACGTGTATGATTCGTTGGCAGAGTCCGAATCAGACGTATTTATAACAGAACTATTATCATGTTGACAAATGGTTGACAACTACGGTTCTAAATGTTTACCTGTATCATGAACCTCTACCTCTTTTATTTTCTACTTTCATTAATGCCATCGCTTCAGATCTTCAGTGTGCGTATAACTTGTATGCAGACGACTTACAAATTTACAGCCATGCTAGTGTAGACAACCTCCTGCAAGCCATACACAGAGTGATGCTGACTTAAAACGCTTTAAGTGACAGGTGCGACCGTTTCGGGTTGGAAGTGAATCCGGGCAAATGTCAGGCCATATTGATAGGCACCAGTCGTATGTTGGGTAGGCTGAATGTTGTAGTTGCTCTGTCAAGAACTTGGGTTTACACTTTGATGCCAATCTAAGCTGGAGAGCTCAAGTCACTAGTGTAGCCCAGAAGGTGACGGGAACGTTACGAGCACTTTATCGCCTGAAAAATGAAACACGCAACGACAGCTCTCGTCGATGTCATTAGTGACCTTATCACTCGATAGTAATAAGGACAGAGATAATAATCGAAATGTCACTCAATAACGGTTCGTGTTAACAAAAATTATCTCGTTTCGTTGGCCTTACTTTAAGTATCTACACACAGTTTGTTCTTGACAACACTTTCTCGACAGGCAATATTGTTTCGACAGAGTTCTAGTAGGTGTTTGCGTCTTAATAAAAGAGTTAGCTCCCTATTATACTAGTAAAAATGTAATAGACCCGTTTTCACATTTTTGTCATCGCGACGTAACTAGTGATGTACGTACGACTCGATACGATACTCACGATAAACGATTAAGTTTGTAGGAGTATTTGATTATCTTTGTAAAGTGCATTTGATTAAAGTTCTGATTAGAAAATTTTAATTTGACTTTCATCATCATTCATCATTCACCGAGCCTTTTCCCAACTCAGTTGGGGTCGGCTCTCCAGTCTAACTGCGATTCGGCTGAACTTCGATATTTTCCGTGAAGCGACTGCCATCTGACCTTCACAACCCATGGGCGATAACGAAGTTCTGTAGTTAGACCGGTCGGATTTTTGATTTAGGGCTCCAACTACCCCTAACGACTGCCATAGATGTTATTATGACAACCGGGACCGACGGCTTAACGTGCTCTCCGAGGCACGGAGGGGTCTCAATGTCTTAAGAAATGGTCACCCATCCTAAGACCGGCCTGAGTCGATGTTGCTTAACCTTTGCAATGTGTTAACATTGTCGGTTACCACTAGACCACGAGCCCCTATTTGACTTTCATATTGTATAGTATTTTGAAAGTGCTTATACAATTACTTTTGACAACTTTTATATTTGGATTTATTATACATATTATGGTAATACTATTGTAATTTGTTTACAGTATATTTTTAACTTCGTATTTCAATATAAATGTATACTAATCACGTATATATTTATCGTACAGTTTATGCAACGTATGATGTCGGCGATGACCAACAACCAGGCGAATCCCCAAGTACCTCCTGAGCAGCGCTACTCGCAACAGTTGGAACAACTCACGGCTATGGGCTTTCTTAACCGTGAAGCGAACGTGCAAGGTGAGGTCTCATGTTCAGTTTACACGCGTGTCGACGCTTGACCAACGTCGACAAACACCAAATCTTCACAAACACTTGGATGTCATTCAGAGTTATGAGTACGTCTCAGTCTGTTCCGGACCGCCTGTGCAGACGTGTGCTCCATCTATACTACTAATATAAAGAGGAAAGATTTGTATTTTTGTGTGTATTGTTTGTAATGAATAAACTCAAAAACTACTGTGCCGATTTCAAAAATTCTTTCACCATTGGAAAGCCGCATTCACCCTGAATAACATAGGCTAGTAATGAATATAATGCTATGCAAAGTACTTATGAAATCTAAACTTAAGTATGGGATGTCGGATATATGTGTTTACTTGGGATTTTATAAAACACACACACACACACACATACATTTCACGCCTATATCCCTGAAGGGGTAGGCAGAGGTGCTTTACACACCCACAATTTGCTAGTATTTTTAGTCTCACGTAATAGGGGGCAAGCCTATTGCGTAATAGGGGGCAAGCCTATTGCGTAATAGGGGGCAAGCCTATTGCGTAATAGGGGGCAAGCCTATTGCTTAATAGGGGGCAAGCCTATTACGTAATAGGGGGCAAGCCTATTGCGTAATAGGGGGCAAGCCTATTGACGTCACCGGGCACATTTATAATGGGTTATGTTCAAAATAGCCGAATGAATTTAATACTACAGTGTCCCCACTAGGATACTTTTATCCCATTAATGTGTTCCCACGGGAATAGGTAATAAGAAAACTAATCAGCTAATGAATACATATCTTTGTTTCCAGCACTGGCCGCAACGTTTGGTGACGTGAACGCAGCCGTAGAAAGGCTACTAGCCCTCGGTCAGTTGTCTATGAGCTAACACTCCCGCCTCTAACTACATACACGTCCATAAACTCCGACTGTTTGTTTGCTTACACCATGTTACTATTACAATTACTTGTACTTTTCTGTTACAAAACACGAAGCGAAAATTATAATTAACAAAACATATTTTTTTGTTATTTTCCTTTCGTGTGCAAAATAGTAAAATATAGTTCGTCCAATGCAAAATTTGCGTGACTACACATTACTTTTTTGCTGATAATTATTTTGTATTTTTAGATACAATAAAATGTAGGTATTTATATTGGCGGACATGTATAAAATAAAATCTTTGGTTATTATGATTAAAAGTAATAAAATATAATATTAAGAAATAAATATGTCGAAATGAGAATACTTGTCTTAAATTGTTTACTTTTTTAATTGGACTGTCTCTCGCCATGTTGGATTGGAAGCTTCTAGGTTATATCAATGATAAATAACAGCGAGTACTAATAGCAGGAATGAAACAGAAATTGAATTTATGTTGTAACTGAAAAGTGAAAGAGCTTGACAGACACACTACAGAAACATTACTCTCCAACAACAGTTAGGTAATATCACGCGTTTATTAGATAGGGCATTTTTATTTAATTTCAAATATTGACTATTTGTAATACAATTACATTTTTATTTCAAATATATTCACTATTTTTTTTTTTGATGTCGGTTAAAACTTTAAAATAATTCTTACAGCCATATTCTAAACTGTCCACTCACGAAGTGGTTTGACTGAGATGGATGGGATAGCTATAATTTACTTTAAATAAAGAAAATAACCGATATGACACAACGGCAGGATGGTGAACCAACCTATGTATAAGATTCTCCGGGTGCAACTGATAATTTGGACACGAGCTTTAAGTGGTGCATATTTTACTTTACTTATATTCTTTTACATATTTTCATTCTATTTCACGGCATTTATGAAATACAAGAATGTTATTTCATATTATGCGATTGTATGTATTTAAACACTTAACTACTAATATATTTATTTATAGCCAACACAACCCCCCTATTGCGACACCTTTACGACATCCAAACGTTGTATGTAAGAAATCACTTTTAGTGATGAGACCGCTATTTGTACATTATTGAAACCTGATTTTTTTGTTATGTATTTTGTATTGATACTTACTTACAATAAAGTTTATTATATTCTATTCTCTTATCCTGAGATTCCAACGGTAGCGAAGAGTCAGAAAACTTAACTAAACTAGAAAATTTATTATTGTTAAATATGTATATGTATTATTATTTTTTACTTTAAATTTTCACATAAAATATATATTATAGCTTCAATTGTTATAGCGTCATTTTACAAACCAATAATTTTGGTAGATAATAAACTTCAACCCAATGGTGTAAGTAAATACAAGTTAGAGACAACAATTTTAACATTCTTGAATTCAATGAAGTATGTGTATTTGTGCGTGTCGAGTTTTCATTTATACATAAATATCTAATTTATAAGTAATTTTTCATTCCTTCTTGTTTTAGGCAATACACAAAATTGTTGTTAATGCATTAAGTAACAATATTTAAGCAATTTCTTTGTGTTAAATAACACGATTCACAATTTTATTACTATATAAAAATATGGGTGTCTCTGTAATATTATTGAATGCGTCCATGTTAACATGTGAACTCGCAACGCTTAGAACGTAAAAATAAGTTTATGTAAATAGTTTTGCTTTTTTGCTATGAGAAAAATTGTAAAGATAAAAGCAAATTCAAAATAAACTATGGTTTGTAAGGATACGAAGATTATTATGCACATAATATATAATTTTCACATGTTTTTACCTAGTTGGTACTTTTAGTCACAATTTGAGGGAATATAAATGTAAGGTTGACTGATTGTTTCACCTACGTACTCGTATACATTATATTGGTTTATTGGTCAATAATAATGGAAAAATAATAATATATCCGGTTTGGTTAATATTCCACTTTTGTTTTGTCAGTAGCCATAAATTATTTTTTTATTTCGTTGTGGTGGTAATATAGTTTTATAATAAACTTTCATTTTTAGCCTATTGTAGTGGTTTTATAGGTCAATAAATTTAATTTGGATAAAGTATGAGAGTACTATATTGTTGCTCAGTTTTGTACTAGAATGTTAAATTATTCCGAAGTGTACACCTCACTAAATGTGAAACGTTAATGTTAGGAGAGGAAGTATTTATGTAGTCGCACCTTTATTCGTAGTCAGTAGGTACAACTTTCTACTATTTGTATGACATCTTCAAACATTATTAAATACACATTATGTACTATGAATTTGTGGTTACACTATAACTGATTTTTTTGGCAATTTCATACTGATTGAAAGTAAATTCTTTTTTTTTCTATATTATCGTATTAATTTGAGCTTCTAAATTAACCGTCGATGTATCTGAATAAGCGTGTACTCTGTGATGTATTCTTCGAATCGTTTGAATCTGGGTGTAACAATATTATTACGTGACAAAACAGCAATTATTAAAAATAAAGTCTAAAATGTTGTTTTATTTCATTAATAAATATCATATTAATTGCATGGTGCCTTGTAACGGCAATAAATTATTACGGGGAAGGAACAAAACTACTGCCAAAATGTGCTTATGAAACTAACCTCTGCCCATACTCTGCTTACCCCCTCGAGATATACATAAGTGTATGTCACTTCATGTCACATTAAACCCATGATGGTACCACTGCTATGAGGAATTATCTTTACTTGTGATTCAACCCATGAAGTTCTTGTTTCTTTGGGCGAACTAGTTGGAAGAGGTTGCATTCCGATCAGTGCACCACACGTCGCAGCGTTGACTGTCCTGGTGTGTGTGCTATGTCGCGACACAAAGTTACAAACGAACGATAGCTAAGTGTCGTGTCGACTCGATACTGTATTCATGTTCTTGCTGCACAGTTCGGAAACTTTTTGTGCAAAACAATCTATGAGGGGAAACCCTCATAGATGGTTTTTCCCAAAGAGTTATGTAGCCAGGATAAGATTATTATTAAAAAATGCGCTGTCATATGTTCGAAATGTCAATGTCAACCCAAGGGTCAGGGGAATCGGGAATTTTTTGACAGAAAGGCCAGGCAATGTTTATGGATATTGGACTTCTAGTCGAGCAAAAAGGAAATGTTATTTAAATGATATGTTACTGATTATGAATTAACTTGATTAAGGAACCGTTAAACAGAAGGTAACAGGTTTCTACACACTTACTCTTGCATTAGAACATAGAGCATGTAGCATAAAATAAAAATAAAATATTGTTGCAGATAGAACCATGTATTCACCACGACAAAAGATTCTGTGGTTTGCATTTAATTCACGAATCGTCGTAATTATACTACAAGCAATAAGTAATCTGATTATACCGGATCATAATGCTAATGTTTTCGTGAGTCCAGAAGATCCTAACCTACGCGAAACGTACGCTGACATAATCGTAAATAAATTATTAGGCGGGATGAAAAGGTGGGATGCACAGTATTTTATACATATCGCCCAATACGGATACACTTATGAGAATTGTTTACCTTTTTTTCCATTGTATCCTTTAGTTGTTAGGTATGTTGGCTATGGAATAAATAGTTTATTTGGTACATTTTTAAATTTTCATAGTACTTTATTGATAGCTGCCACAGTCTTAAATATAGTAATGTTTATCAAATCAGCAGACGTTCTACACAGATTGAGTTTAAGAGTGTTACGTAGTGAATGCAGAGCATATAAATCAGTAGTTCTATATTGTATTAATCCAGCTAGTATATTTTTCTCTGCACCATATTCAGAAACATTGTTTGCATGGATGTCTTTTTATTCAATGTTTAAATGTACAGAAAATGAAAGTTTACGGTTTGCTAATATTGATATAACAAGTAGCTTGCCTACAGGTCTCTCAATGATCACTAGATCTAATGGCATAGTTAATCTAGGGTTCATACTTTATACTAGCTTTAAAAATGTTGTAGAGAGAACTTTACCTGAAATTGTGTACAAATATAGGACATTGAAGCACAAGTTGATATTGCCTTTCTTGTTGTTGCCATTGTTAACATCATTCATATCATTATCTTTGACTGTGATATTAGCAGTGTTGCCATTTCTTCTTGTTCAAACATATAACTATGTAAAATATTGTGTGCCCAGTGATCACAATTTACCTGAGTTTTTATCTACTAGTGAGTATGTTTTACCTGGTACTGCGCAGAGTCCATGGTGTAATGACTCTTTGCCCATGTCATACTCCTATGTACAAAGTCATTATTGGAATGTTGGCTTCTTAAAATATTATAAATGGAAACAGGTTCCTAACTTCACTCTTGCCTCACCGATTATACTTATATTACTGTACCATACCTTATCATACATTGTTAATAATATTAAAATGTGTTTAAGACTTGGATTGAAAACTAACATATTTGGTTATACTAATAGATTGGCTTATAGGCCAAAGCAATATTCTAAATGTTTTGGGGCCAATGATCCTGCCATGTTCGTTTATATAGTTCATACATTTTTTCTTTGTGTATTTTGTATACTCTTTGTACACATTCAAGTGTCAACGAGACTTCTAGCATCTGCTAGTCCAGTTTTGTATTGGATTTGTTCAAGTAAAATGAATGTTGGACCTACACCAACTTCAGATCAAAATACTATTAATGAACACTTCCGTCGTATAGGTATCGGCAAGAGAATTCCCTCACACCATTTGTCAATAGCTAATTTAGAGGGTATTGATAATATGTATAGCAAGTGGAAAACATTTATTATATCACGAAGAATGCCAGATTTCCAGTCTCGTTTGATACAATACTATTTCATAGGTTACTATGTTATCGGCACAATTTTGTTTTCAAATTTTTTTCCATGGACATAAATTCGTACATGTATGTACTTTCTATCTTATAAACATATCTGCTGGGTTTCTTTTAGGGCCAGTTTATTTTAAACATATCATTTACATATATCTACCTAAAAATAACATTCCATATCAATATTGATAATCGCCATTAATAGTTAAAAATATTTGCTAAATTGCCTTATTAATTATATTACATAATATTATAACAGATTGAAATAATTGCCTTATTATAAAATTATAGATTCATAAGGCATGGCATTGTATTTAACTTTGAAATAAATAAAATCAAACTATGCAACTATAAGTAAAAACACCATTTATTATTTTATCTACTCTTATGTCCTAATATTCAAATTATGATTCGAAAATTTGACATATAAAGGCTATGCGTATGACACTGGTACTATAAAAATTAAAAAAATATTTTATGATACAGATTTTCTATGTCATTTTCTCCAAAACTGTAACATAAGCCCCCCAAATACGGTACAATTCATCGTTGCGATCCATCGCTACCGACCGATCCAAACGATTGATCTGTAGTGTTGCCGCTCATACACGAAGCGATTGGTCGTTACGATTGATCATTTATACATTTGAAATGGAACGATAAAGACGTGCTCAAAAATTCAATACGTGTCCTGTAAAATGGAAAATGAACTTCTTTTCTCGTCTGTGGCGGTTACTTTTAGTATGTTACAGAAGAAAATAAGAAAACCTGGTAAAGTGTGGGTTAAGAAATGGGTATTAAAGCGATATCAGTATTCACATGTAAATATTTTAAATGAATTAAGGAACAAAAATCGAATCGTTGATCGCAAGAACCAATACACTATCGATTCATCGTTACGATATTCATGATTGCATGGGTTTTTGTTGCGATCTCCGATGTCGTCTGCGATCAAGTAAATCGTAACATACATTACAGATCCGTCGTTTCGATCGGTCTAAGGCGATGGATCGTAACGATGAATCGTCCCGTATATGGAGGGCTTAAAGTAACCTTTTATAAAATACAGTGTATAAAAAAGAATATAAAAAAGGCTAAAAACTTTCCTCCATATCGTAGACCATACTACCTTGTGTTATGTATGACTTCTTCCAAGGTCGGGCGCCATAAAAAAATCTTCGAAAAACTTTTTGGTTCATACAAATGGCGAAATAGGCACTAATTTTACTTCCTCCCTTTTTTTTACTTTATAAAAATACACCCCGGTTCTTATACTTACAACTATTGTGGAAAACTTCTATAGCTCGTATTAGAATCTAGCAACGCCATCTATCGGTCATAGTGCGAACTATTGATTTTGTTAAGAATAAAAAGCCTAAACGTATGAAATTTGTTAAAGTACCGTGTATGAAACTGCACATACTTAGGTATTAGAACACTCGTAGGATATATTGCACAAAAACACATAATTTTCCACTGTTATAACAGCGGAAAAGTATAATGTGTTTTTGTGCAATATGTGTAGCAGATTCCACCAAGTGCCGTCAATTGACAGTATAAATAGACTCGTAGGATACTATAAAAAAACTCGACAAGTTTTTTTAAATCTAGTCGTGTTCTAAGAACCCTCTTTATGTGTTTCATAAACTACTATAATAGTATAGAAATACTATTAAATAATAAATGGTGTTTTTTATATTGTTATTTAATAAGTATTAATGCGTTGTACATTCTAGTCATTTTGTTTATTATTATGTACTTTGTGGATAGGTACCTACTTGAACTTTATTATTTATGTAATCTTACTATTAATGTATTACCAAAGAATAATCGTCATTTCCATACCGTTGGCAACCCTATCGGGAAAATACGATTTTTTGGTAGCCTTACATCCGGACCAACTCCAGGTAACGGGTTATCCATTATTAACGACCCTGTATAATGTATTTCTGCAGAGATTTGTTTGTTAATGTTTCTCTGCAACATTTTATTTCGTTTGATATTACGGACTGGGTATGTCGTTTTGCTACCATATTAGTATTTTATGTATAAAGCCAAAGACAATATTGCTAAAGCAGATAGGTATAAAACCTAAGTATTTATATGTTGTAAGCTAGAGTATCTATCTATCTTATACAAGAATGTTTGATGACAATTGATTAATATTAGAATATTAATATGATTCTAGGCTGAGAAATGTCTTTATCAGAATGTATATGTTTCGAAATACGAGTAATTAAATTCACCGCTCCTCAGTAAGCATGGCATGGTCAACTTTAGTCGATGGACCTTTTAAACCAACAATATCTCAGATCACATGGTCAAAAAAGAAGGAGGTTCTCAATTCAGCTGTTTTATTTTGTTTTTGTCCTCATATCTTTGGAATGGGTGAACAGATTTTGAATTTTTTTTTAATGAAAGCTACTACTTCCCAAGTCCTATTTTAATTTTGGTCCCATTCCGTCAATTATTCCCATTTCGGTAATTTGAATTCGGTTGTTGTGTCCATTTTTGACGTGTATTTTTCCTACAACATCATTGGTTGAATCGACTAAAACTGACACTGCTACAACCCCGCAGGTTTGATATAAATATAAGTGAAACATAGATTACTGTTTACGGGATCAATACCTATAGCGTAGTAATATTCTGTGCCTATAGATGATAAATTAATCAATTATAATTATCAATAAATTCCAGGACATAATTCCAAAAGACACCTAACTCCAGGATAGATTAAAGGGTAGTTAGGAAGTCGTAGGTAGATAAATAGGTATATTGGTAGCTTTGGTTTTTTTTTTGCGCTCCTCTACCTATGGCAGAGCCTATTCGACAACAATATTTATTTAACTAGTCTACCTAACTTTTAACGATAACCCTCACAGGGCTCACTCCTCGTTAACTACCCTTACACCCGTGTTCACAGACGACACTATGAGGCGCGCGGTTACCACGCGCTGTAAAACGGTGTGTTTTGACAGCGCGTAGCCCTCGCGCGGCCCACAGTGCCGCCTGGGAACACGGCGCTTTGTTTTAATTTATCTATCCTCTTTCATTCCTATTCTCTAGTAACTTGGTAGCTTTGGTTAGAAGTGTTTCGTCCCGTAGTCAAGACAGACTAGAACTGTCTGCCGTCTACAAAGACAATAGGTCTATCTATCTATAATAGGACAATATCTATTATTATTCTAAATGGTCCAAGTCATAATTCTGCCAAGGTCAAGATAGAAAATAATGTTAGTTAGTAAAGCAGAACTGTATTACACACCCACACTTTGCCATAAAATAGTTTTTGTTGGTTACACGTAATAAGGGGCAAGCCTATTGAAGCAAAGTCTAGAGAAATTTACCTATTTAGAAAAGGACATTCTTAGCGTAGTTGAATTTTTAATTGGTACGTCTTGTCTGACTAAAAGTGGGCGTCGGATGTTTGCAGCATGCGGCACGCGACAGGTGCGACAAGGCGACAGTAGTGAGTCTACTCGTTCGAGGACGACGTCTACGTGTTGTACAACGAGTCACTACTGCCACAGTCTCACCTGTCGCGTGCCGCATGCTGCAAACATTCCGACGCCCACCTTAAAGAATGCATACCGCATAGCTAGAAATATTAAATAAGTATATCATAATTTCAATCCTAATATGGAATTGACTTATCTACAGAATGAATTTAGTCGTTAAGATTTACTTATAGTTAACTAGTCTTTAGTATTGTAGCATGGGACCACTGTATGAACACTATAACTGGATGTCCGATAAATTGACACGATATGCTACCGAAATAATCTTATATATCTACCTATTTCTCTCAGAATGCGCGCTACATATAAGCTTCTCGACATGTACCTAATAGAGCACATAGCAGCCGTCCATTTCATATTATCTAGTAAAAATATTTATCCGTCTATTTAGTATAGTCTCGTCTAAACAGAAATATGTATACGGTATTCACTAAACTAAGTCAAACGCTCTCGACTTGGACGCAGTGCTGGGCCCATAACCTATTATAGCATGCAGAGTTTCGCAGTTAGGTATATAATTAAATAATAGAATGAGAAAATAATATCATCATATACTTAACTACTTAACTGTGAAACTACTATAATATAAATTCTGGTGTAACAGTAGTCTTGGCCTAAAGGTAACAAAGTGCCAAGGTAATATGTATGCAGACTGCAGACCTATACAATTAAACATAGTACCTACCTGAAAATTAGTCTTCTGTACACAAATTAGTGAGTATGCATAGAGTATCCGCTCTACAAACATTACAAATCTCGAGACCATAGTCCCCAAGTATACTATAGTTCAGTGAGTACCGTAACAAAACATTCAAGAATATTATGTATCCATCAATTTTTAAAATAAGCCTTTGCTAACAATGAACTTACGATCGCTTTAAGCCGAAATCTTTTTGAAAATGTTCATAAACTTAGATTTTTAAGACAAAATTACACTTTTTATGATTAGATTTAACGTTTCAATATTATAATAGTCTATCATTAGTTTTTAATCAGTATTATTCTTCAATATTTACAAGAAATTAAAATTTTTATGGTTGTGAATTAATAATGTACTAATTTCTTTTATGATTAGTGCATTCACCTTCTGTTTTATTATGAAATTGGATGAAAATAAATACAAATTAAAAATTTATAATTTTTTTTTAATTTATCATAAGTACAATAACTATAAATACGTATCTAGAGACAAAGTTTTACTGCCTAGGAAATATTGCTTATTGATAAATCAAGTGGCATCCTAACATTGTCTTATTTTAAAGAACTTTGTATACATCTTGAATAAAGTAGGGCAATTTTTATAATTAATTACTATAGCTTATGGAGACAGTTCGGTTATTAAAACTAAACATTCTAAGGCTCACGGCCGCTCGCGTCGTCACTAAATACGAAAATGCTTAACAACTAGTAATCTATAAATTATAATGCACATAAACACCTAAATAACTTAAACATAACACTCATTATTAATATTCCGCGTTGAAATCATTCGCCGCGGATAGGGGAGACCCTAGGGCAGGTTCCGAGTGCGTCAGTCCGGCAGCGGGGTATTCCCCGCCGCCCTCGTTTCCCTACGCCACAGTACCGAGAGCGTCCTGCAACCGCTGTCGAGCGCGTTTCACTCGCTCCTCCTGACGTCGTACGTCATCCTTAGTTATCGTCACCGCAGCTATCAACGGCTGTTCCGGGTTTAAAAAAACACTCGGGTTTTCTAGAATAGACTGTTTGGATCCGTTTTGACCTGTAAATAGAATGAACATTATAGTAATGCAGTTCACACACGGACAGGCCTGCAGGCTCCGATCGATCTAAGACTGCAGGCGGTGGTGGACTGTTGCTCCCTTAAGAAATATGTAATGGTTTTTTCCCGAGGGATAGACTAGACTCATTTTCCCCGTTTTAACCGTTTTCGCATTTTGTGCTTTCAAGGTTGTTGATAATAGGTCTTTATCTATGAAATTGCCGTTTGGACTTTGGTCAACAATGACGAATTAAAGGTGATTGTGGAAGCCGATGATACACAGTCTACGGCTGAATTAGCAGCAGCTTTCGACGTTAGCGTCAAAACAATATGGTCCATTTGCGTCAAATTGGCAAGGTAAAAAAGCTTGCCACTGGACATACCCTCTGCTAGTAACCAGGGACGCCCGGCAACGGACGTTAGAGCGGCCGCGGCCTTGGGCCGCGGAATTAAAAAAAAAATAATAATAAAAAAAAATAAAAAAAATAAAAAAAAAAAAGGTAAAAAAGCTTGACAAATGGGTGCCCCACGAACTCAATGATCGCCAGCGCGAAGTACGCGTCGAGACATGCCTTGCATTGCTCAACAGACACACAAATGAAGGAATTTTGAACGGCATTGTTAATTGCGATGAAAAATGGATTCTGTTTGATAACCGCAAGTGCTCAGCAAGTTGGTTGGATCCTGGTTCAGCACCTAAACAATGCCCTAAACGAACACTTACCCCTAAAAAAGTGATGGTCACTGTTTGGTGGTCTAGCGCCGGTGTGATTCATCACAGCTTCTTACCAAACGGGGTGAGCATTACTGCAGATGTGTACTGTGAAGAACTGAACACAATGATGGAGAAGCTGGCACATCTCCAACCAGCATTGGTCAATCGCTCGTCTCCGCTGCTCCTGCACGACAATGCGCGACCTCATTCTGCATAGCAGACGGTCTCCAAGTTGCAAGAACTGGGGTTGGAAGCTCTCCGTCCGACTACTACTTTTTCCAGAATTTGGATAACTTCGTGGCGGGAAAGAAATTCAATACCCGAGAGGCAGTACAAAATGCCTTTGAAGAATTTGTTGCCTCCCGTCCAGCTGATTTCTTTAAGGGCATCAATAAACTGCCGCTGCGTTGGCAAAGATGCATTGATTGCATGGGTGATTACTTCGATTAATACAAATAAAAAATACATGAAAAAAAATCGTTTAATTTTTTCATACAAAACGGCAATTTCATAGGTAAAGACTATTAATATTCACCTATATAGTCCTAGAATAATAATTTCTCAGTTTTAGCTCCGCTATTAGATCAGTAGGGTAGTGTAATTTTAAATTAACCTACTTTAAATAGGATAATAAATGATACCTGCAATAGGTTGTGATGATACGTGAAGCGCTGTTGCCAGAGATTGGATGATAGTAGCGTCCGAATTATACGGGCCCAATGGTTTGATGTATCTAGGTAACGACGTGGTGCCGATCACTCCATTCGCGTCACACGCAGATAAACCCTGAAACGAGAAAAGATGGAATGTATACCTAGAGATGTATAGTAGGGCCAACTGACTACTGAGTTACATTGTGATGGCGAGCGATTATTATCTCTGTCCCAAATCACTCGTACTCGTACCCAGTAATGACGTAAGTTTGTCGACGAGAGCTATCGTGTACGCTGGCGTCACGATCAAGCTAGCGTACACATGACCGTACTCGAAAACGGCTAATTGTAAAGCGACAGAGTTTACACACAAAAATAGTGCTCTAATACTTCTCCCGCTATGCAAAATTTCATAACGATTGCTCGTGTAGGGACAGAGATATTGAATAAGACTTCAATGACATTCGGAGCTGGCGTTATGGCGTACACATAATAGTTCTTATAGAAAGAGAACTTTTCTTTTAATAAATGCTGTATGTACGAGTATAAATAGTGCGTGAAATTCTGCCTCTATTAGAGTAAACACTTTATGCGAATTCGCAGTGGAATAATTAAAAAATCCATGTTAATTTCTGTTCATAGTACAGGTACAGATATGCTCAAAAGTGATTTATCAAGTTTTTTAAAATACAGAACTAAAACTGAAACGTGATGAAATATTGAACTAGGAGGATATTCGCTTCATTAATTTGTAGATATAGTTCTGAGTGAAAATGAAATAATTGAGAAAATTCAAATAATAGCTTTATCAGAAAAATAACATTTATTTTGCCAAAAACAATTATTTTTTATCACAGTATAACCATATTATTACCGTTTTGTTATAATAATGACAATTTTCATTAAAACTAGTTTTTGTTGCGTATTTTGATATTATTGTGTATTTTATAATTTGTAAACTTACCTAATAAATTGACTGCCACAATGACGTCTTAGTAAAGAAACTAGCGCATCCTTACTTTTTTGATTATTCCACTGCGAATTCGAATAAAGCATTTATACTAATAGAGTCAGAATCACGCACTATTTATACATACAGCATTTATTAAAAGAAAAGTTCCCTTTCTATAAGAACTATTATATGTACGCTGCCATAACGCCAGCTCCGAATGTCATTGAAAAGTCTTCTTCAATATCTCTGTTCCTACAAGAGCAATCGTTATGAAATTTTAATAGTGGGAGAAGTATTAGATCACTATTTTTGTGTGTAAACTCTGTTGCTTTAGAATTAGCAGTTTTCGAGTACGGCCATGTGTTCGCTAGCTTGATCGTGACGCCAGCGTACATAGTGAAATTGGTGTTTATTTCCTAGACTAAAGAGGAAGTTGTTTTTTTATTTTTACACTAATTAGGCAGTATTTACACAGAGTATAGTAACAAAATAGGCAAATTGGCATAGTAACCAACTCGATATAGTTCTTGTGTATGCTAACATAACGGACACGTCTTGGTGGCCTTGCTTTAGGTAACATCTGGCCTGGTAAGTTTTTCATTAGAATAGTGACTGGTAACGTAACGGTAATAGGCATGCCTCCGATTCACTGAGCCTAAAGTGTGGGTGTGTACAGCACCTCAGCCTACCGTCTCGCGGATATAGTCGTGTTTAGTACCAATAACTTACTTCCAATCTCTTTTCCCAGAATAGCTGCTTGGGTTTTTCTTGTGTGCCATGTTTGAGATCAGTTTTTACTTTACTTTCCTGTGTTTTGTAAACTGTTACTGGTTGCTTGAAAATTGATGCAGTCTGACGAATTGGTGGCACCAGAGAAGCATCAGAGCGTACACCCCTGTATTGAAAATTATAAGATTTACCTCAACTTAATTAAAATATAAGAATTCTTGTATGGATCCCAGACTCATGGTTGTTAACCAACAAGTATTTTTAGGCTCTTTAAATGTCGATCAATTATTTATATAATACCTACCAGAATGGATAAATGCTAACCAATATCTTATTTTATGAGCAAAAGTGGAAGAAATCAATGTTCTGTGATTATTCTGTGACATATACATAGTGGGTGGGGTCAGAGATGTCTAACTGACCATTTGCACAGTATATTGTTAGCATTATATCCATTTTGGTAAACAAAATTATATTCTTAACCAAGAGGAATACGGATTATGTTTGCCAGAATAATAATTCATGATAAGGTAGAAATTAAATAATAAAACAATATACATATAAACATGCTACAATTAAACACAAAGTACATGCTACATAAAAGCAACTGAATGTACAGAATATACAACACATTTACTACCACCATTATAGTTAGAAGACTTAACATGTATATGAATATGGAAGTTCTGAAGCATGATCATTATTTAACTTGCACTTGATCTATGATAGAGCCGGGTTGTAGGCCAGCTTTGGTTTAACGACAGTGGGGATATGGGAGCCAAAACGTTTACTATACAAGTTATATACATAATCACGCCAGAGTTTACCTGTGGGGATAAGGGGCATATTATTCGTCCACTTTTTGCCAGTAACTTGGCTGGTCCCACGTAATAGGTGGCGTACCTATTTCTGCTTACCGAGCATTATGATTGCCATAGCCTTATCTGTGATCGGCTTACTTTTGTCTGTCTTACCCCATACTTTTAGTCCTGTTCAATCAAAAATTCAAATTCATCCTGACAAAAGTCCCGCAGACAGAAGTCCCTTCTCTGAGCAAATACTGATATTTAGTCTAAATGGTATAAATAGGGTTGTTCATATCAGCATAGTAAAAAATTCTACACATTACATCCAATCTACAAATGAGTAGGTTTGGACCTATTTGTAGATTGGATGTAATGTGTAGATTTTTTTTTTATGGATTTTGAATTTATCAAAATCCATAAAACAAAGCACTACTGACTCACACAATGCTGAATAGGTAGAATACTCTATAGAATACTATGTTACGGGCTAGTCTTACTGACAATATTGATGAGCTACTGCTTAACTCACTCACTGACACACACACACACACAAACACACATACATATATCACACAAAATGTATAAATATTCGTGAGTTCACAGCATACAGGAAAAGAGAAGAAGTTATGATTCACCTACAAAGCAGCTGTGACATATCCTAGGATGATATTATTGCAATGAATTGTGAGGTGATGAAGCGCTTTAGAGGCAAGCTGAAGCCTGTGTAGGGTTCCAATTAATACTCGACCGGGTATTATCACTGGTTTGTATGAAAAGCAGTGCATTTCTCATTATGATATACTACATTGATTATGTTTCATAATGAAATAATGCAAAAAAGAAACATATTCAGTGTTTATACAACTGTGAGGGCAGATGTAGTCATAGGGCACACTTATTAAAGCTTCTAATCAACAGCATTACAAACAAATACAGATGAGACACAAAGCAGGACTGCACTAATGAACACAACACAAAGTAGTGGAAGTAGTTATGACACTATTGGGAACCTGTAGTCAAACTGCGCTCGTGCTTTCTTGGCCTTACACAGCAGCATAGTGTTTATCTGACCCTGCTGAAAGTCGAAACACGACAAGTCCGTACTATCCCCAAGATAACGAACTAGCTCAGCTTTACTGCGAAACTTTTTACCTGTTGGACTATAGAAACATTATAATGACAATGTGGACCAGTCTGCCAGAGTTGATATAGCAGTTAGCATTGGTTAATACCTGATTTAGTAATGGATGTGTGAATGTTGAGTTAGCCATGTTAAGACCAGTCCAAATGTATAGTTCATTATAAGTAGAACCTTCACAATTACTTACTAAGGATGAATTGAGTGAGTGATCTTAGATTATGAATGTTCTTTCTTACAACAGACTATCATCAGATAAATAAATAAGCTTATTTTGAGTAAAAGCTTTTGAGACATAGTTTAACATAATATTTGTTGTGCCACTTTTCACTCACTCAATTGCAATTAATTTTTCATGTTCATGGTTGCCTTCATAAGTTTCATTAACATATTATTGTCGAGTGTATTGCAGTGTGGTTTTAATAAGTAGCCAATATTTCAATTATGTACCTTTTGAAGTTTCAAACAATTCATGCATCTAATATGGTACTTTTTAAGTTGTAAGTTAATTATTTTTCGAGTAGCTTATAAGGAGTAATTAAGTAGGTACCTAACATAATTAAATTTCACACAACATAATAAAATAATATAACATTGAGATTAAGATAATATTGTATACCTGTAATAGTAAACATCAACTTTGCCGGCAGATAAACCAGTTTTCCTAATAACTTCTTCCCTTTGCCAACCCTTTGGCAGGGCAGAACAATCAGATCTTTTCTTTTCAATAGAAATATTCATTGTGGTCATTTTCTAACGAAGTTGACTTTGTCCCCTGTATTTTTTTTAACACATACAAGCTATTTAGACTTTTTATTATCAAACCAAACAAACAACACGGAGACACCTACTTTGACTTTGCAATCAATTCCAATCAATATAAATGATTGTTGATCACATTCACAGGTGTTGTTGTACAGAATAGTATTGTATTCTCTTTGGTACAGAATGACAGAATGATGCCTAGAGCCCTAGACAATAGACATTAAAGTCTAGATTCAACGAGTGACAAAATCAGACATTTGGGACATTGATAATTTTTATCTTGAAATTGTTTTTTGAAGACCTTCGCCAATGTCCCAATGGACAAATTTTAAAACAACAACAATTGTTTTTTGTCTTTGCAACTTTGCTTAATCTTGGTTGTAGGTTGGATCTGCCATTTTGATCTTGCAGGGATCTGCCATTTTGACCTTTTAATATCGTGTAAGTGAGATAATAGGGAAATTCCAAATTATTTGCCCTTTTTCTTCATTATTTTTCCGTCAGAGTCTAATTGTAGTCTAATTAAGTGTTTGTAAGTATTTTTTCGGTTGTCTGGTAGGTATGGGGGATCCTCCGGCCGGAGCCCCCCGATCCACCGGATATTTTTATGTCTGCTGAAGAGTTTTCGCCTTCTCGTATTAATCATCAGAAAAGACGAAATGAATCACAAGAACCCGTAGCTGCGCCCAAAAAAACCATTTTATATGTTGAATCTGCGTCAGCTTCGATTCAAACCATCTTCAATCATCCCTCAATAGTGTTAGGTGTCAAATCCTACGACGAAAATGACAAAGACCCATTTATAGTTATAGTTTCTAAAAAAGACGAAAATTTACCAGCAGGTTACTCGGTAAAACCTATTAAATTCGCCCACAAAATCAAAAATATTTCCACGGGGGGAGTTAAAAGGATAGGCAGGAATAAAATGTCGGTTCAATTTAAAATACCGTTTCCTTTTCCTTGAGAATTCAATTTTAATCGACAATAAATATGAGGCTTACATACGTTCATATAACGTTTCAAGGATGGGTGTAGTCCGCACAGTTCCCGTTGACCTTTCAATGGACGAATCTGTGAACTCAATAGCCCTACCCTCTGGCATTGGATACATTCTCAAAGCTCGTCGCCTCAATAGAAAAACCATTGGTAGTGACAACATGGTTACATATGTTCCAACTCAAACAATAGTCATCACATTTAGGGGCAAATCCCTCCCTTCCCATATATACTCATTCCAAACATCCCTTCCCGTAGAACAGTATGAATTTCCCACTATTCAGTGTCTCCGTTGCTGTATGTATGGCCATGTGGCTGACCAATCTTCGGCAATCTTCACCTAGGTGCTACAAATGCACAACGTTGCCCAATCACTTACTAATTTCTTACTTCCTCTATCATCCAATGGACCCGACAATAATACAGTGGAACACTAAAAGCCTCAGACCTAAAAAACCTGAACTGTTATCACTTATTAATAAGTATAACCCTGTGGCGATAGCTGTCTCGGAGACATGGTTAGTACCTAGTAGTACATTTCGTATTCCAGGTTACTCATGTCTTCGGGATGACAGAGCTGATGGCTATGCTGGTTGTGCTCTTTTGCTCAGTCGTAAACAGTCTTTTGCTCAGATTACCCTTCCCTCTCACTCCCTTCATATAAATATTGTTGCTGCCAGGTTATGTAATTTATCATTCATTTCCTTGTATATCCCTCATCCTTGCTCCACCCTGATCCCTGACCTTCTTTTACGGTTCAACTCAGTCCCTCCTCCTGTAGTCATAATGGGAGATTTCAATGCTCACCATACTTCCTGGGGGTCCAGTCTTTGTGATGCATTTGCTTATGCCTTAATAGAAGTTCTGGATGAACTTAACTTGTGCAATTCTGGATCCCCTACGCGCCGAGTTCTCCCTTCTCAAAACCTTAGTGCTGTTGACCTCACTATCTGCTCTCCCTCTCTTTCTCTTATGTCCTCTTGGTCAGTTCTTGACCATTCTCACGGAAGTGATCATTTCTCTATAATAATAAAATTTTCTATGACTATATCTCGTCCACTGAATTCAGCCTCCTCCTTTAAATACAGGTTGTCTGGAGCAGATTGGCCTGCCTATGGTACATCTTTGGAGACCAAAATATCATCTCTGTTGGTTCCCACTGGCAGCAATATTATTCAGTCCTACAACCTATTCCGTGACTCCGTTATCTCCTGTGCGAATGTCCATATTCCTATAAAAGTCTCTTCTAAGTCCGTTCTATCGACCCCATGGTGGGACGCAGTGTGTACTGACGCTGTTAAATCCAGATGCGAGGCTGAATCGAATTACAGCAGATCTATGACAGTTGAAAATCTGCTTATCTATCAACGTCAAGCAGCATTGACTCGAAGAACCCTATCCGCAAAGAAAAAAGAAGGCTGGACCCGGTTCTGTGAGAACCTATCTCCCAGAACCTCATCTTCAATTGTTTGGAAACAAATTAAAAGATGCAGAGGATCCTGTAATATAGTCAACGATACTGACAACGATTTGACATCGTGGGTTGACGCCTTTGCTGATAGGTTAGCCCCACCATGGGTTCCTACTTACGACTCTATTCCATCCGCTGTCCGCCTTTCTGCTCCTACTCAACATGAGGGTATGTTTAATAATAACTTCACAGCTCAAGAATTCCAGCTAGCAATCGAGGGATTAAAAGACTCAGCTCCAGGGTTTGATCAAATCCCATATTCTTTATTGTCAAGGCTCCAGTCGCTGTCCAAATTCACTTTCTGGACATAATTAATGTCATTTTTAACAGTAGGAGTATTCCTCCTGCTTGGAAAACTCAAATTATCGTCCCAGTCCTAAAACCTGGTTTTGACCCATCCTCCCCTAGCAGTAGGCGCCCGATATCACTGTCCACAGAATTGCTTAATCTTTCAATACCTACTTGTGATACCCTAAAAGTATTTAACCCAAAAAATATGTAAAATAAACTTACTAAGGTAAGTCATACACAGATGATGATTTTGGGTGCAAAGGGGCCCTTCTTACATCTATCGGGCCCCAGCGACCTCACCTGCTAGTGGCGCACCTGCTGATTAACGGACGAGGTTCGTATATTACGGTACCCATGTGGTGGCTTCGGCCCCTACGTGGATACCAGGTGCAGCTGTGCTAAAGCCCACCAAGTAACCCAGCCCAGGCTGGGTTGCGTTAGGGGTTCAGCAGCTGCACTGCCGGGCCCAGGGCGATGTATGGTGCGGCAGGCAGGGGTCCAGTGGGGGCGAAGCGGAGTCTAGTGTGGGTGGTGTGGGTCGATTCGCCGGCCAGGGAGACCCTTAGCAACGGCGTTGCCGCGGCCGCCCGCAACATAGTGATGGGGCCCGCCTGGGACCAACCACCCCAGGAGGCTGCCCCACATGTTGCGCATAATCCTGATGTGGGGTCGCCGCTCCGGGTGGTAACCGGTGTGGGGTAGCGGCGGCCTTGCATCAGGGGGGTTTGGGAGCCCTTCCGTCTGGCGGGTCGGCTCCGACCTAGCCACACGGTTCTAGACGAAGCTAGCCTCTGCACTTTGTTACTTACTGCCGCACCAAATGACGCCCTGTCTTCACGCTTCCCTATATCTCATCATGACAGTGCAACAAAGTTATAAACGGTACACAGCGGCCTCTAGAAACCCCACAAAGTCGATTCCTTTTGAGGTGGAGTTCACGAATATCCGCGGACTCCATGCGAACCTCGATACCGTCCACCATCACCTAGAGACGGCACGGCCTTCTGTGATGTTCCTTACGGAGACACAGATACGCCGCCCTGACGACACGTCTTACCTCAGTTACCCGGGTTATGTCATTGTGGAACAATTCCGCGACAAAGCTGGAGTGTGCGTGTTCGCTAGGGCGGATGTCTGCTGCCGCCGGTTGCGCTGTCTAGAGAACCCCTCCTACTCCGTCCTTTGGCTGCACGTGGATCATGGCTCTATGAGCCAGATCTACGTGTGCGTCTACCGCTCCCACACAGGGGACACTGGGACAACAAGGCTTTTCGAATACCTCAGCGAAAGGGCTGACGATGCGCAGGTGCGGTTCCCTAACGCTGACCTGGTTTTCCTGGGGGACTTTAACGGTCATCACGTTGAGTGGCTGGGGTCCCTTAGGACCGATCATGTGGGACCATCCGCCCATGCATTCGCTCTCTCCCACGGGCTGACCCAGATGGTACAGGGGATCACCCGGATACCTGACAGGTCAGACCACACGCCCGCCTTGCTGGATCTACTGCTGACGAGTTGCCCAGCCGAGTACAGTGTGTCGGTACGCGCCCCACTGGGCACTTCCGACCACTGTGTGGTGCACGCCAGCTTCCAAGTGCCACCGCCTGCTCGTGCTGAGCAAATGACCCGACGACTATGGCACTACTCGTCGGCAGACTGGGACGGTCTCCGCGATTACTTTGCGTCCGTCTCGTGGAGCCAACGCTGCTTTGTAGGGAAGGCGCCTTCGGATAGCGCTGCTGCCGTTGCTAGCGAGATCAGTCTAGGGATAGAATATTATATCCCTTTCACTGATGTCGCCAGCATCCGCAAAGCTCGCCCCTGGTTCGGGCGTGAATGTGCCGAGGCTGTCCAGAAAAAACAGTCGGCGTATCGCGCCTGGGTCAGGGCTCGGGCGGCACGTGACTCGAATGTGAACCGCCTCAAAGCAGCGTACAATAGGGCCACTAGGTCCAGCAAGAGGGCCTTCAAGAGAGCGGATGCCCAGCGCGTCGCGCGGCTTGGTCAGGAGCTCACATCCCACCCCACGGGCAGCCGTGGATACTGGCAACTGGCCAATGCCGTACAGTTTAATTTTTGCCAACCCTCGCTGCCACCACTGCATTTTCCTGATGGATCACTGGCTCACAAAGCCCAAGAGAAGGCGGACATGCTCGCAGACCTCTTTGCGGCTAATTCCCGCGTCGATGACCGTGGCCTGCAGCCCCCCGCCATCGCCAACTGTGGCCACACTAGGGCAGTGCTGCGGTCGCTCGACACGCGGAAAGCCAGTGGCCCTGACGGCATTCCGGCGGTGGTGTTACGAAAATGTGCTGCTGAGTTGTCTCCAGTACTAACGCGTCTGTACCGCCTGTCTTACTCTACAGGGCTCGTGCCGGAGGTCTGGAAAGAGGCGAACGTACAACCGATCCCCAAGAAAGGGGATCGCTCCGATCCAGGCAACTATCGACCCATAGCTGTCACCTCAGTCATTTGCAAGGTGCTTGAGCTCCTTATCAATAAGCAGGTCATGCGATACCTGGAGGATCACTCGCTAATCAATGATCGGCAATATGGCTTCAGGCCAAAACGATCAACGTGTGACCTCCTGGCATTCGTCACGCATGTATGGGGTGGGGCTATGGAAAAGTACGGCGAGTCCTTGGCTATTAGCCTGGACATCGCCAAAGCTTTCGATAGGGTCTGGCATGCTTAGCTCCTTTCCAAGCTTATGCGGCATATGGTCTACCTCCTCAATTGTGCAGCTGGATTGCCAGATTTTTAAACGAGCGCCAAGTGCGGGTCCTCTGCGATGTCCAGGCTTCTCGCTTCTTGCAAGTGAATGCCGGGGTACCGCAGGGGTCCGTACTATCACCAACTCTCTTTCTTCTGCAAATCAATGATATGCTATCCCTCGGGAACATTCATTGCTATGCAGATGACAGCACACTGCACGGGAGTTACTCGGTTCGTCCGACGGCGGGGCGATCTGAGGTTGAGGAGTGTCATAATATTATATTAGCTTGTAAGCCATAGCCTAGTTTAGTCTATGCTTAGATTATATCAATATTGTCTTGTCTATGTTAACTTCCTTCTTTCCTCACTTTGTAACATGGCCGACTGAAATACACGACACGTATTATTACGAGCTCCTGTCTTTTATTCCAAAAACCAACAAACAAGGAGGAGAGACGACGACTCGTGGCTGATCTCGACCGTAACCTCGACAGTATCTCCCAATTGGGTGCCGAGAACTTGGTCGAGTTCAATGCCCGCAAAACACAGGCGTGTGCATTTACAGCGAAAACATCCCCTTTCCTTCCCCTATCCACTCTTCAGAATGCAACATTACCAATGAAGGATAATCTAGACATCCTTGGCATAGACGTACGTCGAGAGCTCAATAACACTAAATACATTGAGAGATGTATTGGGTTAGCTTCGCGGAAACTAGGAATACTGAACAAGGTAAAGCGATTCTTTACACCGCACCAGAGGTGTCTGCTGTACCAAACGCAGATTAGACCCTGCGTCGAATACTGCTCTCACCTCTGGGAGGGCTCCGCGAAGTATTTGCTGGACGCACTCGACGCTATGCAGCGACGCACTGTTCGCATTATAGATTGTCCGGAGGTAACGGGAAGCCTTGAGCCGCTAGCCCAGCGCCGAATAATTGCTTCCTTGGCCGCCTTCTACCGTATTTACCACGGTGAGTGTTCTGAAGAGCTCTTCAATCTGATCCCACCCTCTCCCTTCCGTGCCGGGCAGAGATGTCACTCTCGTACCGTGGAAACCGTCTTCGCGAGAACTGAGCGTTTTAAACGTTCGTTTCTCTACCGAACGATGGTGGCTTGGAACGCCCTGCCCGCGCACGTGTTTCCTCCAACATATAACCCTGGGTTCTTTAAGCGAAGCGTGAAGAGGCACATTACTGGGTCGTCAAGTTGAGGGTCACTCTCTATAGTATTCCTGTGTACTGTGAGAGTTGCCCACAATCGCCAGACGTCGCCACAGCTTACCATCAGGCGGGTGGCGTCAATTTGTCGACCTAAATATAAAAAAATAAAAAATAAAAAAATGATGGATTAAAGTATAGTATCAAGACCGTTTTTGTCGAACTATAAAGGGTGACCATATGCAACGACACCAGCGCCCCTTTAATTTCACGTCTTTATAGTTAGACTATATTTATCCTATCCTAACTTATTTTTTGGGTAGTCTGTATTTATGTTACGAATGTTATGGAAGAAATACACGTAACGGTATACTTGCACAAATGTAATACAAATTCGGTTTGCGCATACATACTCATTTTGTATTGCTAGGTTTGGACAAATATATCGTTACGTGTATTTCATCCATAATTACTGTGTCCACATACTATTAACAGGAATTTACGCGTTATTTGCATTGAGGTCCTACTTATTTTGTCGCAGGGTATAATATACCCGTTAACAACATATTAATTTAGACTATAAGTTGAGCCTCTTATGATCTTAAAGTATATTACTTTACTCTTTCTTAAAGCCTCATGCTTTTCGTGAGCAGCTTTGCATTTTATATTATTACAGAGTACATAAATTGATTTCCTTGAAGTAGTTGAAGTTAAAAATATAATAAAATGACCAAGACTGTGTTGGATTAGGTAGCCTTGTAGTGCACATTATGAAATTATTTAGGTAACTGTCAGGGAATATTTCAGGGCGATTAATGTTACTGCTCGTTCCAGCCTACCTATATGCTACTTCTTTTTATGGCAACATTTAAATTCGGTTTGTATGTAATGTGTAATCGGGTCGGAATTCTGAACTTGGTGTATTTAGTTGTCAGTGTAAAGTTTAAAAATAATGAGAATCAATTCAAAATAACTCTTAATTATATTGTGTACAGTGTATATAGTGAATATATCCAGATTACATCTAGAATAATATCAGTACGTATCTGAATTCACAGAATTATGGTTATTTTACTAGTTGATGTCAACTTTGCTTCAGTACTTTCACTTTGGAACATTTTAGGCACAAATTGATATTGTAAGGGTGCTCTTTAATTAGGTACTTAAATGCCTCTTACTAACCAAGTGATACTCTTTATGGAAAGGCCTGTAAACCCTATTCTATGTCTGTTTGTATGATACCTACATAGTTTTTTGTAACTATCCAGTACAGATTGTAAACAAACAATTTATTACTTATAATTCACTTCATTTGATAAGATTAGATAAACTATCCCTTTCTTATCTAACTGTTATATCTATTAAACTATGTTATTTAATCTTGTAAGTAATTATTTATTGAATCATCAGTTTCTTTGAAAATTATATGTAGGTGGACCTATGTAAGTTATTTTCCTTAAAGAACAAAAATCTAGTCTTATTAGAGAGTCACAGAGTCCTGCCAACCAATAAAATTCTAAAACTGAATTTCCTCTTGAGTATTTAACCTAGAAGGAAAACTGCAGAAAACTTGTTGCAGGAATATGATGTCAAAATACCTATCTACTATTTACCGAAGTTTGTTCTTACAAGTTGTCAACACTTGTCCTTATATCATCCACCTGGTCTCAAGTTTTTTCAATTCAATGACACCTGTGGTACCATTGAATTGTAGTGTAGAAATGATGATGATGTTGTACATCAATTTTATTTTTGACAACCCTAATAAAGAAGACTGGTATGTATTATGAATGAAACATGCATGTTGATAATAATATGACCATATTAGGCTGTATTCCCTCTTCTTCGGGGAGATCTTGTCTATGCCCAGCAGTGGGTGTTGAATGAGATGATGAAGAAAGGACATAATGTAAATATGTAGTAGCTAATAACGGTGGACAGTGGGCCTGAGTGATGCACTGGCTGCAACAAATTAGCAATTTCCAAGGCTGTTTTTTTTTCTACTTCTTAGGCCTATGGACAGCACTATAGAGTTTACATACACAGTTACTCCAAAGCTGTAGGCAGTGGAGGTGTACCCACATTTAGCAAGTTTATTTAGTTGGTACTGCATAATCGGGGGCAAATCTATTGCCGCTAAGCTAATTGGGGACTCTTTTGCCAATAAAATGTTAATATCTTAGGCTCAATCCGTGTCTATAATTGTGTTGTCATCTCCAGGTCTGCAGAGTGCTTTGCTCTGGCCAACCTGCACATAACAGCAAGGGTCGATCTATATCTGCTCTACTGTTCAAGTTAATAAATATGAGAGACCTTCCCGTAAAGGGGCCTACATACACCCCTGTGGCATGAGCAATCTAGAGAGCATGGCGGTCATGCCGATATCAGGGGTGTCTCTACACACATACATACCTGCCGCAGGGCCAATCTGGGGATCAACAATCTCGTGCTCCGTCGACCCTATCGCAAGACCGTTTTTTATAGTCACGTTGCCGGGCGCCCCAGGTACGCACTCTAAAGAAAATCGTGTGGCGCTGGGCGTACTTTGACCACCTATGTGGTCTCTGTCGGGAAGTTTGGTCGCCGTCCTCAGGCTCCGATCATGGAGGACCACTGACTGCTAGGTACGGGCGCCCCCATACGTTCCGCTCCAGGGTCTCCAGGAGCTCCTCGCGGATGAAATTGCCCCTGCTAACCGTAACACGTTACAATTAAGGAGGCAATTTAGGGTCGTCTGTAGGTGTGCTTCAAGCTGTAATCCTCATATTTGAAATCTCAATGAAAACGAATTTTGACAACGCTATAAAATAGTCATAAATAGTCGTACATGTAAAAAAATAGTCGTATTATAGTTTCGGCGTTACAGCTATAAGTTAATGAGGATTATGGCTTGACTGTAAAGCTGTAATCCTCATCTCTGGTGCAAGCAAACGGTAAAGCCTATCGAATTGGTTTAGGTTCCAAAAAATAGTCAAGAAATAGTCGTAACAACATGCTAAATCTCAGAAATAGACCTTCAAAGGTTCCAGAGATATAAAGGTAAAGTAAAGGTAAATCCTCATCAGGTTAGTTTCTAGAAAAAAATAGACGGCGCTGATAGGTTGAGTGCATTTTCTAAAATCACAAATTCCATAAATGAATCCGACACCAACAATATCAAAAACTTTTAATTACTTATATAGAATAAAAGTATAGTACTAACTAAATTAAGTACCTATTAAAGTGTAAACAATCAGAATATCTTGTCATTGTCTTAAAAACTTACTACTACAAAAAAGTTTTAATCATAATAATCAGTTGTTCCATCACCAATCGATATTTAAAAATGTAGACAAAAGAGTTGCAAACTTTTATATCAATTGCATTAGAGCTATTAAAAAATCTACTTCTTATGATGAAGTTAAATAATAAAAAAAAAATATTTGGCGTAGCTAATCACAAATATAAGGGTAGTAACCTCAACGGACAGGAAACACATGAGATTTATACAAGTTATGTACGTATTTGCAAGCTTTCGATTGTAATAAATAAGGATACAAATTATAAATGTTTCACAATAATATTATATGAAGTTATCAATTTTGTACATGACTGTACTCCATACAAATGTAGGGCAAACGAAAACTTTTTTCTTATCAAATTAAAGCAGCTCAAATTTATAGTCGTTCATACGACTATTTCACGACTATTTTTGGCATAAACTTTAAGCCGAAAATCGCAGGCGTTCCGGAGAAAGTTGAAGTTTTCAAATGTTCAAGCCATAATCCTCATCAGGTTACCGTTATATCTCTGGAACCTTTGAAGGACTATTTCTGAGATTTGGCATGTCGTTACGACTATTTCATGACTATTTTTTGGAACCTAAACCGATTCGATAGGCTTTACCGTTTGCTTGCACCAGAGATGAGGATTACAGCTTGACGGTCAAGCCATAATCCTCATTAACTTATTATAGCTGTAACGCCGAAACTATAATACGACTATTTATGACTATTTCATGACAATTTTTTAGCGTTGCCAAAATTCGTTTTCATTGAGATTTCAAATATGAGGATTACAGCTTGAAGCACACGTTTGTAGGCCTCTGGGTAAATATGCTCTTGAAACGGATGATATTTTTCGAAATGTCAAACGCGTTATTTGAATATTTAGCGACACTGTTTATTATGCATACATATACCTAAGTATATGCTTTTAAAATGTTTACAGACATACCTACATCACGCCTAAATCCCCGAGGTGCATTACACATCCACACTTATTGTCCCCGTTACCTAATAGGGGGCAAGCCTATTGCCGTTACGGGCTACGGGCACTATAGACAATCCATAACCACTCTGTAAATCTAACCAAAATACCAACAGCCAGGACAGGTGTTACATACCAATAAACAGAATCTCTGTAGTTTGAACGAAAATGTTAAAATATTTATATGGGAGCTAAACTATGACATCGACGCAAAGCGGTGACTCGACCGTGGACAGTCGATGTCGGCTGTAGAATCTCTCACGTTCCTACCAATTAAATGCTTTAACTATTCATAAGTCGAACGTAGTCTCGCATACTGCCTTGAACTTTTTGCAAGGAGACCATAAAAATATACTTCTTGAAATTATCAATTATTGTCGTTTCAGCGTCGACCGTTCAAAATTCTTGAAACGGTTCTTCTTTCTTAAAGCTAGTGAAACAAATTATTATAAAAATAAATGTTTTCACAGATTCCTGATGATTAACACTTTTATTTTTTGCTATTGGAATATCTTCGGGTGTTACACTTGGTTTCTGCCCTCCCGTTCCGCTTTACACTTTACTTTTTTGCGGACGGAATATCTTCAATAATACTTTTTTGCGGGTGTAGCTGCAACGGAAGGTTTTAGGGTATTGCAATGTCGTCATTAGTAGAAAAGACAGAAAAACCCCTAGTACACAGACTACCTCCTATGTGCTGACTATGCTTGCCCTTTAATTCGTTGCCAATTAGGTACTTACTTAAAAGTGAACGTGAATGAAAGTGTTCTTTTTGTGGATGAACTCTACGTCAGTTCAAACAATTGTTTTGATAACCACTAAAACCATCAAATTGGTCAAACAAACGGGTTATTCCCGTTTGTTCCACCAGGCTTTATCTCAGCAGTGGGACGAACGGGAATTCTATAAATTAATTAATGTTTATTCCCGTTTGCCCCACCATCAAGTTCAGTGGGACGAACGGGAAGGATATTTTATACGATTCCCGTTGGCCCAACTAATTTAAAAATTGGTTATTGTGGTACAAACATTAATGTATCATCATTTGAAACTAAAATTAATGTCTAGTGATAAGTAAAATTAAAAGACATCAAATAAATAATCTCTCAATTTTAATACAGATAAATCACGTATATAATAGATTAAAAGTAGAAAAAAGTCATTAAAATCACAGATCAATGACTCTTCTTTATTTAATAACCTTAATTATAATATAATAAAAAACATTTTTGTTGCCAAGTTTATGAACTTGGCAACAATAATGTTTTTTTTATACTTAAAAATATATAATTATAAAGAAATGAATATACAAAAATTATCTCGAATAGATCGTTTTAATAAAATTGTACTTAACACTTTCTAAATAATTATTATGGCTAAAATCACAGATCAATTCCGTCCGTCCGGCGTCCGGAGTCCGTTTGACGTCGACAAAGCCTGGTGGGGCAAACGGGAATAATCCAAACAAACAGATGTTTAGGCTTACTGTGATATTTTTTTTGTAAAATTCATCACTAAAAAAGCCAATGGTATGGCAACAGAGTAATTTGTATTATCCAATAATTTACTTTACTGCCCTAACGTAAAAAGCAATAATCAAGCCGGTTGTCATGAAAAACATAAAATAAAATCGTACATACACTATTTAAATACCAAGACAATGTACAGCTATAGAGGCGCAAGCAAACAACCCCAAAATAATAGACGATATTAAGGCCTAATGGTACATAAAGTAGGCATCGCTACCTTTTCCTTTATCTGAAAATGTCAGGCGTGGTTCATGACATCATCAGGTAAAATGGCGCGACATTTTCGCAGTGCGATCGCCACGCCTGTGCCCACCCTAATCTCTTGTCACACCAGGGTTGTCCGAGCAATTGCCCTCAAAGTTATAGTTAAAGCTACCTATGTTGTAGCTATACGAGTAATATAATTGACACTAAAGAATTGGATGCGATGTGTACAGATATTACTTGAGACTTTAACGAAATTCGGGCGGTACTCAAGAGATCCAAATTAAGCGACCTCGATTCCAGTTTCTAATATAAATACATTTATAAAATAGTTTTGATAGTAAACTTCGTGATAAGGTTGACAGTGGCTTTCTGAGATAGATAATAAGACATTAAAATATAATGTACTTGAAGATCTTACAAAATTATTGATATTTAAAATGATATTATGATGATTAGGCGTAATATGAATAACAATTTCTATATTTTGTTTAACAGGTAAATGCAACGCTATTATAATGATGGCTGAGTGCCTTTAAGACGTGTGCTGTTTTGGCTTCTGGTAAGGTTCTTTCTTTTATTCTTTACTACCTGTCCCGGCGAACTTCGTACCACCCTTTTAAACCTTCCTTGAACTTTTACGAATATTTCAAGACTAAAATGAGCCGATTCGGTCCAGCCGTTACCGAGTTGTAGCGAAACAAATGGACGTCGATTCATTTTTATTTATACTTATAGAATGCTCATAAAATACAATATATCTGTAATTTAATATTAATAAAATTACTGTTAATTTAAATACGAAACAAAATCAAAAGTTTATATTATTTCTTATATGAAGTTTTTATAGATTTTTCTAGATTTTATAGAGTGGTGTCTCCCCACCCAAAAATCAGGTAATTCTTAACGTCTTAACGCTTGGGCAAACCAAAAGCAGTTGCAGTGCGGTAGCAGTGCGGCAGCAGTGCGTCTATGTTAGTAAATAATGTAGTTATATGAGGGATGACACACTGAACAAAGCGGGCCCGCGTTTGTTTAGTGTGTCATCCCTCATATAACTACATTATTTACTAACCTAGACGCACTGCTACCGCACTGCAACTGCTTTTGGTTTGCCCAAGCCTTTAATGTCTTAACGCATTTGACTGAACTACGCCCGCTTAAAATTTCCGTAATCGAAGCTGGTATGAGTTACCTGATGTTTGTTTTGGGATTCGAACTATTATAGGTAATTAAAATGGCTCTTGTTTTACGGCAATCCGTGATTTGTAAGGTGTGTGTAAGGTGTGAGGTAGTGACGTACGGCAGTACGTAACTACCTCAAACTTTTAATCAGATGGGACTCATAAAAAGTGTATATCTGCACTGCAGTAGGGGCACCGTGACATGTGATCATTGCATAGGTATATTCTTACAAGGGGCTAGTGGCCTAGTGATAACCGATTAGTTGAACACATTGCAAAGTTTAAGCAACATCTAAGAAGGCCGGTCTTAGGATGAGCGACCATTTCTTAAGACATTGAGACTCCTCCGTGCATCGGAGAGCACGTTAACCCGTCGGTCCCGGTTAACAATGGCAGTTGTAACGGGTATTTGGACCCCTAAAACAAAATCCGACTGGTTTAACTACAGAACTTCGACATCGCTCATGTGGAGGTCAGATGGCAGTCGCTCATCGGAAAATATCGAAGTTCAGCTGCGTCGCAGTTAGCCGACCCCAACTAAGTTGAGAAAAGGCTCAGTGGTTGATGATTCTTACACCTTCTTATTCTATGGTGACTGGCCAGCCTGGAGGATGAGAACCTCTGACACAACCTAATGTATCTACTCCAGCCGGAAGTCACCTCATGGGCCTACCAAGGTCACGCTCCAATGAAATGACGCTTTATGAAGTTCGACAATTCATACACACATTATACCGCAGTCGTTGGCATTTCATGACGGGTCTATTAGCTTAGCTTAGAAACTTTAGGAACGGAATATTCTTTTCAACATCGGCGAATCGATGTGTTGATGACGCAAATGACTATTGTTTCAGCTGTCCACCTTGATGGATGATTTCGCTAAGTTTTTGGCATTCTGGCATACGCGACATAAATGCGGAAGAAGGGTGTATTGTCCGAAGGCCTTTTGACGTGAAGGTGCGGTTCGTCTCTAGTCACGTCATGTTCGCGTTTTTGGGTGGTCTTAATTAATCAAAGTGTTGTAGGAAAGTGGATCAAACTATTCATATAGGTCTATTCTATCCGTCTATCTATACGTTATTACTTTTTAACGACTTTAAAAATAAGGAGGTTCTGTATTTGACGTTTTTTAGGGTTCCGCAGTTCGAGTTTCGGAACCCTTATAGCTTTGTCATGTCTGTCCGTCCGTCTGTCCTCGGGTTTCCTCCTAAACGGTGTGTGCTAGAAACATGAAACTTTGCATCGATATGTTTATTTACTACAAAGCGCTAAAAGAAAATTATGAAAAAAAAAAATTTTGTTGGTGTACCTCCTAAACGTAACCACAATTTGTTTTTTTTTTCTTGCGTCTACTCCGAAGCGTGGGGTATCATTAGATAGGTCTTTTAAAAACATTGAGAGGTTGCGAGATATGCAACTTTATATCTCATTCTTTTTGGTAAAACAGAGCGTCCCACTCAAATCTATAAGGCTGGCTCGAAAAATCTGAAAATATTTATGATGGTAGTCCATGTAATGAACTTTGAAGGAGTTTTCCTTCATAGCGGATTAGTTAACTTTGTTTGTTCAGGAGTTAAAGATGCTAATATGGGTGACTACGGAACCCCATTCTATGCGTGGCCCGACACGCACTTGGCCGATTTTATTTGTATGTTCGTCGATTAGTGGACATGTCTGGCCGATAAGTAGATAGCACATTATATAAATATTTTATTAGCATTTTTGAAGTTTATAGTATTCTGTTTATTTACTGAGGGAGCGAAGCGACCGAAGTCTCCGTTTCAACTTGCAGACTGGGGAGAATTTCTTTCGTCTGTACCTCTACATCTACGGGTTCTGTCAGATCATGTTTGAGGCCGTATTTATCAACCGATTTGCATGAAACTTTACACACACTCCTTGCTTATAATGAATAACATTTGGATGATATTTTTTGGGTTGGATGACAAATGAAAGAGTAATAAAGAAAATTGAAGAAGAAATTTTCTAAACAAAGCCGCTCCCGAAGTCTACGGTTCACAGAACCACTAGTATAAATATTTTAAGTATGTACTCGTATTAAACTTTAAAGTTCAAAGTGGTCTTACCAATCACACCATAATACTTTATTAACTTTTAGAACTTACGAGTATATCCACTTGAATATCTTTCATGTTTACCGATTGAGTAAGATATATTATAGAATGACAAAATTCGTTGTAGCAAAATGACATTAGCCTTGAATGCCTTCCCTCCAGCCGTAATCTTTGCCAAATTACCACAAAAGTTGCGTTATACCTTCTAATCATATTAACTTACATGGCCGACTTGTCTGTTATATTGCCTAGGGTCTAGGCAGAAGTGTAATGAATAATATTTCAATTGTGTCATCTCTTTGTAGGGTGAATTGAAAAATAGTCGGCCTAACACTGATCCATTTAGTTCTAAATATCAAATCTACCCACATTATTTAGCTCAGTTCAGACCTGTTAATTGTGTGAAGTTTGAAACATGTGCGATAATTAGTTTTAATTTTATAAATTTATTAACAAAGCAATCTGACATCATTTCCGCAAATGGAGCAAATGCCGCAGCAAACAGCAGCGTGCCGTCATTAATTTACCCATTATAGAAGGAACCCCCCCCCATAAAAAATTAGGTCTACAGTTGAACGGCGCGCCGTGACACCCGGGTGTCAGATGGGGGTTAACTGGTTAATACTTCGCGATCTCTGCACGATTTCCATAGCGTCTACGTCCCTATAGTTCTGCCGACAGAATGATCGAAGATGTGCGTGGTGTGCGTTGAGTCTGTGAAATATCCGCGACTGACTTTTTGCGCGCCATGCAGACATTTTGTCGATCACACAAAAAGTGTGTCGTCTGCGCTGCACCATAATCAGAGTTTATAGTCCTCCTGACCCCTTTCAAGATAATCAACCATAATCACACCCTTCGAGTCCCAGAATACTGCAGCCATCACCTTACTTGCCGACAAAATCGACTTAGCCTTTTTGGGGGATGGTGAACCAGGTCTTTTCCACTGTTTTGATTGTTGTTTTGTTTCCGGTGTACAGTAATGTTTCCATGTTTCGTCCATAGTAACAAAACGATTCAAAAAATCACATTCATCAGCTTCAAATAACTCCAAACAGTCGCGTCCAATAGTCAATCGCATCCTTTTTTGCTCAACTGAAAGCAGTCGCGGAACCCACCTCGCAGACACTTTGTGGGAACCCAACACGTTGACTATTATGTTTTGAGTACATTCATAAGAGATGCCTATAATCTCAGCTATCTCTCTAATTTTCAATCTGCGGTCTCCCATAATTAAGTCGAGTATTTTTTTAACATGTTCGTCAGTAGTGGACGTCGAAGGCCTTCCTGAGCGGGGTTCGTCTTTCACAATCTCTCTACCACGCTTGAATTCTGCTATCCATTTTTTGACGGATGACTTTTGATGACAGCCCCTTCTTATGGAGGTACTTAAACAAATTCATCTTAATTTGTACTTTAAGTACAGAAAAAGAAGAAGAAATAGAGAAATTTGGGCAATAGATCGCGTACGCTACGCCCACCCCTAACGAATGCAGATTGCCGACTAAAGTGTGCGCCGTCTGCGTTAGCGCGCGTTGAAGCCAACGTTCAATTTTTTTCGCACACTATTTGTGCGGCGCTGCGCGGCGCGGCGCGGCACGGTCTGTCCGAAACACGGATTTTGTATGCGGCCGGACTTTTTGCGCGTCGTGTACGTTACTGCATATAATTGCATAGGTTCTATATTCACAGACTAAAAAGTGCGTCACGGATAGTCTTTCGTCTGCGCTGCACCTATTACTGCACCTTACTACGTCATTTACGAGAGGAAATAAAAGAAAAACGTCCTGGAATGATTAGAAGAAAAGTCCTGTTTCATCAAGATAACGCTCGTGTTCACACGTCTGTCCAATCAATGGCAGAAATTCACAATTGTGGCTTTGAACTGTTACCGCATCCACCTTATTCACCTGACCTGGCACCGTCAGACTTTTTTCTGTTCCCTAACCTAAAAAAGCACTTGGGAGGTCAAAGATTTTTGACAAATGACGAGGTCAAAGCAGCAGTAGACGCATATTTTGACTCTAAGGAAGAATCATTTTTTTTCAACGGGCTAAATGCTTGGAAGGGAAGATGCCAAAAGTGCATTGAACTTGATGGTGATTACGTTGAAAAATAAAAATATATTTCATTTATTATGTATTTATTTTCTTGGTTAGGCCGATTACTTTTCAATCCACCCTCGTACTATAGGCCGCTCTCACGTCCGTTGCCGGGCGTCTCTGGTGCGCACGCTGAAGGTATTTCCAGTGGCGCCCGGCGGAAATTGTGTCATCTAGTCTAGTTAAAGTTAATTGATGCTAAGATAAGATACCACCCGCAGAGACCACAGAGGTGGTCAAAGTCTGCAGGGCGCCACTGGAAATACGTTCTGCTTGTAACCAGAGACGCCCGGCAACGGACGTTAGAGCATCCGCGGCCTTGGGCCACGGAATTAAAAAAAAAAATGCTAAGATACCAGGCGAACAAATCGTGTTGTCATTGAGCCCTCGATAGCCTAGTTTTAGAAAAATCACTGACCACTCCTCTGTTACCAATGTTATTGAGCGTAGATAGTTGCGCCACTATTTCTTGTAATTTTGTTTATATTCCTACACAGGGCTATACGAACTAACACACAGTATAATAACACAGTATGACCTACTTGCCGTTGCTTTTAAAACAACAATACATTATATCGTTACAAATTCAGTAATCCGTGACGGAGGCTCCTTCTGTTTTCTACAATATTATCATGCCGAGTAGGATTTCGTGACTCCCATCGTCTGATTACTTAAGGGATGAACTCGATCAAATCCTATTTAAACCCTATCAGTTAATCGATGGATGGACGAGTTTATATTGGCTATGAGTAACCGCATAAAAGCGTGATGGGTGCCGCGCCTTCGTCAATCACGATGGTGCCTAAGCTTTAATGTTACTGAAAGTAGAACGCGGAAACGCGCCGTTTCAGGGCAAACTAGTTCTTCTATGTCAGCAACAAGGGTCTTTGTCAAAGGTTTATGTATTGTAGGTGTATGGGGTGAGTTTGTTTACTGACCCTGTCGGCCTAATTTGATTCTGTTGGCAGTGGAGTATACCCGTATACACAACACACCTTCGTACTAATTTGTTGAGATATATTATTATGTTACTTTTTTTACGGCGTAGGGGATAGTCTTATTGCATGTGCCGCTCCATTTTCATTTTACTGCAATACTACTAATAAATAGTATTTGTTTACTTTTTAAAGCAGCATAGTTTAGTAATGTAACGTTATTTTGTGGGAAATTTTGTTAAGTACTTAATATATACTTACTGTGGAACATTCCCATCACAAGTTAATTAGTTCATTTGTATTTATATCATACTATTGCCACTTAGAATTCGCCACTTGCCACTTGCAGTACCTACACTCAATCCCATTGTATCGTTCAGAGGTTTCGCTAAAATTCCAATGCTATGGATGCAGGTATTTTATTCCAAGAAGTATCAGACTGTCCATAACTTATTCTGTGTTCCAATACTGTCAGCAAACAAAGAAAAAAATCCTTTGAGGAATTTCTTATACTGAATTAATGTAAAAAGGAAGAAAATAAATATTATAGTTAATTATTTTGGATTTTATATCAGACCATAATAAGCAATAGGTAATTTATGAATTCAGAACACACAGCAAGAAGTAGATATGTATTGGAGTGTTGCCAACACAACGACGGCTTTCACTGATTATTCATAAATTTATTTTTAAATTTGGGGCTATTAAAGAATTAGTCGTGTCAGCAAACACTGTATATTTTTTATATAATCTTTTACCTCACCTTACACTTCTTCATCCTCCCATTTTTCGTAATATTTACGGTAGGATTCTTTTCCTTGATCTTTTTGCACGTGGACTATCTTACTACCTAACTAGTGTCACCTGTACTCATTCTCAGGTACTCGAATACAGTCCACACTCTGGTAAATACGATTTAATCGTATTAATATTAAAGGATTATTTGCTCCCCGATGTCCGTCTCTTGTACGTGCTGGTTCGATATTTAGTGAACATCGTGATTGTTATTTTTATTTTATTTTATTTTAATTACACATAACAGATTCCAACCGAAAAAATACAGAAAATACAAATCAGAAAGATCAGAATCCAGGTTGCATTCCAAAAAAAAAATGTGTATACAAAAGAAGTAACATTAAGGAGTTGATATAAACATATAAAGTATACAATTTTAACAAACAGGACATGATGGAGTTTCAAACCACGATACCCTGATTTAAAAGCTGTTTCACAATTCTTACAAATAAAAACAGTTTAGGTACAAAAACATCGAAGGCTGGGTTATCCCGGGCGATTTCGTTGCACTGACGAGCCATCCTAACCAGAGGGTTGTAGAACGAAGTATTATTTTTATGCACTTGTAAGGCAAATAGTCCTATTTGGTTTGATCTACGAGCGCTATATCTAATATTAAAGGTCAATTGAACAAGCAAACTAGGTACGTCAAATATTGAATGAACAATTTTATAAAGATGAGTAAGGTCAAAGTACCGTCTGCGTACCTCCAGCCTCTGTACATTAAATCTAATAAGGCGCGCATCGTAATCGATAATATTACGGCCCAAGTGTTCACGGTAACATAATATTCGTAGGCACTTTCTCTGCACCCTTTCTATATTGTCAATGTGAACATTGTAGTGTGGAGACCATATTGGGCAGGCGTATTCTAAAATGCTTCTTACGAGTGTGTAGTACAAGTAGAGAAAAGAGTTAGTACATTTAAAGTCCTTAGTAGTCCTTACAATAAACCCTAACAGCTGATTGGATCTCGTCACTATGTGTTGGTATTGTTCACGAAATGTAAGTTTATTATCAAAAATGATCCCAAGATCTTTAATAACATTGGATCTTCTAAGGACTTGGTCGTCAATCGTGTAATCAGTAACGATCCCATGACGCCTGTTAGTAAAAGTAATAGCGAAGCATTTGGCAATATTGATGGACATCAAATTTCTCCTGCACCAACTAGAGATAGCATTTAGATCACTCTGTATGGTTATTAGAAAGAACGAAAATATTTAGATTACATTCTTATGGTGGTTCAAGTCGAATCCAAGACTATCGTTTTTGCTATTCATATTACATAATTAATATATTATCAGTCCGTGCTCAAAATTTCTTTGTGGTTATTATTCTGCTAACAATCGTTAAATGATAAATTTACTGCATTAGACGATAGATGTTTGAATTGTTTGACGACGTCATAATATTTACGAGGTGTCTAGACAACCCTTATGTTATTTTAACTATAAATGTTTGTCTTTTCTTTAGTCCCGTGAAAAATCTTCAGATGTGTATTATTGCACGTCTTGTGAATTTGAATTTAATGATATTTGTGCGTTGAAAGGTTTTATTGTCTCAGTACCTACGTGTTGAGTTGTTACGTTTTACGTGAGTTTTATATGTATAAGAGGAATAAGTACACGATCTGTTATTGAACACTATCTTCAGGTGAAATGTGCAGTGGTATATGGTTTGCCCGTGCAAGATATTTTGCGCTTTTCATATTCAAATAGGACTAGAAATCAAGTGCTCACTATGTTGCGTGCATGCGCATACATTTCATAGGTCCACTGTCCATAATGCGTTTGCATAATTTGCAGATAGTATGCTGTTTGGCATTTCTTGCAATTTGCATTTAAACGTCAATGATTCGCTGTGTCTATCAATACATAGGTATATAGTTTGGTAGCCAGTTCTATTAGGAAAACCAAACAATCAAATGTTCATGTGTTACATTTCACGTAATGTATTTAAATAGTATTTGACGGTTTGGTTAATAATATCTAGAAATGGTGAATGTAATTTTTGTCCCCCCTTAGCTCTCGAGAACTGCTTATGCTCCAATTATGGTTGACCCCTCTATGGATAGCCCTCGATCTGGAGGCAAGCCAAAAATCGAAAATTTGATCTAGCCCTAAGGGGTCAAAAGTTATAGGCCAAAACCTATGACGTGGTGCGGCGCGAAGCATCGCGCAAGACACCGTACTAGTTTCGACCAGAAACAGAGTTATTATTACTTCTCATTCCACTTCCTAAAGCTTAGAATATAGGTCCCTTGATTATGTAGGTCATGCAAAAGAAATGCCAAAGAGGTTGTTATAGATCGCACCACACGACTAGCTCCTGCGGAAGGTTTTGCAGCAGAAACGGCAGTGGATGTGTAGATTAATAAAAAAACCGATGGAAATAACGGCAACGACGAGCTTTTAGTACAGCTCGAATCACCTTGAGGTTTGCTTGGTACGTACGCTAAAATACACTATCAAAACAGTGTGTTTCGTTCACCGTTGTGAGTCACACGCCTGTTCGACAGGCGGACTAGCAATATTAGTGCTATTTACTTCTCAGTGTATACGGTTCCCGGATAGTTTAGTTGTACTTCACTCAGTGCCTTAAACTTTTTATGTACGTACAGTAATATTATTTTGTGGAACAACAAAATACAATTATTTTTGTAATGTGATTGTGACGTATTTTAAGCGGACTCGGCCGTTTCGTTGGAGTGTCTGAGTTTCGTCTGTGGTATTTTGATGATCATGTAAGTTCAACAAAACTATTAAGTTTTGACAATTACTTGTACAGCAATTATTTTAATTATAAATAAAAATTAAAAATTACAGTAATATTATTCAAATATAGTTGAAAATGTACTGGAAAAATTACTTTTAACAAAAAATTAAAACAATGTGAGTGGGTAAATATTTTATAATATTCTTAGTATCAAAATAATTGAAAAGATCGTGACTTTAACCAGTTAACCTCATTATGCTACCTAAGTTTACGAACGTAATAATAAATTAAAGTGATTATTTGAATCATGATGTTTTATATATATGAATTTTTAGTAAGTAGCAAACACGAATACATTTGCTCGTGTTTGTGTATGTATATAGGACAGTTGAATTGAAAATGGTTCAGCAATTTGTATTTATTTATTTGTAAGCAATTTATTATATTTCGATTAGAAATTATATCTAAAACAACTTCGCAATTAATGCACTGTTTTAGAACAAATTCGATTACTTACCATAAAAAAGCTTATGTTGACTTATCCTTAAAATATAGGAGATAATTTATGATGTCGCGGACTATTTTTTAGAACTTTAAAAAGAAAACCTACATCATTTTTGCGTAACTTTTAAATACCATTTACAAGCACGCAACGGATCCTCTAAAAATAATAATAATTTTCTTTGTTTTAATAACTTATTCATTGCTGCCTATGTCAATAATGTAGCTTAATAATGGTGAAATAATTTTTAAAACCGGTTTTGTACTTTTTCCCCTATTCATCGTACAAACAAATAAAAGAAACCTTGCAACATTATCATCTATAGATGTAAATTAAAAATAACAGAAGAAAAATTCAGTTGGTTCCTTAAGTTGTAGACTGCAGACACAGAGGATGGTTAACGGAATACTCTGTGCTGCAGAGGATCCTTTAATCCTTTCTTATCTACCTATATTTTAAGTTTATCTGTACATACTATTTATAAAGAGGTGTATTTTTGAGTTTTATTTAGGGTACCTAATCTTTAGAACTATCGAACCGATCCAGAAAAGTATTTCACCAATCTTATTATTACGTGAAGTGAAAACTTGCGGTACAAAGTTACGAAAATTGCACGGACAGAGGAGATTCTAGTGTTTGATAATTTATTATTCGCAGGTGTGCGACACAAAAAACTGACAAAAAAACTGACTGAAGAAAAAAAAATCAATCACAGTATTCCTGTTATTGACTTTTTTTCTTCAGTGTCAGTTTTTTTTGTGCCCCAAATAGTAGTTTTAGTACTACACTATATATATTTTTGGAGGTTCTCAATTCGACTATACATGTTTTTTTTATGTTTGTTACCTCATATCTTTGAACTAGGTGAACAGTTTTTTAATTGAAAACTACTACTTCCCAAGTGGTCCCATTTCGACAATTATTTGGTCCCATTTCGGTTTTTGTTTCAATGTGTGGCTGCTTTTTTGTGATAAAATTCCGTTCAACTTCCTATTCCGATCGATGTTAAAATACAATTCGATAAAGAAAATTGTACCGCCCACACATTACCTTCGAATCTTTGACTGATTACGGTTATTGTTCCATTGATAACGATTTGAATAGAACCGTTGGCAACAGTAGGTACACACATACCTATATACATATATATACTATATATTCTCATCAAGGATACTATAAATTTAGAATCTACTCTGGTACAGCAATACCTAATCCAAATTATTCTTACTTAGCAAATAAAGTCATCATTCACCGAGCGTTTTCCCAACTCAGTTGGGGTCGGCTTTCCAGTCTAACTGCGATTCGGCTGAACTTCGATATTTTCCGTGAAGCGACTGGAGCTGACCTTCACAACTCATGGGCGATATCGAAGTTCTGTAGTTAGACCGGTCGGATTTTTGATTTAGGGCTCCAACTACCCCTAACGACTGCCATAGGTGTTAGTATGACAACCGGGACCGACGGCTTAACGTGCTCTCCGAGGCACGGAGGGGTCTCAATGTCTTAAGAAATGGTCACCCATCCTAAGTCCGGCCTGATTCGATGTTGCTTAACCTTTGCAATGTGTTAACATTGTCGGTTACCACTAGACCACGAGCCCCTCTTAGCAAATAAAGTATACCTTCCTAATTTTAATTCTGACTTTTTTTTTAATTTTGATAATATACACAATAAATTATACACTGTAACAACAAAAATAACATTTTGGTGAGAATTTATTGAGTATAATTTTAATAATAATTTAAAGCTTATAATTTGGTCATTAAACACTAATTCATTACACACTAAAGTGATCATGTTATTAGTCCTTTGAATTGGCTTTGACTACCTTAAGGCCGATACCTCACCGAGACGCCATGGCGACGTCGCCAGTCGGTCGCCAACTAGTTCTCATTGAGATATATGACGGCTAACTCACTTGGCGACCGACTGGCAACGTCGCCAGTCGGTCGCCAAGTGTCATATATCTCAATGAGAACTAGTTGGCGACGTCGCTGGCCACGTCGCCATGGCGTCTCGGTGAGGTATCGGCCTAATGCACGGATATCAGCATTTTATACTAAACATTTACATTTTAAACTACCTAAGCTATTAATTTGTGTTAAGTACTTACGTAATTAACATTAATAATTCTTAGCCGTCATATATCTCAATGAGAACTAGTTGGCGACCGACTGGCGACGTCGCCATGGCGTCTCGGTGAGGTATCGGCCTAAATGTAAAACAGGTTGACACTGTTTGACTGCTTTGTAAAATAATTAGGTATTTGAGAAATAATTTCTTGGAAACACACTCCACACTTCTTTTAAAACCTTTCGGGCATTGTCTAATAAAGAGTTTATTGTGCGCGTGTTCGAATTTCGAATGGCCAGCAAACTATATGAACTTTTATATCGGGGAATACCCGTTGTTTTAAGTCTACCGCCACTGGCAGCACCTACACAACCCTTCTACGGCCTAGTAATGTGGGCCACCCGTCCGTCTTTATAATGATGTGTCTGTCTGTTGTAAAAGTACTTAGTGCGTATAAATAAACACACTTCAATACAGGTATTATGTTTGATATCCGTTTCTTTAGGGATAATGGTATTATGTAAATGTATTATTGATCAAAGCATGTGTATTACATGTTTAGTTTTCACGTTCGACTATCATACTACTTAGTCCTCCTCCCTAGGACTTTCGTGAGTAGTGTAGTCTCGATTTTAAATGTAAACCCTTTCTTTTAATGTCCGTATCTCACTGTATGTTATATTACTTACCTTGTAAAATTTCACCCATATTTTTATAAAGAACTAAATAATAGTGTTGTAATTTGACGTAGTTGAGTTAATAACTCTAAACGCATATCCCTGTTCTTAAATGAGACATGGCGTTTTTGCTATCATCGCTGTACTATGGCTATGTATAACGTTATAGCGGTCACGCTATTATGTATGACACATTCAATTAATTTTTATATAACATTGTTCTACAAGTACATAGACATGAACGTAAATTGTTCCGGGGTAATACCTATTTAACTTGTCCAAACTATCAGACCAATCGATCGATCGAACATCGATGGCATTGATCGATACGATAGAATGGATAATTCGACGTAATCGTTGTTATGTCGGCGACTGATCGATCGATTGGTCTGGTGCTCCTAAAATAATCACTAAAACAAAAAGAGTGCTTTTCCTGTCTAGCGTTTTCCAACAGCAGCGTGCGGATCTCGCCCGCAATGCGTGTCGGTCGATGTCAATATCAAATTTTATAAATAATGAAAACCGTTTCATGACGCGCGGGCCTCCCGCATGCCGGTTGCTATGGTAACGGGGCTAGTCGCGAACTGATTTGACATTGACATCGACACGCATTGCGGGCGAGATCCGCACGCTGGCGAAAACACTCATAACAGGACAAGTGCACTTACTCTATTATTTTTATTACTAAAGACCTTAAATAATCAAAGCTAGAGACCTCTCTCTAGTTATTTAAATAATACATCTTTAAATATAATGATTTTTATTAGCATCATTAAGGGCCCAGACCGCGTACGGACAAAGTCGATTTTGAGCGACAGCAGCGCTATTGTTGCCCGAATCATCCGACGGGCGGGTGAATGACCCAGAGAGCGCGATTTTGAAAATGTTTTGCGACAAACGTTCCACGTTGAGTTATTGTTATTGAAGTTGAATATTTACAGCATAACAAAAATGTTGAATTATTGGAAATAAACGACTGCCTATTTGTAAAATATTCCAAGAGTAGTTTTCGTTATAAAATGATCCTAATTACTAGATAAATAAATAAGAGTAGTTTGAGACACAATTTTTATGATTTTCTATTTATAATAAACAATCAAGAGCAGGTCCGGACTGACCTTTGTATTCTACTTACCTAAAATTCCAACTACGAGTACCTATGTATTTATTTGTAATTTTACTACCAAAGTTTATTCTTATTTCGTAAAATTTTCATTCAATAAAATAATTGCAAATTCAGTAGGAAGTACGGTCGAAATAACATCACGCCTTTCCTCGCTAGTGTTTATATCTACGCAAGGAAATGTGCCTATTGCGTAAACTCAAATACTTTTGCTTACGATCACCTCGCAATCTAAAAAATCTTCTAGGGTTGTACAAAAAATTGTCAATAAATGAAACACATGTATAAAAAATGGTTCATATAATTAAAAGTAAACAAAATATGAGTCGCCACCTAAAAAGCGTGCTAGGGTTGTACAAAAATTAGTTATAAACAAACATGAAATTTATAAATTATTCATATACTTAATTAAACGAAAGTAAACAATAACAAAATATGAGTTTAAGAGTTTCTAATGTTTTTTTCATTTTAATGATTACTGATCAAATTCTGATTTCTACTAATTTGATGATAAAATCAATTGCTATTGCAAAACCTATCAGAATGAAAATGTTACCAGCTGCCCGATTCACGTAATAAAAACCGTAGCGTAGTGACTTAAAAATGTCACTTCGCACACTTTTTAACCGACTTAAAAAAAGAAGAAGATTCTCAATTCGCTGTATTTTTTGAACCGATTTTGATGATTCTTTTTTTTTATTTGAAAGCTGGTGCATCCCGTGTGGTCACATTTTAATTTCATTAGGATCGGACCTTGGGTTTACACCAGGTAACTCTACAAAATCGTATAGGAATTGTATAGAAATTGAGCTATTGGAAGATTTATGACAATCCAAGACTAGATAAGTAAGTGCGTTAAAAACAGAAAACCAAAAGGCGATTTCTAAGTTTCTAAGTTAAAACGACTTTTGAACTGGCGTGTTTACGTGAATCGACCGGCTGGGTAGTTAAGTTACCTCAGTCTCTTTCAAAATCATTAGACGTTCTTCTCTTTCAAAACACGTAAAGCTCTTTCTTTCCTCTCTTTCATAGCCTCTATGACATTGGGCGGGTCACGAATAGGCATGCTTCGTGACTGCCGAGGATCAACTAATTCTGGAAGGAGGCAATCGTAATAAAATCTAACTAATTTCATCTCCATTTTCTCCTTCCAAAATTTGTCGTCCTTTTCTATCATATAAACTTTCATAGGTACAGTAGCACCAAACCAGATGCCAAGCATGCAAACGTTTCTTTTAGTTATATGTAGCTGTCCCTGAATTTGGAAATACCAGTAATGATTTTTATTTATGACATAACCCTTGGAAGCCTTGTCCTTAACCCAAAAGGTATGTTTGGCCATTCCTTCATCAAGAGTCATGCCAGCTAAAGAATGTGGGCACTTAATTTCAATTAAACCGTTTGCATAAATGCCATCTGGTGTAGTACCAAGAAATTCATATTGATCGTCGACGAACAAACCGCAACCTTGTATACTAATATTCTCTTGAATTTCTAACTGTCTAATTGCAGTTTCTTCGTTTTCGATACCGTACCGTACAGCAGGCAAACTGGAGATATTACTACCATAAACGATTTTACAAACAAGAGCAGCACAACTTGTGCTCTCTCGTTTTTTACAAACTTCCCCGAACGATGATGAGGTTAGTAATTTTCTCCTTGTACTCATCCACTCAGCACTACTTCTTTGCAAATGGGTTGACCTTTCAAGCTCCTCTCTTTCAGCACAAGACAACTTTAAATCAACTAAAAAAGATGACTTGGCTTTCTCATATAATTCTGGACTCAGATCAGGTTTTTCGCAGTTTGGTCCATAGTGAGCGTCTTTCGATACAGCGCTGTGGCTTTTTTTCAATCTTAATTTAGGTTTAGCAATTAAACGGTTTCTACGATTACTATTTTCCACTTTCGCGATCAAAGGATTAGGACTAGATTTAAATATGACTTCATGAGTTTTACTATGAATCGATCCCGTATTAAAAGACACAACAGCAGCTGCGCATCGGCCCGCATAAGAACCACGGGAAGAATAATTTACACGCTTACCCCCAACTAATTTGGCAATTACTCCGTTAAAACTTTCAACTATATTACTTGTGCAATTATGAATTAAACTTCTAGAATGATATGACAGTCTTTTACTTAAAATTTCTACCGCGTCCATTAATCCGCATCCAACAATTGCTGGAAGTAACCCAACAGGTTCTATTCGACGAGTGTCAGGTCTACAAAAATACTCCTTGCAATGTTGGTGATTACCAAATACGTGTTGTGGACCATTTAGGATATCTTCACAAAGATTTTTTATTTTTTCTTCGAGTGACTGATTTTGATCCCCCCAATATTTAATCGCGCATTTTACACCCGTTCTTAAACGCAAATACCTTTCTTTTAGGAATTTCCGCAATTCGCAAGGATACTTAGTGTCTTTCGACAATTTCTCCAAGCTATTGCAGTAGTTTCGTAAAAGATGATTTTTGCATTCAATTTTCTCTACTATTAAATTATCGTACGGACGCGAATCTAATATTTTTTTATAAGTACTGGAATCGCCGTCTGCTACAAATTTATTATAAATTACACCGTGATCAACAAAGGAACGTTTAAACCCCTCAACTATTATGGTCGATTCCATCCCGGTAGATGATCCTGAATAATTCTTGAAACAATGGTGTTCCGGGGGCTGACTGTTGTTCTTTGCGGCTCGTGCACAGACTACGCAGTATTTATTTTTAACTCCAAAAAACAATACTTTATTAGTTTTAATGCCAATTATCGCAGCTGCGCCGGATAAGGCGGAAAAATTCTTACCATAAGATCTCTTGCTCCAACAACCGTCAACAGCAACAGATATTAATGGTGTACCATTTTTATCAACACTACCTATAGACACTGCGTACTCCGCTTCTTCCTTGACAGCTTCTGCCATGGAATGTGCTGCTGTCTTTTCCCACCAATCGCAAACCGTATTATTAATTTCATTGTACAATGAAGGTGACATGATTGGTAGGGCTACTGCGGCACTTAATGTTTTTAACTGAGAGTAGCTCCCACCAGATGATATGATACCAGACACAATTTGATGATTCACTTCCATGCTATCTTCTTTCTTTTCAACCAAACACAGTAAATTTCATATTACACATACTACATTTTATGATGAGTTTTGAGTCCAGACCAACTTTTACTTCACCTATTATACTGAGGTAACTTAACTTACAATCCATTGGACCGTGGTCCCCTATGGCCTGAAGAGCTTTAAAAAAAAAAGAAATATCCACTACTCTACGCCCAACTTCCACTTCATCCACCTTTCCCTCTTGACGGTTGTCAATAACTAGTTCCTGTAAAGAAAGATAATGGCTTGATTTTTTTTATAAAAAATAATTCAAAAGGTATGGGCCAAATTTCTTCAAACATAGCTAAGAACTCCCTTAGAATACATCTTTGAAACACAGAACACTAGATCAAAATCTTAAACGTTTTTATCAGTCTTCGTCAATTATGAAAGTGAATAAATAAACATAATAAAAAACTGGTTGCTTGTAAAGTCGGTTTAGGACGATAATTTTATCGGATAACGTCATAATATTATTCTCCATCGCTTGTACTGCGCTCTCGCTTGACCCTAGCGTGACATAATGTGACACTTTTTTGTGCGTGTTGCCGGTGTTCATCGATTTATAAGACGTTATCACGTCATAAATTTAATAAATCCGACTATATGCATAAAAACTCAAAAGGTAAAAAGAAAACAAGTCTACGGTCTTGAATTATGTTACATAAATAAGAACACTATTGTAATAAATCGAATTCAACAGTTGAGACCCATTGAAATCCTCACAGGCTCGAAGATATTCCTGACTAGCTAAATATTTCTTTAGAAATAGGCCCCGACTGCTAAATACGCTATATTACAATGGTGTTGTTATTTATTTTTATTACACATTTTCATTTTTTAATCTGTCGGGTTTTAACATTTTTATTGTTTATTTATTTATATTCATAACTGACGAAGACAAATTATAAAAGTGCAAAAGAATTCATACAATATTATGTTCGTGATGAACAGAAATTATAAATTTCCTTTACGCTATACGTATTGGTTTTTATGGCGTCACTTATTCTATGTCACTCGGGCTTAGAAGACAATTCTAATGATACTAAAAACATTAAAATCGGTTCAATAATTTTGAACTTATCGTGCCACAAAGATATATTACTTAGTATACATACATACATACGTACACCAGTCGCGTAAAAGATAATATTTTACAAAAAAATTTCTTGATTTTGGTAAAATACGAGATTTGAACGTGAATTTTCTTTTGAGAAAGTAATTGAGAAGTATGTGTTTGTCTCACAATGAAAATAATAAATATTGCAAAAAAAAACTGTAGGTACTGAGATTTTGTCTTCGCCCATCACTAACTAGTTTGTTTATTTATGTAACAAGTCTACAAGAATTACGTATAACAACTTACCTCTATACAGCGCGTAGCAGTGTTGCTCGGAGTCTCGGCCTGAAGGTTTTCTTCATTTTCAGTACTGGAAATATTATTCATCAATATCCACTTTTTATTTATTTTGTAATTTTTGTACAACCCTACGCCAGGCACGGCGCGCCTCTTTGGCGGTAAGTATGTCGACAAAGCCGCGCGCGCGCCCGTGCAATTTCTGATAGGAAACATACCTACTTCCACTTCCACATATTTAGACATGATGAACATGAAAACTAATAATACTGTAACTAATAATAGTGTAAGCAAACTCATTGCTTTGAAATACATAAATATATGAAAACTAATACCATATTATGTAATAAAATTTATTATTATGAAAATTGTTCCTATAGAAATTGACTTTATTACTTATATAGATATTGAAATTACGTAATTATTACCTACTGGACATTGTCATTTTTCTTCTTAGACTGACATACCTAATTGTGTACCTATCTAATTACATGTCAAATCAATATTTACATGCTGTTGTAGGTATATGTCTGAATCAGGCGATCTAAATCATTGTACCTATTTGCTTTGTAATGTACCTACCCTGTTCAAAATGCAAATAGATTATATTATTATTACTACTAAGACATGATAAGCATACACACAAATAAAAGTAATAAAACTAGGATTTTTACTTGACACTAACACAAATCTAGTAAATTTTTTCTAGGTATTTAGGACAAGACGTAATCAAGTAGGCAGGTAAATAAATAAGTAGGGAGGAACTTACATTTTATTCCGAGATCTTTTGGCTTTCACGTTTTTATAATGCGTACTAAATTTTCTTTTCGCTGGCATGGCACTCAGCAAATTATCCTGCGAAAAGAGACCCTCGATTACCAATTACGTTTATGATACCTATTGCCTTTATCATGTTGAAAAATCTATGTATGTCGTGCAGAGAACTATAAGATGATTGAAAGTCATACCCAGTCATACCCCGCCAGTTCATATCTCGAGAAAATAAGGTGGGCAGGGCTTTGATTGTTTCAAGCCTGAATTGATACCTACTTTACAAGGTTCATAAAATGACCTACGCAACAAAGTAAATAATTTTGTATTTCTTACGATTTATATCTAGTTCCATCATGGTTTTCTTTCAGACTTTCATTATATCGGTACTTTCTACTTACTGAAAGTAAATTAGTTATAAAAATATTGTACTTACAGTTTTTCACAAAAAACACAAATTCACAACACGTAATTTTGCTGTAGCATCCGACACGCGTGGAGTCACTTTGAAATTCTATGGCGCACTGGCGATTAGTTGCGACGATCGTTCTATCGGGACGCGCTTGAATTTGCATACATTTTTCTATGGAGAATTTACGTAAAACATATCTAGATTTTAGGGCTTTAAAAGGGGAAGTCTTTGTTTGTAAAGGTACAAAAAAAAGTACATGGTTATATTTATTGTTTTTTTCAGTGTTCAAAAAGTGTTTCTTTTTATCAATTTGTGTTGATTTATTGGGTTAAATCTGAAAAATACGAAGGCACGTTTTCGATTTTTTTCTCAATTTTGTGCGTTTGTTGACGTTTATTATATAACAACTACAGGGTTTTAAGAGTTAAAATTAGCACTAACATAATTTTTGGTCTTTCATTTTAATATATACAAATTATCGTTGTTATTAATCATATGTAAATAGGTTAAATATGAAAAATCGTAACACTCTTTTCGGTGATTTTCACGATCTGGGCCCTTAACACTTGGTGAATCTCCAAATTTCGCCACAATTTATTACAATTTATACACCTATGCTTAATCGCACACCGTGGCGACGAACGTCTAGCGATTGAGGGCCATTCATATACTACAAGTACACAATACTATGGGAGAGTGGCCCTCCAAATATCAGTCTTAATTATCAGGTGTGAAATTATAGACTATCATTGTGGCACATGATATGTTTATTTTTTACACATTATAAACAAAATCTATAGCAGTTGTAGATCTCTTATCGCCACAACGAAACACAAAGTAAGAGTAATTTCAGGAATTACAAAAAATATTAAAGACTATCCAGTAACATAATAATTTATTATTCCATCCATTAGTCAATTAGACTTCAAAGACTCTTTACGACTTATGACCGAGTGGCTTTTTGACTGTACGTCGTAAATTCTACGTTAGATATATTGTACACTAGCTGTTGCCCGCAGCTCCGCCTGCGTGTTATAGCTTTCTTGATCACCAGTTACTGATTTATTATGTATAGCTGTTGAGCGATATTGTATCTTGATAAAATATTATAGTATCTTAGCCGTGTGTAGCGCCCCTTAGTGAACTCCACTGCGGGTGACGTAACCTACGACAAACTTATTATTTGCGGTTGGTACAGTAATCGGGTCTAGGGATCGAACCGCAAAATTAAGTTTGTTTTTTATTGCATATACTTTTCCGGGATAAAAAGTACCCAGCGCGGTGCCCAGGATATTAAAGAATAATTATACCAAGTTTCATCGTAATCGAACCGGTAGTTTTTGCGTGATGCCTGAACAAACAGAGAGACAAAATTTTTTTTATCGCATTTTTGGGTTCGGTGTCAGTCTAGTAACACCCCCTGCCATTTATTTTTTTGATATTGTCAATGTACAGAATTTTCACTTCTACAGATTTTTATAAGTATAGATTTGCTGATGTTCTGTTGTGTAGCTTGATGTGGAATAGTTTTCTACTTCCCAATTCCACAGGAACCGTAGCTTGAGTTACTCCTTATAACATCACAGCTATCTGCCAGTTAAGCCCAGTGGAAGTCGGTCCGTTGTAGAGCTTACCCAAGTAGACACAGACAGAGTTATTTTATGTAAGTGCCTACCATATATGTATACTTTCATAAATGTATTAAGCGAAAAGCTGTTAATTTATATGTAATGTATGCTGATACTTAATTTTACAATATGAATCACAAAAACAGCCTTGGGGTGGACTCTAATCAGCGACTGGTCCCTTTCCAGGAAGAACGCTCTACCAACTGACCGTGCAGCCCAAGACTATAGTTTTTGTGATTCATATTGTAAAATTAACTTCACTGCTTATAAAATATAGTAATGGATGCTCTTTTATATACATACCTATTTTTGGTCAGACATGTCGAGAATCTCTGCTGTCCGAGCGAAATTTTACAGTACATTGTCTGCCAAGGAAATTACACCCTATTAGGTACCCGTACAAAGATGCTGTGTCAAAAGACGGTTAATCTCCACTACATCTACTGATAAACAGACAGACACATATCACGCCTATATAATAATACAAAAAATAAATATTCTTTATTGTACATCTCACAAACTTAGTCTAAATAACAAAAAATACGGTTTCAAAAATTATGTACAATGGAAAGGCCTTATCGCATAGAGCGATTTCTTCCAGGCAACCTTAGGATGGATAGAATTTAACATTAAATGTGAACCCGAAGGGGTAGGCTGAGGCGCATTACACACCCACAATTTGCCAGCATTTTTAGGATAACGTAACAGGGGGCAAGCCTATTGTCGTCACCAGGCACTCTAGAAAGTTTGTTACGTCAAAATGGCCGTCAAAATAAATTTGAAACTCGTTGCCTTGCGATGAAATGTTGATGAAAGGCAACAAAATCTTACGTGCCAGCCGCTGTGGCACAGCCAATTAAAGTCCTGCGCGACTCGGACATCTATTGACAAGTAACAAAATTAAAAATATTTAAAAATCCCAGGGACAAGGTAAAACGGATAAAAGTGAGCTGTCACCGTAACACCTGTCTAAGAACATATGCACCCATCAAACCTCAACCCATAACTGAAAACTGCATCAAAATCGTACTAGTAGTCTTGGAGAAAAATTAAAACATTGTTTTGCACAAACATCCTCTCACCCCCAAACGCATATACCGTCTCCGTTCCGTCTCGAATAATTTTTTTAACGTAAGTAACAGTTTACTAGGGAAATAGCCGTAATGAAAATGACCGCATTTCTTAGTATGGGATGGGACATCAAAGTATTCTTTTATATGTAGTATAGGTACTTACTTGTGCAGTCTGGAGATCACACGTTTCAACCACTACGAAAACATGATTATCATGTGTAGGTAGTTAGGTACATGTATGTCCTATGTTTTGGCTAGACTGTTATGATTACAATAACATTTGCATGAAATATTTATGTATTGCGTTACCTCTACGTTTTTGTTGTGATTTGATTCTTGAAACTTGTGATGAATATTTGATTATGTGTCATAAAATATGCATACTTACGTACTCCTTTGGATTTGTGAAATCAAAATTGTGTCCAGAATTATTAAACTTTTTACAAATTTTACATTTTGAGAATTCAACATTGTTGCGATTTCAATGTTATGCAAAATCAACATGATAGTCCAGTGTGTCTAGTACCAGTTCCTAACGTTAATTTGCTCGAAATACGTTTTCGCATTCCTCCATACATTTCACACCAGCGTGTCAGGGAACTGTGTGAAATGTATACAGGAAGCTTAAAAATATTTCATAATGTGTTTGAATGGCATTAGGGGCTTCACCGCGATGGAACTTACTGTACAATAGAATGTTAGTTGTAATGTGAGATGCAATCTTTCAACTATCGAGGATTCTTTTAACTATCAAGGCTCCTTTAAAATAATGTTAAACCATGTTTTCCTGTTGATATGGTATCGCACAATAAAACTATTCTTTATGTTGTTTTCAAGGCTTTGTCTGTAACATGATATAATTCATTACGTAACGACGGGCCCTTGCCCATAGTATAAATATATAGGTACTTACCCAAAGCAACGTAAATCTGACTCATTTAGCAAAATACAAGAAAAACTTTAAATAACAACTAAAAACTTAACTTCCTATATAAAACCAAAGCTAAAATATTTCGAAAGTATAATTCTTGAGGACGACCTCTGCCACAAACAGCGTCTTGCGGCGGGCAAGAGAGCAAACGTGGGCCGTAAAACATCCAGTTCCGGCAGGTTTTATCACACCGAAAGAAAACCTGCCGCCTGGACATCATTTCCAGTGGCCAACTTGGAAGTCATTGAATCACCTGCGGACACAAGTTGGCCGCTGTAAGGAACGGAAAACATGGCAAAGTGGGGCTATATTGAAGTCGCGAGTGTCCTGCGATTGCGGTGCCCCATACCAGTCCATTTCGCACTTGCTCTCTTGCCCACTGCCCCTTCCACCTGCACTGTCGAGGACTTATGTGAAGCAACGGACAACGCCGTGGCCGTGGCCAATTATTGGGCTGGGAAAATCTAGCAGAAAAGAAAGATCGTTAGCCATTGATTCGATGAAGAAGAAGAAGCTAAAATAAACGAGCAAATCTAGGTCCTCCCCTAGGCAGAGAGCCAATAATACAGGCAGCATTTACGCGCATTGCGCGAGAAATGCTGCCTGCGCGGGGATCACCAGTTTCTTCTCAATTAAAACAATGTTAGTTTTGGTTGTGCCTATTTAGTCTATTGAAATGTTACAATTTAAGGACCGAATATTGCATTTTTTAGAGGACGCAATTTTATTTTTGGGACATGTGTCAATAGAAGCTTAATCTCAAGTTTGTAGGCAAAACAATTTGCTACAAATTATGTCTTCACAAATTTTTTGTAAGACGCATAGTTTCCGAGATGTCGCGAAAAAAGTGTTTTCACCCTTTTACAAGATGGCGGCCGGGGGACAAGGGTGGCGACTCCACAAACTTGAGGTTAAGCTTCTATTGACCCCCCACACATGTCCCAAAAATAAAATTGCGTCCTCTAAAAAATGCAAAGCTCATGTAACATTTCAATGGACTAATTTAGCAAAAGGATTTCTATGTAATATCAAAAACTCATTGTATTCTAGGAAGTCAGTTCCAGGGACAAATTCCTCAATTCCGAGAATCTGGTTTACTACATATAGTATAACTAACGTAACATTAACTTAGCTTTTACGTTTAATATGTTTTCTTCAAACTTAATCGCTTATCTGGGTGCATAATGTCTTGTTTGACCTCGTTAAGCACAGCCAACCTTTCCTCAAGGAAAGGTTGGCTATGCTTAACGAGTTAATCTTCAACATTATCGAAATCAGGTTTGACTAAGCAACCTTATCAAACTTCTATGAACGGCTAGGTTGTCTAATCTAGTCATTCATAAGATTTTAAAACCAGCCAGAATCAAGAAAGCAATCAATCAAAATAAATAGGAACATACCCTTCGATCAAATAACAAGGACGACCAATAACCAGGTACGAGGGTGGATTGAAAAGTAGTCGGCCTAACACTGATCCATTTAGTTCCAAAAATTTAATCTACCCACATTATTTAGTTCAGTTCAGACCTGTTAATTGTGTGAAGTTTGAAACGTGTGCGATAATTAGTTTTAATTTTATAAATTTATTAACAAAGCAATCTGACATCATTTCCGCAAATGGAGCAAATCGAGCAGCGTGCCATCATTAAGTACCTCCATAAGAAGGGGCTGTCATCAAAAGCCATCTATGATGATATGGTCAGTACATTAGGGGTTTGCGCTCTTTCATATTCATCCGTCAAAAAATAAATAGCAGAATTCAAGCGTGGTAGAGAGATTGTGAAAGACGAACCCCGCTCTGGAAGGCCTTCGACGTCCACTACTGACGAAAATGTTAAAAAAATACTCGACTTAATCATGGGAGACCGCAGATTGAAAATTAGAGAGATAGCCGAGATTATAGGCATCTCTTATGAACGTACTCAAAACATAATAGTCAACGTGTTGGGTTTCCACAAGGTGTCTGCGAGGTGGGTTCCGCGACTGCTTTCAGTTGACCAAAAAAGGATGCGATTGACTATTGCACGCGACTGTTTGGAGTTATTTGAAGCAGATGAATGTGATTTTTTGAATCGTTTTGTTACTATGGACGAAACATGGGTTCATTACTGTACACCGGAAACAAAATAACAATCAAAACAGTGGAAAAGACCTGGTTCACCACCCCCCAAAAAGGCTAAGTCGATTTTGTCCGCAAGTAAGGTGATGGCTTCAGTATTCTGGGACTCGAAGGGTGTTATTATGGTTGATTATCTTGAAAGGGGTCAGACTATAAACTCTGATTATTACTGCACCTTACTACGTCGTTTACGAGAGGAAATAAAAGAAAAACGTCCAGGAATGATCCGAAGAAAAGTCCTGTTTCATCAAGATAAACGCCCGTGTTCACACGTTTGTCCAATCAATGGCACAAATTCACAACTGTGGCTTTGAACTGTTACCGCATCCACCTTATTCACCTGATCTGGCATCGTCAGACTTTTTTCTGTTCCCTAACCTAAAAAAGCACTTGGGAGGTCAAATATTTTTGACAAATTACGAGGTCAAAGCAGCAGTAGACGCATATTTTGACTCTAAGGAAGAATAATTTTTTTTCAACGGGCTAAATGCTTGGAAGGGAAGATGGCAAAAGTGCATTGAACTTGAAGGTGATTACGTTGAAAAATAAAAATATATTTCATTTATTATGTATTTATTTTCTTGGTTAGGCCGATTACTTTTCAATCCACCCTCGTATTTTATATGAATGAGATAAACCTTCTAGCCTTTACCAAGCGATTTAGCTCCTCAGTTTTCTTATCTTAGGTGGTTCCTAGGTACACTTTTACCTCCTGGGTAAGTGGTGGTTTAAACCTGGGTTACTAAGCTGTAGCTCGAAATAGTATCACAGATATCTCCCAGATTTTCTCTGAAATTTACACATACAAATTCTAACATCGGCGCAATGATTGTGATGGCGCGTGTCAAAGATCAATTCTCTCAATAAACTTCAATAGTCACGTCATGGTAAACACTGGGTGCTTGTTAGTTTCTAGGTCGAAAACATCTTCGTGAACAAATGTATCTATTGAATTGGCTGTCTGCAATATAAATATTATTATTTCAATTAACTATCGCCTTTTTTAAGTGAAGATTTCCGTTATATGTTACATATCAGCAAATACCCGACCCGACAATGCCATCGCTGACGGCTTGAACGAGGCTTTTATAAGAGGATGAAAAGTTTCAATGGATTCTGTTATGAATATGTAAACGAGTAATGATTTTATATTATGCTTATAAGCGACGTAAATCCGGTCAGTGGATACTACTGACTGATTTAATTAATTCCGAATTTTGAGGCCAAATCGCGCTGTGTTGTAATCATTAGTACTACCATCTAAAGAAACTCCTATTCCAGGGGTACTCTTTCCTTAAAATAACTGTCCATGTGCCTGTCAGTTCTAACAGCATAATCATTAGTTAATCATCACAGTCATTGATTAACCATAGTCTGCGACTGCTGCTGATCTCCTACACATTATATTTCAAGTGTATTTTATATTCTTCCGAAAAATTGCTACTTAATGGTGAACGCACACTTATCCGAGCCAGACGAGTCGAACTAAACGAATTCTGTATATAAAATCTCATATAACCTCGCTCACTTATCCGCGTCGAATCGTCCGAAACTCAAAGGAATCGTTCGGCTCGGATAAGTGTGCGATCATCATTACTTGCCTTCGGCATAGGCGACATCTCGGCAGATGATAGTATCGCATATCATATTTTAGGCATTAATTTTAACCGCATCAGATTTTATAGCTCATAGACTACTGAATCTACTATTATCGGCCAACAAGTTCTGAAGTTTGGTATCAAAAAATTTCAGCTCAATCGGCAAAAGAAATCTGCTTCAAAATTGAGTTACAAGATTCCACCCGAACAAACATATTACATACAAAAATTGCAAGTTAAATAAAAGCTTGTAAAACGGAAGAGGTTAATAAGTACGCACAAACTTCTATAATATTGCGAGTCCTGCTCTTAATTTTTTTCTAGACTAAACAGTAAACAACATTGACATTAATATCATTTACCTAATACCTAATAATAGATTAGTATATAAAGGACGCATTGAAGCTAAACGTAGATAAGGAACACTGAATTATGTTATATGCAATAACGGTCAAAATTCCTAAAATAAAAATTGCATCAGCACAGTATTTGTACATTGTATGTAATCACAATCCAATGCTTCGTATAAGATAAGTTTGACACCCACGATTTCCTCGATATTATAGTGACAGATGTACTAAAACTGTGTTCTGTTAATATGTTATTTAGAATTCACATTGACTACCATGGAAAATAAAAGTTTAATTCATTTATTGCAACCGCATGAGATTTTGGTAATATTAAGGAAACATGACAATTGCAGAGGATGCAAAAGTACGAAACACGCTTGGGATAGAACGATTTGAGTGGGAGATAAAGGAAGTTGATAAGGATATAGAGCTCTTTGTAACTCTTATAAATTATCTCAAAGTTTGCCATTGTTTCTATTGTGACGATTTTTATTTGTCGGTATCTATTGGAATACAGCAAACCCTATCACACTTGTAGGGTATTGGAACTCTTTTGGGTTTCATGTGAGGTTACTGCTGTGATACTATAACTATTAAGAGCTAGTTCCAATCTGGTTTGTTTGTTGCAGGAACACGTGCGGGTGGGGGTGCGCAGAATGCCGATCGCGCCGCGCGGCCCTCCGCCTGTTTCAACACCACCCTACCATCTGCTGCTCCGTAGGAGACCTAGCTTAACTCCTAAGTGTCCTTCGATAATATAACGTCTAACTTTTTATACGCCTCTTTTATACCGACCTCTAAGTATTAAGTCCCAGTGTTTGTTTCGCGCGCAAGTGTGAGTGTATGTGTGTCGATGGTGCGGCCGACATGGGAAAGTCCTCGGCGAGAACACATGGTCAAGGTGAGTCTTGTGGCCAGTGCCATCCCGCCCCCAGAACACCTGTACTCAATACACCAGTTCACAATGCTCAATCATTGTTATATATACTTACATTAAAAGTATATGTTCTACGTGTTGCCTTGACATATTTTCTGAGAACTCTGTTTTAAAGTACTATGAATAATGTACCTACTTATATAACTAGTAATTAAATATGATTTAGGTAATAGGAACGCATTTTATGAACAATATAACAGTTTAAATGGGAACTCAAGTCAATATTTCCTGCAAGTTGGTGGATCGGCTAGCCCAGTAATAAAATGCTTCATTCATATAGGTAGAAATAAGAATTTGATTAATGAATACAATAAGTGAAACTTTAAAACTCGACATTACACCTAATCAGTTTTTGGAGACGAAAACGTTCTAAACTAACATGATCATTGTTCTTAAATTGTTTTGTTTGATCGCTGTGAATGAAACCTTTTGTTTTGATTTTTTGCACGTTTGACGTTATCGCCAAGTTTAAATCTAAATCCACAAGTGTATCGCGTCCATTCGACCGTCTTAACTTTGCAAGTGTTCTTTCGACATTCGCTTACGGCACATGAGTAGATTCATTTATGTTTAGCAAAGGACAAGGTATACTGCTCCACATGCGTATCTTCATCAATTACTTATTGATATTTTTTTGTAAAAACTAGTTGTTGGTAGTTGTTTGTTGTGCTGTAAATAGCTTTAAATAAAATATTATACACGACTGATACATGTACACCACCAACTGAGACTTTCATCTTCGAGCGACCAGAAGTTGTTGTATGATTTGATGTGAATTACGCATTCCACAACGTCCACAAATAAAATCGATTGCAATTTGTTCTGCTCACTAACTAGCTCTTTAGTATAAAACTGTTTATCACAGTATACTAGATTGTGGTTGTGATGCAATGATGGCAAGTGACCTTTGTTTTATCCGTGTCAGATAATAAAGCCTTCGATGTCATCAAGGCAGCATCACTTTCGAGCTTACTACTGTCACGCCGACCCGTAGTCATGTTGGCAAGACATAGTGAAAGAATACTTGATAATGAAGGCAAGAGCGTTGAGAATAGCATCCGCATAGTCCAAGATGAGCTGGATCAACGTTTGTGCAATGGAGATCTTGACATTCAAGGGCAGGAAGCTTTGAAGACATTTAACGGTGTGGAAGTGGACCTTCTTACTCAATTCGCTGACATAAGCGTTCCACGACAAATTGCAGTCGATGACAACACCAAGATTTTTTGCGCTATCAGTATAGGGGATCGCAGAGTTATCCAGGACAATCGGCGGAAACGTCGCCATGTCCAACGCACCTCGAATGTGTCTACTGCCAATGATCATCGCATTAGGCTTACTGGGATTAATAAGAAGACCACACGAACTGGCCCACTCACTAATAGCCTTGAGATCTCTGTTTATGGCAGCAATAGCAGTTCTATATTCGTTTAAAGTTAAATGGCGATATAGCTGCAAGTCGTCTGCATAGAGATGGAAGTTAGAGGAGATAACTCGGAAAGCAGAGTTGATGAAAATGGAAAAAAGTAAAGGACAAAGTACGCCACCTTGAGGGACGCTGGCACTGAGGTTACACCACTCTGAGTACAATTCATTGTGGCGAACGGACTGCGAGCGTTCCTGAATATACGAGTCAAACCAGGCCACATACTCCGGGGAGAAATTGAGGGATTTTAGAATTCCGAGCAGGACGTCGAAATCCACGGAGTTGAAGGCACTACTGAAATCCAGTAGAACCAGAACTGTAAGTGACCTACTCGCCATGGCCCAACGAATATCATCCGTGAGCTTTAAGAGAGCCGTCACTGTACTGTGGCCCGATCGGAATCCAGATTGAAATGGACTGAGGAGATTATTCTGCGATAGGTGACTAGACAGCTGTCTATGAACGATATGCTCCAGGACTTTGGATAGGAAAGGGAGAATGGAGATAGGTCGGAACTGGGATATTAAGGTGGAATTCGAAGATTTAGGATGTGGTATAATTAGTGCTTGTTTCCAAACCGTTGGAAAGACACCCGCGTACAGAGAAAAAATAAATATATGGGTGAGGACAGGGATAATCACAGGAAGGATCGTAGTAAACATCTTTGAGCATAACTGGTCGTTACCTACCGCAGAAGATGTAATAGCAAGAAGAGGGCCCGGGACGGTGTATGGTGCGGCAGGCAGGGGTCCAGTGGGGGCGAAGCGGAGTCTAGTGTGGGTGGTGTGGGTCGATTCGCCGGCCAGGGAGACCCTTAGCAACGGCGTTGCCGCCGCCGACCGCAACATAGTCATGGGGCCCGCCTGGGACCAACCACCCCAGTAGGCTGCCCCACATGTTGCGCATAATCCTGTTGTGGGGTCGCCGCTCCGGGTGGTAACCGGTGTGGGCTAGCGGCGGCATTGCATCAGAGGGGTTTGGGAGCCCTTCCGTCCGGCGGGTCGGCTCCGACCTAACCACACGGTTCTAGACGAAGCTAGCCTCTGCACTTTGTCACTTACTGCCGCACCAAATATCGCCCTGTCTTCACGCTTCCCCATATTTCACAATGACAGTGCAACAATATAATAGACGGTACACAGCGGCCCCTAGAAACCCCACAAAGTTGACTTCGTTTGAGGTGGAGTTCGCGAATATCCGCGGACTCCATGCAAACCTCGATACCGTCCACCATCACCTGGAGTCGGCACGGCCTTCTGTGATGTTCCTAACGGAGACACAGATACGCCGCCCTGACGACACGTCGTACCTCTGTTACCCGGGCTATATCATTGAGGAACAATTCCGCGATAAAGCCGGGGTGTGCGTGTTCGTTAGGGCGGATGTTTGCTGCCGCCGGTTGCGCTGTCTGGAGAACCCGTCCTACTCCGTCCTTTGGCTGCACGTGGATCATGGCTCCATGAGCCAGATCTACGTGTGCGTCTACCGCTCCCACACAGGGGACACTGGGACAACAAGGCTTTTCGAATACCTCAGCGAGATGGGTGACGATGCGCAGGTGCGGTTCCCGAACGCTGACCTGGTTTTCTTGGGGGACTTTAACGGTCATCACGTTGAGTGGCTGGGGTCCCTTAGGACCGATCATGCGGGACGAACCGCCCATGCATTCGCTCTCTCCCACGGGCTGACCCAGATGGTACGGGGGATCACCCGGATACCTGACAGGTCAGACCACATGCCCGCCCTGCTGGATCTACTGCTGACGAGTCGCCCAGCCGAGTACAGTGTGTCGGTACGCGCCCCACTGGGCACTTCCGACCACTGTGTGGTGCACGCCAGCTTCCAAGTGCCACCACCTGCTCGTGCTGAACAAATGACTCGACGACTATGGCACTACTCATCGGCAGACTGGGACGGTCTCCGCGATTACTTTGCGTCCGTCCCGTGGAGCCAGCACTGCTTTGTAGGGAAGGCGCCTTCGGATAGCGCTGCTGCCATTGCTGGCGAGATCAGTCTAGGGATAGAATATTATATCCCTTTCACTGATGTCGCCAGCATCCGCAAAGCTCGCCCCTGGTTCGGGCGTGAATGTGCCGAGGCTGTCCAGAAAAAACAGTCGGCATATCGCGCCTGGGTCAGGGCTCGGGCGGCACGTGACCCGAACGTGAACCGCCTCAAAGCAGCGTACAATCGGGCCACTAGGTTCAGCAAGAGGGCCTTCAAGAGAGCGGATGCCCAGCGCGTCGCGCGACTTGGTCAGGAGCTCACATCCCATCCCACGGGCAGCCGTGGATACTGGCAACTGGCCAAAGTCGTACAGTCAAATTTTTGTCAACCCTCGCTGCCACCACTGCGTTTTCCTGATGGATCACTGGCTCACAAAGCCCAAGAGAAGGCGGACATGCTCGCAGACCTCTTTGCGGCTAATTCCCGGGTCGATGACCGTGGCCTGCAGCCCCCCGCCATCGCCAACTGTGGCCACACTATGCCTGATATTGTTATCAGGCAATGTGATGTACGGGCAGTGCTGCGGTCACTCGACACGCGGAAAGCCAGTGGCCCTGACGGCATTCCGGCTGTGGTGCTACGAAAATGTGCTGCTGAGTTGTCTCCAGTATTAACGCGTCTGTACCGCCTGTCATACTCTACAGGCCTCGTGCCGGAGGCCTGGAAGGAGGCGAACGTACAACCGATCCCCAAGAAAGTGGATCGATCCGATCCAGGCAACTATCGACCCATAGCTGTCACCTCAGTCATTTGCAAGGTGCTCGAGCTTCTTATTAATAAGCAGCTCATGCGATACCTGGAGGATCACTCGCTAATCAATGATCGGCAATATGGCTTCAGGCCAAAACGATCAACGGGTGACCTCCTGGCATTCGTCACGCATGTATGGGGTGAGGCTATGGAAAAGTTCGGCGAGTCCTTGGCTATTAGCCTGGACATCGCCAAAGCTTTCGATAGGGTCTGGCATGCTTCGCTCCTTTCCAAGCTTCCGGCATATGGTCTACCTCCTCAACTGTGCAGCTGGATTGCCAGTTTTTTAAACGAGCGCCGAGTGCGGGTCCTCTGCGATGGCCAGGCTTCTCGCTTCTTGCAAGTGAATGCCGGGGTACCGCAGGGGTCCGTACTGTCACCAACTCTCTTTCTTCTGCATATCAATGATATGCTTTCCCTCGGGAACATTCATTGCTATGCAGATGACAGTACATTGCACGGGAGTTACTCGGTTCGTCCGACGGCGGGGCGATCTGTGATAGAGGAGGAGAGATGACATCTCGTGGGAGATCTCGACCGAAACCTCGACAGTATCTCCCAATGGGGTGCCGAGAACTTGGTCGAGTTCAATGCCCACAAAACACAGGCGTGTGCATTTACAGCGAAAAAATCCCCTTTCCTTCCCCTACCCACTCTTCAGAATGCAATATTACCAATGAAGGACAATCTAGACATCCTTGGCATAGACGTTCGTCTAGAGCTCAATAACACAAAATACATTGAGAGATGTATTGGGCTAGCTTCGCGGAAACTAGGAATACTGAACAAGGTAAAGCGATTCTTTACTCCGCACCAGAGGTGTCTGCTGTACAAAACGCAGATTAGACCCTGCGTTGAATACTGCTCTCACCTCTGGGACGGCTCCGCGAAGTATTTGCTGGACGCACTCGACGCTATGCAGCGACGCGCTGTTCGCATTATAGACTGTCCGGAGGTAACGGGAAGCCTTGAGCCGCTAGCCCAGCGCCGAACAATTGCTTCCTTGGCCGCGTTCTACCGTATTTACCACGGTGAGTGTTCTGAAGAGCTCTTCAACCTGATCCCACCCTCTCCCTTCCGATCCCGAACAACGCGTGCCGGCCAGAGATGTCACCCTCATACCGTGGAAACCGTCTTCGCGAGAACCGAGCGTTTTAAACGTTTCTCTGCCGTTTCTCTGCCGAACGATGGTGGCTTGGAACGCCCTGCCTGCGCACGTGTTTCCTCCAACATATAACCCTGGGCTCTTTAAGCGAAGCGTGAAGAGGCACATTACTGGGTCGTCAAGTTGAGGGCCACTCTCTATAGTATTCCTGTGTACTGTGAGAGTCGCCCTCAATTGCCAGACGTTGCATCAGCTTACCATCAGGCGGGTGGCGTCAATTTGTCGACCTAAATATAAAAAAATAAAAAAAAATAAAAAAGAGATTTCCTTACCTCGCCTTCACTTCAAAGATATTATATCCATACACCAAGCCGGTAATTTTGAGCTAACCAGTTCGAACGAGGAACATGGTGGGCTCGGCATCTGGGAAATATTGGACAGGGTGCGTGCCTTAATAAGTGGGTCAAGTGTAATTGAAGGTTGTGAGAAATGCTTGTTAAAGGCACCCAAGTCAATGTCGATGTAGCTTTAATAAATTTCCAAATCGCGGAGGAATCACGGGTATCTAAGGATTTATGAAAATGGCGACACTTTGCATCACGACACAGACGATTGCAGCGATTACGTAAAGCCTTGAAGCGCTCAAAATTTCCTTCGGTGGGACTACGCTTAAGTCTCAGTTTGGCCTTGTCTCTGGCGGCCATGGCTTCCCTAATATCGACACCAATCCAGGGAGCAGGGACGTGCTTATGCCGTATACGACGTCTTGGTGCATGACGATCGTATAGATCTGTCAGTATCTCATTGAACTTCACCACCTTATCATCTATAGAAACACGACCAAAGACAGTACTCCAGTCAATGTCCCCAGCATCACTCCTCAAAGCCTCCAAGTCCATGCCCTCAAAATATCGAAGCATCGAAAACGGTTTTTTGCGCTTAGGAGGTCGAATAGAGAGAGAAAGACATATCAAGTCATGATGATAGAAGCTGGCAGTTAGTTTACCATGAACGGCAACGTGTTCAGGACAGGAAATAATAATTAGGTCAAGAAGAGAAGGGTTACGGTTGGGTAGATGATGAGTAGCAGAGAGGGGTAGTATACTAAGGTTAATAGGAGACAGAATAGATCGCAGAGAATGCGTTCGGTGATCATTCTTAATAAGATATTTATGTGTTGAAGTCACCCATCAAGACTACGCGGCTGTAATTAGGACAAAGATCACTAAGCGTGGCCTCAAGTCTGTCAAAATAGTTGACTCGCAAATCAGGGCTGTAGAAAACACCAAGAAGTAATTTGCTGTGGTGTGTAGATACCTCTATGAAGAGGTACTGCTCATATTCGCGATCAATAGGTGTGGTAGAGGGAGAGGCACGAATGGTCTTATATGCGATATCGTCGCGTAAGTAAATGGCTACACCACCACAGCCCTTACCAACCCGGTCATTGCGATTCAACACGAAGCCCGGAATATTGACAAGACGAGAAGGAAGAGACGGCTTGAGAAACGTTTCCGAAATGAAGAGTGCGTCGAGATGATCCCTGCTAATGGCTGCCAGAAGATCAGGGTGATGAAATGAAATGCTCTGGGCATTTATGTGAGCTACATTAAAGGTCTTAGGATATTTAGTAAAGATAGTGGATAACTGATAATGCAAGGTCAGAGCTGGCAAACAAGAATCAACACTGTCCGAACTGAGGAAACAGTCGTCATTAGTGGAACACGAGAGAAAACCATCCTCATCACTAAAATCATCCATAAGTTATTAAAGAATTAAAATAATATTAAAAATACAAATATATATACATACATATATATAAATATTTAAATGTAACAAAATAAATACGTGGTAAATAAAATTAAATACTAGGAAATAATACTAAATAAATAACTGCCTAACATACGTACAATAATATTACAAAACAAAAATACCAAGCACACCCGCTCGAAAACGAGAAGAGATTTTACAGTTTGCAAAGTTTAAAAAATAAAATCACACAAATGTTGAAGTTAAAATACACATTACTCAGTAAAAAGGTAAGATAAAAAAATACAAGATTATACACAGCTAAAGCTCAAATAAAACATACAATACATAATAAACAATAGCACCGGTGGGCAACATTCGGAACAGTAATCTATATTGACACAATCGAATCGATCGGAACGCTCACGCTCAGGGCTCAGACTGACAGGTTACACTGATGTCACTTGTCAGCTGCCCTTTATAATGCGATCTTGGTCCATACACGATGAAACCATTTAGTTTGGTTTTCGCAACCATCATTTGTCAAAATTGACGGGCCAATATCCCATTTTTGATGGTTGTCGAAACATTTTGGATTTCCAAATAGATTGAGATCCACAGATAACTATACTATGTAGTTGAGGTATATTTTGAGATCCACAGATAACTTTGTAAATTTATTTAATACATTTCGGATATAAGTACGAGACGCCGACACTTTTTAGAAATTCATTCGGCCGTTTTGGACACAACCCATTATATGTGTGCCCGGTGACGGCAATAGGCTTGCACCCTATTACGTAGGACTAAAAATACTAGCAAATTGTGGGTGTGTAATGCACCTCTGCCTACCCCTGCGGGGATATAGGCATGAAATGTATTTCATTCGGAGTTTAAAGTGAAAGAAATTTCGGGGAACTATCCTTTTCACTCTATGGTGAAGCTATGCACAATGTGTATTATCTATGGCCATGTGTTTCAAACGGTTGCACCGTCAATGCTACCATGTTTGGATGCATTACCATTCGGTTGAGGTGCAACCATCATTTCTGACAAATGATGGTTGCGAAAACCAAATGGTTTCATCGTGAATGGGGACCATTAGCAAAAGCTAAGCCAAGTCAGTTCACAAAAACGGTGACTTACGAAAAACTAAATTAATGTTCTCAAATATACTTTACCATATTCTTTATCATTATAATATTATAGAGGTATGTTACAGTTTATCAGAAATAAATGGCCAAATTACACACACATTATAACTATGTGTTTAGAACTTAGCTCGAGCTAAGCCAAGTCAGACTATAAATTCTAAATGAAAGATTGCACTTAGCATAGTCCAAACACGCTCTATAAAACTCGCCCTAAGAGTACAAACTTAAAATCAAACAATTTAACGCAGTATTTTATAAGGTTTTACTGGGCACACGTCATTTGTTTAATTAATTATATTTTCATAGATAAAACTTTGAAAGTCATTGACACAATGCCTAGGCAGCCTAGGTTTTATTTAACAATACTTGATACTTGCTGTAACTACAATTTTATTCAAATTGCCGATGTAACTTCTATGTTATTATTTTTCGGGACCTACAATCTTGGGATCTCGATTTGTATAATTACGTATTTTCAAGTAAGCCAGTGTCTGTACTTCATTAATATAATATCATTAATATACCCGTAGTTATCATTTGTTACTAATTCATGTGCATAGTAATGGTGTTATATTATTTACAGTTAGGTTGTTATTTCAGTAGAGGCATTTTATCCCTAAAAGTTGCGTTACAGTTGTCGAATCGTTGTCATGAACGGTCTCCGAATCACTAGTCTTCTAATTCATTTTAATCTGGAACGTTAAGAAAAAATGTCAACAAAGAATAGTACATTTTATGAAAAGGAAGTAAAATGATGATATAGAAGGCGCTATTTTGAATCCAGAGCGAAGCAAAGAATTCTAGAGTAGGATCTCGAGCGTAGCGAGGGTTTCTTAAGTAGAATCGCATTCTACGCGCTATTTTGAATCCAGAGCGAAGCAAAGAATTCTAGAGTAGGATCCCGAGCGTAGCGAAGGTTTCTTAGTAGAATCCTGTGCGTAGCGAGGGATTCAAAGTACGTCGCCTGAGAAAAAATATTTTACTCCCGTGTCTTAAATATTACTTTTCATCGCATTCTACGAAAAAATAAAGAAATGTACTAGCGATGAAAAAAGTAGCGATAAAAAAATAATTTTGGCTCTAGATTATACTCTTATAACTCTCCTTCAACTTTCCTTCCTGATCATGCCCTCACCATGCCCTACAAAAAGAAAGCTTATCTTGTGATATAAATTTTCAGCATCATGTTGTGGGACAGCTTCTTCCGCTAATTTAAGGTATTATCCATGCACTAGTCTTGTCTTCTACTCTAAAAGAATATTGGTTGTTTGTCAATGCAATGCCATGACAATCTTTTCAAACAATCAATTCCATACTTAGCGGAATATATTATTTGTTTCTTCCCGAGTTTTTTTTGACGTATACATAATAAATATTTCTGAGTAAAACTAAGTATCAAGGTTGTTGTATGAAAAAATACTTCGGTTTATCTGTATCGTGCTGTGCTGATATAATATTTATACATTGTAATGAACCATTCAAATATTTGCAGGCTCGAAAGGTAATAGTAATGTTTAAGATATTTATCTCATATCTTTATTAATTGTAAGCCTGTTAATCTCATTTCTGTTAATATCATTTCCGGTAACTAGAAGGTGATAACATAGATTATAATATATGGGTAATGCATGGTACATATTATAATCGTCACAAGAAACACACGTGCCAGCCGCTATGGCACAGCTAATAAAAGTCCTGGGTGTCTCGGACTATAATTAGATAGTTACGATACCGATGTGTATAGAGGACATTTGATCAATGTGATGAAGAAATCATTAGATTATGAAAACTGATGATTGTTACGCTATCTCCAGTAAACCTACCTATTTATCGAGGAAAATACATAATAGAACACAGGCCGTAGAACATTGAAATGACGTAATGTCTTCTTTTGAGCGAAATTATGCTTTTATTTAAAAAAATTAAACATCATATTTACCATTGTTTTATCATGGACTTTCGCCAGGTAACGCCTGACTCCATTCAGTATTACAGTTGAAGTATCCAACCTTGAATTGAAGTGGAAAGTCCATCGCATGCCATTGGGTTTGAGAGACTCTCTCGTGACTCTGAGCTCAGCCTTTATTACGATATTCCAAATATGACTGGAGGAGTGAAAGAGCTTTGTGGTAACCTTGGTCTACACGTGTTATACCATCTATGTCAAGGCTGCTCAAGTATTTTAAAAGTCGGGCCAAACGGATGGTTCAGATTTTTTTGGCGGGCCACAAACGAAGTTAAGTCGTCGATGAACCGCCACAACTTCATACATAGATTCAAGATTTGTGCAAAAAAATATCCAACATTACAAATGGAATTTATTAAAATTTAAAACTTCTTTTGCTAGTCGAAAAAAAACTTGTAGCTTAAATAATGAGATTTTGGACAGTGACTTTGTTGTAGGTAGGAGGTACTAATTGTCCTAAGTAGGTATAATAGGATTCAAATTAGATGTTGACGGTAAGAGTCAGAACTATGTGGCTCAGTTAGTAGGGGCGAAGCTTCATAAGCTGAGGACTGCATGCCCGATATATGAGGTAACAAATACATAAAAAAATAAAGCAGTCGAAGTGAGAACCTCCTCCATTTTTGAGGTTGGTTAAAAATCAAACTTAAAAGCAGTCGAGATGAGAACCTCCTCCTCCATTTTTGAGGTCGGTTAAAAATCAAAGTTAAAAGCAGTCGAATTGAGAACCTCCATTTTTGAGGTCGGTTAAAAATCAAAGTTAAATTACAACAGATTTTTTCTATTTTATGTCATGCACTATTATCACTACAGGCATAATTGTTCGCGGTGGCTAACGTAGTTTTTTATTATATCGGCTACAGAGTGAATAATATCGTTTTGAATTGTAGATGATAAATAACTCGGCCCGGGTTTGTCGCTTTGTTGGTGTTGCATATTATATGCTTTTCCAAAACGCTATCATATTTCGATAATAATGAAACTAATTCTAAAAAGCTACCTCTATTTAATGAATCTTTGGACTCGTCATGTCCTCTAGTCCTCTAAAAGGCAATACAAGTCTTTGAAAAATACTACGGTTTTGGTCAACTTGCTGATTGTGTTTTGAAATTTCTTCAGCAAATTGGCGTGACAAGTGAGTTTTACTTACTTTACAGCACCTCAAAGCATCACAAGGCACAATTTCTTTCATATTTAACACTAAAATAAACTAATTCACAACTTTTAAACAATAAAAAACAATTTTGTAATAATCACCCACTCTAAAAAGCAAATTACTACGCGAAACTGAAGTAAACAAACGCGAACATAGCATAGGTAGGTTGCCACTCGCCAATCGCCATGCAACCGATGTGCGACAAACTTCAGAGCAAAACCAGGCTTTATACAGGCAGATTTTGCTATAACAACCTACTAAATGTTGTGGTATGCTAGCGAAAATATCCATAGGTGTGAAAAAGAAAATGCAAGCCCGATTATAACGGGCATGCATTGCGTCTACTTACAACTTGTGCGAGCGAGATGGCATCCGCGCGCTCAACACCGTACCACACGTACAGAGAACGGTTAGTCGATACAGGATAATAGGAGATTGACCCTTAGCGCGCGAAATTTTGAAATAATCGTTCGAAATTTTTTAAGGTCAATATTACAATACACAATATTATTTTAGGGTCAATGGTACAATATTATTATTATATTATTTTGAAATGTTTTAGGGAATTCCGGGCTTATGGGAATGTATGGAACATTCGCCACTGACTGGAGACGATGTAACTACAATTTAAACTATATAATTTAAGCGATAACTTCAATACATTTACAATAATTATCTCAACTACCATTGTAGTGATATGAGCAAATAAAAAAAAAATACAAATCATACAAAACTTAATAGATATAATGTTCAAATAATAAAATTATAAAGCAATACTGACATTAATTATTACCTAAGCTTATGTAGGAATTTGGAAATAGTTGTAGCTCCATCTGAGTTTCTCTTATAAAATCATCATTTTCCGTGGATGTTTTTTGACGTTTACGTGTGGGTTGTCCATTATGTATTTTCACTTGATCGCCATATAAGGCAGATAAAACGGCATCATCGTATAAAATCTTTAAGGCCATCAATGTGTTCGTTTAATTTTTCGGCACTTCTTTATTTATACCATGATGCCATCCTTCCACTATGTTCGTGGTGCGGTGACGCTCGCCATACACGCACCATAATTTCTGTAATCTAGGCTTCATCCAAAATGTTTCCAAATATTTTTCTAATTTTCTCAATTTGTATCGCTTTTTGGTATTTGCGTTAATATGTAGTTCCATCCATCATTAATTAGTTCAAGTGGCAAGTGAGCTAGGTTACCACACAGGGATATAATTCTCTTGTTGCGCTTATTACCTTTTATTTTTATTTTTAGGGCTTTGGCTTTTCGCCATAGAGCATTTGTAAAATGATAATGGAAACCATTGATGACTACGCCTTCATGATGAAATAGTGGCTTTTACAAAATCGATGTTTACCTTTTTTGGATTCCATTCGGGAATTAGAACTTTGATTAGATCCCATAAAATGTTTGCTTATGGTACTTTAGTCTTGACGTTACGACTTGTCTATCCGTACTCTTTTACTTCTAAACTAAGATATGAATACTAAGATAAGAAAAGGGGCGAATGGGCACCTCAAAAAATATTAAATTAATTGTGTTCATTGGCCCCTTCAAAAGGAGTGTATGGGCTCTAAAAATCTCACAAATTTACATTTGCTTATTGAAGGGACGAATCTTGCGGGGCATATGGGCTCGTGTTCTTTTCCAAGATTCAAACTAACTCCATTCCAAATTTCATCCTAATCGGTTCAGCGGCTGAAGCGTGAAAAGGTGACAGATGGATAGACAGAGAGACTTTCGCATTTATAATATTAGTAGGGATATCGTAATATGTATAAAGATGCACACAAATACTCAAACTTCACTTTTAAAATTGTTATTTTAAATGTATTTTGATTTGAAACCTTACAATACCTTAGGTATGAAGTAAGTAGATAAGTAACACATAGTAGTACTTACTATGTTTATTGTTATAGATCCTGCACATTTTATTTCCTTGTATGCTCGACAACGCCATTTACTTGTGCCATTATGATAGTCATTGTGTTTATAGAATTGATAACCATTACACAGCAATACATTTCCACGACCTCTTAAATATTACGAATTCATCATCACAATTTTCTGTATTCATATTTGAAACTTTTAAATCACGAATACTGCTTACGGAGTATTAATAACGCGAGATAGCCTCACAATGCAAAACTGTGTTTAATATTTTCCATCAGAGGGTAGGTTAAGAAATAATGTGTATAAACATTTTCAACTTCCTGGCGGGCCATTCAAAATGCGTCTTGATCTATGTAAAGATGTTTTTGGTAATTTCTATTATCGTTATATTTATACACGACATTCATTTGCTCAAACTTCCACATTGGGATTGTTTGTAAAATTATATGTGCAAACGGTGAATCAGTATTTCCGTTTCGTAATTTGACATTGACTGTAGCAACTTAAACATCCTTATTAGTGGATTTTTAAGTCTACTACTACTTTTTCTATCTACTTTAAATATAGTAGAATGACTAAATTCGGTACGTAAGTATTACATAATTCCCTATTCTGTGGTATTACTGTGTAGAGGATAATCTAAAAGAAACCCCTTAAAACACTTTCTACCGAACAGAGTGGTCGCTGAGTGGAACAGTTTGCCCGGACATGTCATAAAAGCACCCGCTGTTAATATTTTCAAGAACCGACTTGACATTGTCTTCAGATCCAGGGAAACACACAGCTTTCTGCTCATTCATCATCATCAGCTCAATGAGCTGCTAGTATGGTTTAAATAATAATAATAAATAATAATTACTGGATCGACTCGTTAATATGAATTTAGCGGAAGATTACCTAACTCATGTTTCTTTTATCATCTTTTCTACAAAATCCTGTAGGTACGCCATGCCCTTAGACTTTATTATCTAAATTGGGCTTTTCTTTCCTTTTGACTTCAGCATCTGTACTTTGATGCCTAGCCTTGCTGTGCACGATTCAACGTATAGCTTAGTTAGGGCCCCGAATTAAGTATTACCAGCTTACCGCACTGATAAAGATCTATTTTCAATTTGCCATTAGACTGGAGTTTTATTGAATATCGCTTAATTAAACAGTTATTATTGAATATCGCTAAAACAAACCATTCTTATTTAATATCGCTAAATCAAACCATTATCAACAGAAGCAAATTATTTATCCGAAACATCTTTCGTCATGAATGTTCTTAATTGGCTCGGTACTGTAAAGGTGCTTGCACCCCTACTTACCCGTGGTACTACCAATGGTACTACTGGTGATTATGGGGATTATTTTTTGCCCGTCGTACTACTACTCTGTCTGGTAGTACCACAGGAGATTTTGCATTACCCCTGGTACTACTTATCCATATAATCCATTTAACACAATATACATATTACAAACGTATTCGAATTAAAATTAAATCTCAACTGCCAACTTTTCCTCCAATTTACTTTAACTGCGACTTTGAGCTTGCAACAATAAATGTAATTATAGCTAATTTTCCTACAGTTCATATAATTGGCTGTTACTATCATTGGCATAGGTGTATTTGGAAAAAGGCGAAAGAAATCCATTTAACATAATATGTATATTATGTTAAATGGATTATATGGATAAGTAGTACCAGGGGTAATGCAACATCTCCTGTGGTACTACCAGACAGAGTAGTAGTACGACGGGCAAAAAATAATACAGTACCACGGGTAAGCAGGGGCTTGCACGTTTCGCTGGTTACAAATGTGAGAATTTGAATATTATAGAATATAAACTCAAATAAAACAAAATTGAAGAAAGGGATGTCAATCGGTCGAGAGCCGAGGTGGCGGACACCTAAGGGAAAGAATTGTAAAAATGATAATTGTGAAATATATTTAGTTACGGGGAAACGAAGGGTTTTATTCCAGTGGATACGATCCTGCGTACGTGCCATCTGTGCACCACGCGACTGTACCGCCGCCGGTCTACCTTATTTTGTACATAGCATGTATACCTATTACTGGCCCACTAAACTTTTAAGGTCAGTAACATTGATTTCATCAGGAAAGACATGACCTAGAAGTAGGTTAATTTAATACATCGCCGAGCAGAGACATGCAAATCGCAAGTAACGATACTTACCGCAAGATTTTCTTGGTCGTAAAAGGGCAAAGCTAAGGGCTTCTACTTAGTATAGAACATTACTATACGTCTAATAGATTAATTCTTTGTACGTTTGATGTGCTCTTGGCAAAATTATAGTTAGTTTGATTTGATTTTACAAAGAATAAAATGTTTTTCCGCGGATTTTAAAGTTTTATACACAGCAACACTGGGTCGGGCGAAACGGCGTATTTGTTAAGATGCGCGCGCTGGTTGGATGGCGCTAGTGTGTTCAGATACATGAGTCTCGGTCCTGCGACGGATCGGAGCGCGCGTGCCTATCGTCTGTGGCCATAGTAGTGTGGTAGGTCGCGTGGGTCCGGTGCGTGGTGCGTGGCCCTCGCCGGCGGAGTGGCCTCGCGCAACGGCGCGCGTCATGGGGCGGCGGTAGCGGCGCGGATGTGCGCCCGCTCCGAGGCGGTGGAGCTGGAGGTGCTGGGCGCTGAGGGCGGCGAGGCTCGCGCGCCTCCGCGCCCGCTGCGCCTGTCCTTCCTCGAGCTGCTGGGCAAGCTGGTGCGCCGCGACCAGACCGCCCCCTCGCATCGACGTGCTAGACACAATCACCGTTTCCGCACCTTCGTATCCTGCGGTGTGTAAATATCGATTCTACATAACATCAATGTCAGACGACAGACACAATACCTTAATTTGTGTTCTCATTGCATTGGTAATTGACTATAATCTGTGTACATCACAGTAAATCTGCGTCATCGTCATAATGTATTACGTGCCTTGAAGCGTGATTTAAAATTTCGTTTGCGTAACGTCATGCTATACTACGCGCGATACCGATGGAATGTTTTCATTTTCACCGGGTTTCATAAACGACTCCCCGAGTAGTGAGAAATACGTTTCAGGAATAGAGACTTTATTGTTTCATTGTACAAGGTCGATGTCTGTGCACCCCCGCACGGTCAACGGCCGGGGCGCAGCGGGCGCTTCAGCGCTTCGCTTAGGACCGAGCGGTTGTTTTTATCGATTGCCAACCAATGTTTCACCGTATTCACTTACTAAATTGAATTAGGATGCAACTTCTTAAGGATTACGTTGAATTGCTTGATCTAGATACATTTATTTTTAATAATATTGATTGTATTTACTTATCTTTAATATCCGCTTGCATAACCTTCTTTTATTAGTAACTCACATACAAGCGTGATTTACATTTTAGTGTACTTTACCTTGAAAAATCATATTTATTAAAGCACCACCAAATTTCAATTTGTGGTACTTAATAAAGTTTGTATTTTTAAAATCTTTCGCCCTCCGGTTCTGGTTCAGTCATCGTGTCTAGAAAGTTTGGTTCCAATAGAATAGATCATTGTAATACTGAAATGAATTGAAATGAAATGATTTATTTATTTGTATAGGTCACTAAATGGCTCTTACAAACGTCAGTAAGTACTTAAAATAAAAAATGTCATTGCTTTTATATTTACATGTAATGCCAGATTCGCAAAGCAATAAGTAGAACCGAGAGAAAGAACCTAGCAATAAAACTCTCGGTCACTCTTTTTCAATAATTTACTCATTTACACATTTTCTTAAGACTAAATGTGGACGAATGTACATTGATCTCGTGTCAGAATCAAAAAGCGTGTATAATGCAAAAAAAATTAAAGTAAGTAGTAAAGTACAAAATATGCTACAATTACGGCATTTTAGGAGGCGGCTGCACCATGCTCAAGCCAGACACTTTTATCATTAAGGTAATCAACTGTCTTATAATATGCTTTTTGACATAAAGTGGTCTTTATAAAGGTTTTAAATTTACTGTCGGGCATACAAAGGACCGATTCAGGCAATTTATTATAAAAGCGTATACCTTCCCCTTTGAAAGAATGACCAACCTTGCTAAGCCGATACACGGAGGGAGTAGTTTATTTTTATTACGTAAATTTCTGTCTGTAACGTCACTTACTTTAGTATAGCTAGATATATTTTTCCTGACATACAGTATGTTATCAAATATATATTGAGAAGCTACAGCTAAAACATTAATATCTTTAAATAGCTCCCTAAGAGAATCTCTCTTACCTAAACAATAAATGGCACGGACTGCCCTCTTTTGTAATATAAAAATTGTTTCTATATCTGCTACATTTCCCCAAAGTAGTATTCCGTAGGACATCAAGCTATGGAAGTAACCAAAGTAAACTAGCCTAGCAGTAGCTACATCTGTCAATTGTCTAATCCGTCTCACAGCATATGCAGCAGAGCTAAGCTTATTAGCTAAAATGGTGATATGGCCACCCTATTGTTTTTTTTTTTTTTTTATATTTAGGTCGACAAATTGACGCCACCCGCCTGATGGTAAGCTGTGGCGACATCTGGTGATTGTGGGCAACTCTCACAGTACATAGGAATACTATAGAGAGTGACCCTCAACTTGACGACCCAGTAATGTGCCTCTTCACGCTTCGCTTAAAGAACCCAGGGTTATATGTTGGAGGAAACACGTGCGCGGGCAGGGCGTTCCAAGCCACCATCATTCGGCAGAGAAACGAACGTTTAAAACGCTCAGTTCTCGCGAAGACGGTTTCCACGGTACGAGAGTGACATCTCCGCCCGGCACGCGTTGTTCGGGATCGGAAGGGAGAGGGTGGGATCAGATTGAAGAGCTCTTCAGAACACTCACCGTGGTAAATACGGTAGAACGCGGCCAAGGAAGCAATTGTTCGGCGCTGGGCTAGCGGCTCAAGGCTTCCCGTTACCTCTGGACAATCTATAATGCGAACAGTGCGTCGCTGCATAGCGTCGAGTGCGTCCAGCAAATACTTCGCGGAGCCGTCCCAGAGGTGAGAGCAGTATTCGACGCAGGGTCTAATCTGCGTTTTGTACAGCAGACACCTCTGGTGCGGTGTAAAGAATCGCTTTACCTTGTTCAGTATTCCTAGCTTCCGCGAAGCTAGCCCAATACATCTCTCAATGTATTTAGTGTTATTGAGCTCTCGACGTACGTCTATGCCAAGGATGTCTAGATTATCCTTCATTGGTAATGTTGCATTCTGAAGAGTGGGTAGGGCAAGGAAAGGGGATTTTTTCGCTGTAAATGCACACGCCTGTGTTTTACGGGCATTGAACTCGACCAAGTTCTCGGCACCCCATTGGGAGATACTGTCGAGGTTACGGTCGAGATCAGCCACGACTCGTCGTCTCTCCTCCTCAATCTCAGATCGCCCCGCCGTCGGACGAACCGAGTAACTCCCGTGCAGTGTGCTGTCATCAGCATAGCAATGAATGTTCCCGAGGGATAGCATATCATTGATATGCAGAAGAAAGAGAGTTGGTGATAGTACGGATCCCTGCGGTACCCCGGCATTCACTTGCAAGAAGCGAGAAGCCTGGCCATCGCAGAGGACCCGCACTCGGCGCTCGTTTAAAAAGCTGGCAATCCAGCTGCACAGTTGAGGAGGTAGACCATATGCCGGAAGCTTGGAAAGGAGCGAAGCATGCCAGACCATATCGAAAGCTTTGGCGATGTCCAGGCTAATAGCCAAGGACTCGCCGTACTTTTCCATAGCCCCACCCCATACATGCGTGACGAATGCCAGGAGGTCACCCGTTGATCGTTTTGGCCTGAAGCCATATTGCCGATCATTGCGAGTGATCATTGTAATTTAGAATCGATTGTTATTCCTAAAAAGGTAGTGTTATTTACAAATTCTAACCTTTGGCCACCCAGCACGACATGGACGTCTGCTTGTCTGACATTGGGCATTGTAAATTTAACGCATTTGGTCTTTTCTGCATTCAACAATAGGTTGTTTGTAGAAAACCAATTTGAAATATCATTTAAAATATTATTAACATTATTCGCATCTGTACTATGCCGATTTACTTTGAATATAAGTGATGTATCATCCGCGAACATTACTATGCCAGCTTGTGCCTCGATCATGCAAGGCAAGTCATTAACATAAACCAAGAAGAGAACAGGCCCTAGAATTGATCCCTGAGGTACGCCTATTTTGACCTTAGTTCCGTTTGACTTAACGTTGTTCACATGAACAGTCTGCAGCCTATCTGTCAGGTAAGATTCTAATAGTTCTAAGGATTTTTTGTAAAACCATACCGACGTAACTTTAGCAATAGTGTCTGATGGTCAACACAATCAAATGCTTTAGACAGATCGCAGAATACCCCAATGGCATCCCGCGATCCCTCCCATGCGTCGTAAATCAAGCTAACAAGGGTTGCTCCCGCATCGGTGGTAGATTTTCCGCGAGTAAAGCCAAATTGTTGGCTGTGGAAAAGATTGTTGGTCGTGAAGTGGACTTGCATTTGATTTAGCATCACTCTCTCAAACACCTTACTCAGAGCTGGCAAAATAGAAATGGGGCGGTAGTTACCAAGTTCTGACTTGGATCCCTTTTTAAATAATGGTATTAGTCTACTATTTTTTATTAGATTAGGGAATATTCATCTACACATTCATTAAAAATTAGTGCCAAGTCAGGTGCAATAATATCAATTACATTACTGATTAAGCTAACTGATATGCCCCAGTGATCTTCCGACTTTTTAATTTTGAGATTTTTAAATGCTTTCAAGATGTCACTGGGGTCGATATGTTTGAAGTTAAATTTAGATGAAGAACCAATATTACTTTCGAGAAGGGCCACCGCACCGAGGGCACATGAATTAACAGAAGAAGTGACTTTAAATGGAATGTTGGTAAAATAATCTTCAAATGCATTTACAATATCTTTCGGAGAGGTTATATTCTTGTTTTCTAATTTAATTTTAGTAACAGTATCCCTCACTTTACATTTACCTGACTCTTTGTTTATAACTTTCCATGTTTCTTTTATTTTGGTAGGAGCCTCAATTATTTTCCTCTTGATGTGAATGGATTTAGCCTGTCTACATACTTTTTTGAATACTTTGGAGTAATTCCTAACATATTCAGTGAAACTTTTATCAAATCTGTATCGTTTTTGTGCATATAGATCAAACAGCGTTCGTCTACTTTTATAAATGCCTACTGTTGCCCACTCACAAAATTTCGTTTTAACACTACGATTTTGGCATTTTTGTTTGAATGTGTCTGAAAAAGCATCAGATAATGTACTAAATAAACTATTATAATGGACCTCAGGATTATTACCTATATAAACTATAGAATTAAGCTTTTTCTCAAACAAGTTTTTGAATTCTTTAATTCTATTAGAGGTTATGGGCCTACACATAATTTTCACTGACTATTATTACTCTTGGGAAAGGATACTATTTGACCACAGTGATCTGATGGCAATTTACTAATTACAGACTTGCTTAAACACTCACAGTCCGTAAAAAAAATATCAAGGCAATTGGCTGCTGTTTCTGTGACTCTAGTCGGTTCACAGAAAATATTTTCCATATTGTAACTACCAAATAAATTTAAAAATTGAGTACTTTTCTTCACTGTTTTAGGATGTTTACATTGAAGTCTCCGCACACAATTAACTTCTTCCTATTATTTGACGCAACCCCTAGAACCTGGTCCATGACCTTGGTAAATACACTAAAATCACTGTTAGGTGGACTGTATACGCAAACTACTATATACTGGTCCAGCTCGGCACAAGCCACCTCAGCACATCGCTCAACAGAAAGTCTAACTATGTCAGACCGCTCTTTGCTGCGGAGACCATTTTTAATTAAGACCATGGAGCCACCTTTAATCGCAGACTTTCTGTTAAAGCAATTTGCAATATTGTAGTTGTTTATATTGAACATCATCTCACTCTCCTTGAGCCAATGTTCAGTTAAACACAAAATATCTACATTTAATTCCTGTAGGAATAACTCTACTACTAATTCCTTGCCAGAAAGACCTTCTATATTTTGATGAGCCATCTTTAGCTCTGGTATTCCTGTTGTCTGGATATTTAGTTTAAATCATTTGTTATACATACTAAGATACAAGTACCTAACAAATCTGTAGGTATATGATTTTGTTTACAATGAAGACTCGTCCAAAAATTAATATTATTTGCTAGCAATGTAGCAATTTTATTTTTGTCTGACTTCATAAGATAAATACTATCTTTGGTCTTAAAACAATGATTACTAATAAAATTATTAGTGTCAAAAAAAATAAAAGTGTCACTATGACGACATGTCAAAGTATGAATAAAATTATTCAGAAGATGTATTTTTTTATTATAGGATGAGGACTGGCAACACGCATATGGGAACGCACATAATATTATTTTAAATACTTTTAGCCTACTTAAGCATTGTATACAGTACAATAATTCTTTCTTACCTACTTTGTTACTCTAACCTACCAGTAATACAATAGTGGTACTACTATTATACTTGGATGACACAATTTTGTCTACAATCTGAGTGTAAGTTGCATTGGGCAGGGAATAATTAACACAGTTTTCAATGTATTTATTAAACATATAGCCCATATTATAACCCACCCCATCAGAAAAAACCATTGTATTACTAGGAGGCTCAATGTTGGTGGTAGGATCAGAAGTTGTTTCCAGAATACTGTCACCAGTAGAGAGAGCTGGTACGGAGTCATTGATAGGGTGTTGGTCGATGTGCTCAGAGTTATAATGCTGATACTGATACTATGATTGTATTCTGTTCCTTTTTGAACATACTTCAGTTTGTTGCTTTTAAAGGTTTAGATTTGCAGCCGATGTTCCTTTCCATACTGTAAATTTGTAGTTATATAAGAAATTATTATTTTATGCAGAGTTTGGATAGATAAATGCTACAGCTTATTTAGCACCAGTTAGTACATGCCAAAAACAATTACACGTCAGTAATTCTGCTAGCAAAGATACAAACTATCTAAAATCATCTAAATCAACCTGTTTGAAAAATTCTTAACCCGGTAATTCTCCAAAACCCCAGTTACGGACCTACTATCTTTTTGTGCTACTTAACTAATTGTTTTTTTGCTGTATTTCTACAGTGTTAATGCGCGTCAATAAGCAACGACTGCATGTTAGTTGGCAACAGCTCGCATAGAAGTATGGGTCCATTGATCTAGTCTAGTTGTTGTACGTTGCCAATCGCCCATTCAGTGAACGTATGAAGGCTACGCTACCACAGACAGAATGGTCAAAGAAAGAGGATGAACATAAATCCGATATTTGACTAACATTATCTGCACTGTATACGTTTCTTCACGGTCGTTCAGCACGTTCCAAAACAAACTAATAACTGAACATAACGATTTGCATAAATAGATAGTTAATATTACCATAATAGAATGTTCCTGGTGGTAATTTCGCTTATATCTCAGCAAAAAAACCTTCATGAGATACTTAGAAAGCATTTGTATTCTACGCTTCCAGAAAAGTTTCCTTTGGGTGAGTACGTGCACAATATTCGAAAGTACCAACGAAATCAAATGGTGCCCCTAATCCTCTATTGCCTTTTATTAATGTCTGTTCAAGTTTTTACAATAAACTGGCTCATGCGGCCCTTGTGCTCACATAAAAATTGTGTGCAGATGACTTGTGACTGAGCACAATTATTATTCTTTGAAACAACGATTGCTCAGACATCTACGTTTTGCGATTAATTGTGGTTGTTTGTTAAGGGTTCAATGACTTTATGAGTAGCGGAAAATAAGTGACAAGGAGTAATGAAATTGACAGCAATTTAATATACGACGTTGCAATTAGGCTATTATGTGTCGTGAAGGGTGACATTGTGTTATATTTTATGATATAAAATATCACGCAAAATATGTGATTCCTGAGTTCCTGACGGATTTGCTTATTTATGGCTCTTACTATGTGTGGAAGATCACGAACCACGCTTCAAGATGATGGTGGATGGTTACCGACCAGACAGTAGAGAGAGTTCCCGACAGAGTTCAGCTAAAAAGTGTGTATGGTACCAGAAGATCTGGTACCTACACCTAAACTGTCCTGGGAGCTCACGCCACTGCAGTGCCGGTACCACAATTAAATTAAATTGGCGAATAACCTTATTTACGGCCTTATTAATGAACTCGCCGTGAATCTAGCTCTGGAACCCGGATAGCTCTTTTTTTTGGCGTATTTTATAAGACCCTCGTATCTACCACTACCCCACCACCAATTTAATTTAACAATTTAAAGACGTAGTAATTTTCCATGACGAATATAATCGATATTTTGATTGTGGATAAAGGAAGGAAAGAAAGAAGAAGAAGGATGGAAAGAGAAAAATTGTGTGAATCAATCGCATGGGTGATTCACACAATTTTTCTCTTTTAGCTCACAATTTTAGTAGTACAAATACCTATATTTTTATAACTACCTTAGTGAAGACAGTTATAATATAATATAGTTTACGTTTACAGTTGGGTACCAATGTATGTGAAGGGAATGTCCCTGAAAATGTTATGATGGGTGGTAATCTGAGGCAAGAGATCAATAGTCGCAACGACCGTCCCCTTGGCGCCCGCCGAGGCGCTTCGCGACAACTGCTAGGGTACACAAACCAACAGATCTAGATCTACTAGACTTTACGTAACCGTTCATCTGTGAATTGTCAACCGTGAATTTGTTATAATTGTTCTTAAAAGTATTGTTAGGTAATTTTGTGGTTCATCTTTTGTGGTTCCTAGAGAATTTGAGTATGAGACACCCTGAACTTTTTGGCAAATTAACAGTTTTATGTATTGTCCTATGAAATAATCGCCTATCTTTCTATCAAATCTCTAGTCTGTTGTGTTTTTGTTATTATGTTCACGACGGATAAGCAAGACCAGGTTAATATTCTAGAAACGTTTCTATTATATGGTTTGACGTCAGCTATTTGTCTATTAAATATTTTTTCGGCGTGATTGTCCAGAATTTGGTTCAAATGTTGGAATAACTTGCCGTTCCTTGACACTTTACTATCTCTAGAAAACAAATGTATCCTTAAAAACTGTGTAGTATACCTATCTTTAAATTACAGTGAATATGTGTATACTTATATAGATTACCATGTATTCGTTTAATTACTTTACGATTGTTATAATCTAATTGCTCATAATCACTTGATGGAGCAAGCAATAAATTATATCTTAAAAAGCTATTTAAATATTATCACCACACAGTGTAACATGCATATGATAATATCGTTTCTAATTTTGTTTATGTTGTTGTATATGCGTGATAACAACACTACAGTTAACACCTCGATACGGAAGGTAGACGTCTACAGCCCCACATCTTGAAATGCTCACTGTTAGTTAACTCTCATGTCACGACTATCTCCTCTATGAATCAATGAAATAAAAAGTCAAAACAATTTGTTTTTTGCAAAATATTAGTCAGTAATTTTTGTAATGCTACAGCTATTGGCCACATGCAAAAACTTAGCACATGTCTCAGTTTCAAAAGAAAATGTGTTGGTATTATATTTGAAGTCTATATAAGATGTATCGTCTGAATGGGTATTGGTGGTATTCGGGTGTTTAATCCCGGACTATGACGTCGCCATCCCTGATAGTAAGCAACTGCTTCTGCAGGTACCTATCACAACTGCTCACGGGTACCACCTATCGGCGAACAGATCTTATCGTCGCTAAATATCTTGGTAGTCACCCGGTGCAAGAAAACTTGCTTTTGTATAAGAAATACTGATAAGAATAATAAAACGATAAGTATTGTTCTGAGTTGTTACGAATGAAATACCAAACCTCCAACAAAATGTGTACTTAAATAGGTGTGTTTTAATGTTTAACTTCGTGCACTTTTGGTTAACTCAATAATGTATCACCCACACGTAGGATATTTTACATGTTATTAAGTTTGGTCGAGTCTATAGTCAATCTTGCAATCCACGTCAGTTTTGGTCGACGAGGAACCATAACTACAAATACAATAACTGTAATATTTCAGCGAACATATCAGGCACAGCAGTAAAACAGGGAAGGAAAACTTACAATAAAGTATTTAGAGCAAAATACATAGTTTAACTTGAGTTTGTGAGAGGGTGTTCAGATGGTAATGGTTGCCTAAAAGTGTGTGTCTATAACATTGATTAATTTGTGCAATTTCTAGGAAATGGGTAAGAGTATTGAAAAATATTATGCTAGTGTCCCTTCAGGACTTCGCACAGGTGATATTGATTTTAATACGTAGGACACACTATAAGTTTTGCGTAACTTAAAAAAACAACATGTTAAAACCAAAATATTATGTTTATTTATATTCAAAATACTCTCCTTTACATTTTAAACATTTTTTCATGCGATCGAACCATTTTTTAAAACAGGAGGACCACATATCTGAAGCCATGTTTTCTACGTGCTGATTGAACGCTATCACTGCCTCTTCGGAGTTGGTAAAAGTGAAACCTCTCATCAAATCTTTGATTTTGGGAAAATACAGAAATCACAGGGCTAGGTCGGGTCTATGGGTGACTAGTTGTACTTTTTCGGAAGCTAAAAATGACTTTGTTTTGTTGGCCGTGTGTGAAGAAGCGTTGTCATGATGTAGGAGAACGCGGCTTTTGGGTCGTCTTTCGCGAACTTTTTCTAACACCCTGGGTAAACAAATGGTAGAATACCTCTCGGCATTAACACTCTTTTGATCTTCAAGTGTAATTGTACAGAGGGGACCCGTAGCTGAGAAAAGAAACGCGATCATTTTTTTACCAACGTTTCTCGCCTGCCTCACCTTTGTTGGCTTGTTCTCATTTTCGAACACCCATTCACAAGATTGCTGTTTTATTTCGGGTTCTAAACAATAAATCCACGTTTCGTCTCCTGTTACAATGTCATAAACAGCATTAGATCCGTGGTCGTACTTCAGTAGCATCTGTGAGCAACATTCCACGCGAGCCCGCTTCTGCTCCGCTGTCAGTTCATGAGGGATCCAACGACAACAAAGTTTCCGAACTTTCAATTCTTCGTGTAAAATTTCCTGGATTTCACTCATACCAATCCCAAATAGTCCTCGAATTGTCTCATAGGTTATCCACGGGTTTTCTTCAATTAACCGCTTAACAGTAGCCACATTATTTTCGTTGACGGCAGTTGAAGGCCGCCTTTCACGAAATTCGTCATGTAAAAAAACTCGACCTCTCTCAAATTCAGCAAACCATGGCCTCACGGTGCTTAAACAAGGTGCTTCTCTCCCAAAAGCATTTTGAAGACGAGCGGCACAGTCTTGCGGAGAGAGAGAACTTTTAAAATTATAAAAATCATCGCTCTAAAATCTTTTCGACTTAATTCCATTTTCGTTGCATACGTAGAACTTTGACGTGTGATAAAAACAATTGACAAATGATTTCCCGTCAATTGATTTTTTTATTACTAAGAAGGTTGCAACGTTGAAAAAAATATAACATTCGAAATTCAAATAGTTCCGATTAGCTAGAAGTGCAAAACTTTTAGTGTGCCCCATGTAGATGATGTTTTCCAATAATGTATTAAATATACCTACCAAACTCCATTACAAATATTAACGAAGCATAAAAATATTTGTGCTGAATCGAACAAGACTGGCACGAGGCATAGACCGAAACAGTTAAGTGTTATTTTGTTAATTACTGATATTACACTTTGTTTGAAAGGGATTATTTTAATAATTTGATTTTGTTTTAAGACACGTTAACCTTCCCACGGTTAAAATGTTATCAGTTGTTCTTCAAATTCAACTTTACCTAAGTAAAACCATTTATAACCAATTTTAGGGTAGTGTTAGTTCAAAAATTTAATTTGTTACTGTTGCTCCTCTAAATAACAATGTAAACAATGTTACAGTCCGTCATAGTTTAAGGACTTTGAGTAAGTTTTGCATAATTTCAATAATAATTCGAATAGTTGGTCGTTGTAATTTACAAGCATGATTTTCAACTGGCAAATGCAAACGGGATATTTATATCATAAAAGAACAATACATGGTAAATATTACACACTTACATAATAATCATCCGTACAATCTCCGAGGGGGTAGGCAATATGGGCAAGTAGTTTTGTTGGTCCTACGTAATTAAATAGGATGCAAGCCTGTTGCATTTACCGCCAGGTATAGGTAAAAAGGCGTAAGCGGAGCTTTGCATTTGTGCAGTGTACGTGAACGTATATGTGACCTCTTTTACACACACGTGTGGTGTACACACAGCTACAAAAAGAGTTTTTACTCTACTTTTCGTGGTCACTCACACAAATGCAATGCTCCGCTTATCCCTCGCGAACTACGAGTATACCATATACATACATAAATAGTCTGAGAATGTCCGAAAATATTTATTTATTTATCCTTAATTTCAACAGCTAGGGCCGATGTTAATGTTACATTATTATTATTTACAATCTTTGCAGTCAATCAAAAATATTTCTAATAAAGTTTCTTACCGAAGTGACAATTTATATGTCCACATTTTGCCAAGTGTCTTATTGTAGGGGTGTCGGCGTAACGTGCTACGCCGACGATACCCTCGTCACGGCGCGGGGTGCAACGTACCAGGAGGCAGCACTCAAGGTCACGACGGGTGTTGCTCGAGTCGTGGGTCGGATACGGCAGCTGGGACTGGAGGTGGCCTTGCACAAGTCCGAGGTTCTGTGTTTTCACAGACCTCGGAACGGTCCACCAGAAGGTTCCAGCATAAATGTGGGAGGCGTTAGCATCGGCATCAAGCCCTCGATGAAGTACCTAGGGATCGTACTTGATAGCCGATGGAACTTCGGACCACATTTCCGAAGTTTGGTCCCCAAGGTGACGCAGGCATCGGTCGCGCTTTCGCGACTGATGCCCAACCTAAAGGGACCCAACGCCTCCTGCAGGAGACTGTACCTGGGGATCGTGCGGAGTATGGCCCTATACGGGGCTCCCGTATGGGCGGATAGGTTGGCGGTCAAGGGGAACGTGACTCTGTTAAACAGACCACTTAGAACCTTGGCCGTCAGAACCGTACGGGGGTACCGCACGATCTCCGGAGAGGCTGCATGTCTCCTAGCCGGGACCCCTCCATGGGACCTGGAAGCGAGAGCCCTTGCGTCATTGTTCCAATGGCGCAAGGAGGCGCTGGAGCGGGACCACAGGCCTGCGTCTCGAGAAATCGAGGACCAGCGGTCCCAACTCCGCCAGGATCTCATGGAGTCATGGAGGGTGCGACTTGAGCAACCCAAGGGGGGTGCCATCTTCATCGCGGCGGTGAGACCGATCATGGACGATTGGCTGCAGAGGCAGCATGGTGACCTCACGTACCGTGCGACGCAGATGGTTGCCGGGCATGGATGCTTCGGTAGCTATCTGTTTCGCATGCATCGTGAGGTCACACCCCGGTGTCAACACTGCGAGGTTTCCGACGACGACACCGCACTCCACACGTTGGTGGAGTGCTCAGCGTGGGCGAGTCAGCGCCGGGACCTCGTAGTGGGTCTGGGCGTGGATACCCTCTCGCTGGGGACCATGCTTCAAGCCATGGTATCCAGCGGGAGTAGGTGGAACGCGGCCGTGTCCTTCTGCGAGCAAGTCATGCTCGCGAAGGAGGCGGCCGGGAGGGAGAGGGAGCGTACCCTCCCCGCCGAGTTCCGTAGTCGGCGGCCAGGCCGCCCCAGACTACGCGACTACGCCCAAGACTATCGTCCTCCATGATCGGGGCCTGAGGACGGCGGGATCGCCACCCACCGTCCTTACAGAAGCAGGCTAGAAGGGTTGCGTGCTGCGGGGCCTTTGCCCCATAGCACGCAACCAGATTCACTCACTGACGCGGGATAAAACCCGACCCCAATGACGCGGGATTCTCGTCCCGACCAAACACCCGCAGAGACCACAGGGGTGGTCAAAGTCCGCCGGGCGCCACTGGACATACCCTCTGCTAGTAACCAGGGACGCCCGGCAACGGACGTTAGAGCGGCCGCGGCCTTGGGCCGCGGAATTAAAAAAAAAAAAAAAAAAAAAAAGTGTCTTATTGTATTTTAAGATCCCTTTTTTTTTTTTAATCCCGCGGCCACAATAAGATGCCTCGCGAAATATGGACATATGGCAAAGACTTATTATTGCCATGAATATTTCCGCACTTTGATAAGACCGTTGCGTTCTGCCATAGATGATATTGGTAGTGTTAAGCCTAACTAACAGTTGTTATACGAGTGTGGATTGAAAAGTAATCGGCCTAACCAAGAAAATAAATACATAATAAATGAAATATATTTTTATTGTTCCACGTAATCACCATCAAGTTCAATGCAGTTTTGCCATCTTCCCTTCCAAGCAATTAGCCCGTTGAAAATAAAAATTCTTGCTTAGAGTCAAAATATGCGTCTACTGCTGCTTTGACCTCGTAATTTGTCAAAAATCTTTGACCTCCCAAGTGCTTTTTTAGGTTAGGGAACAGAAAAAAGTCTGACGGTGCCAGATCAGGTGAATAAGGTGGATGCGGTAACAGTTCAAAGCCACAGTTGTGAATTTCTGCCATTGATTGGACAGACGTGTGAACACGAGCGTTATCTTGATGAAACAGGACTTTTCTTCTGATCATTCCTAGACGTTTTTCTTTTACTTCCTCTCGTAAACGACGTAGTAAGGTGCAGTAATAATCAGAGTTTGTAGTCTGACCCCTTTCAAGATAATCAACCATAATCACACCCTTCGAGTCTCAGAATACTGAAGCCATCACCTTACTTGCCGACAAAATCGACTTAGCCTTTTTGCGGGGTGGTGAACCAGTTCTTTCCCACTGTTTTGATTTGTTTCCGGTGTACAGTAATAAACCCATGTTTCGTCCATAGTAACAAAACGATTCAAAAAATCACATTCATCAGCTTTAAATAACTCCATACAGTCGCGTGCAAAAGTCAATCGCGTCCTTTTTTGCTCAATTGAAAACAGTCGCGGAATCCACTTCGCAGACACCTTGTGGAAACCCAACACGTTGACTATTATGTTTTGAGTACGTTCATAAGAGATGCCGATAATCTCGGCTATCTCTCTAATTTTCAATCCGCGGTCTCCCATAGTTAAATCGAGTATTTTTTTAACATTTTCGTCAGTAGTGGACGTCGAAGGCCTTCCAGAGCGGGGTTCGTCTTTCACACTCTCTACCACGCTTGAATTCTGCTATCCATTTTTTGACGGATGAATATGAAAGAGCGCAATCCTCTAATGTACTGATCATATCATCATGGATGGCTTTTGATGACAGCCCCTTCTTATGGAGGTACTTAATGACGGCACGCTGCTCGATTTGCTTCATTTGCGGAAATGATGTCAGATTGCTTTGTTAATAAATTTATAAAATTAAAACTAATTATCGCCTCACGTTTCAAACTTCACACAATTAACAGGTCTGAACTGAACTAAATAATGTGGGTAGATTTGATTTTTAGAACTAAATGGATCAGTGTTAGGCCGACTACTTTTCAATCCACCCTCGTATGATGAGACAAGTTTTTTAGTCCAATAATTTCAGAGTTGATCTTACGTCGTATGTAGTTATGTATAATAAAGATATAATTATGTTATGTGTAACTGAAAGTAGGTCGCCCAGATGACATCCTGCAGCGCGTTATAAATAAATGCCCGATAAATGGTAAATAGAATTAACGTTCATTTAAGGCTTGGGCAAACCAAAAGCAGTTGCAGTGCGGTAGCAGTGCGGCAGCAGTGCGTCTATGATGGGATGACACTGAACAAACGCGGGCCCGCTTTGTTCAGTGTGTCATCCCTCATATAACTACATGATTTACTAACATAGACGCACTGCTGCCGCACTGCTACCGCACTGCAACTGCTTTTGGTTTGCCCAAGCCTTAAGACTGGCTTAAATTTTGTTCCAGTTTCAATAGCCCTTTCAATCTCTCAACACCTGCCTCACTGTTTAAGCATTTTTATACCTTTTACATCAAGTAGATATTAAAGGAATCCATAAAACTTCCATTGTATATCAATTTAAACATTGTTTATAAACAGCCATGAGCTTTCTTGATCGTAGGAAACAATAACAGTTGATGGATTCTGCGAAATTTGATGTCGTGTTGAAATGTTCCTAAAATAAAGTGGCGTAGTAAAGTATTTGAGCGCAAAGATCAAGTTAAATAGGTCATCTAACTATTCATCTATGTCTTATGTTAAAAAGAATCAAAAGAGAAACATAACATCAAATCATCACGTAGATGCATCATCTTCATCAGACTAATGATGACTTACAATGTCATGACCACCATTAATGTTGGTATCTTCTATCCCATGAGTTTTAGGCGTAGTATGAACATGGTTCATACTTCAAAAGCCTTTGATGTCTTTTGCAGTACATTTTCATTGTTTAACCTGCACTTTCTGGTTCTACAACAATATCACTAACAACTTCTTTACTTAAATAATTAAAAGTTAAGCGAACATTCTCTGGTTTAGGTTTAGGTTACCTAACGTCAATTAACCTTCCTTAGGAGTGTTTTCAGCTGATGACTACTAACATATTTCGAAACGCATCAGCCATTGGCAGAAAACAATCTATTGTCCATCTTATAAAATAACATTTTCTACTTCAGATTTGCAGTTACTTGAAATAACAGACGATTATGACGTGCCTGAATCGATATAGGCAGAAGATATCATTTACAAGTATGCAGGTTTTGTGGATAGTTCAGACCAACCGCTTTCAGTATTACAACTTACTACTTAAATGAATATAAATTAATAACCTAACAAAGGTAGTGTATGCGTCACTTTCATGAACGTAAACAATCGGTTGGGTGAATTAAGTAAAACGAACACAGTTATTGCGTAACATTCTGTGTGTCTGACTCATTCATTCAGAATACAGATTTTGTAGATCTAAATATGTAAATATACCTACTGTTTCTGAGAAAATGTTACTGGGAGGAGGCCCCTTCCTCCCTCCGTCCTCAATAATTTTGTTGGCGTACCATCTATGAGTAGGTACACTTATTCCTCTTGAAGCGGTGGTACGTGAAAGCCTATTGCGCTTATTGTAGCTGTATAAGCCCTTTTACAAATGGTTATCAGTGCAATATTTTTATTGAATGGGAAAAACACATACGTACTCATGCTTCATTACAGCAAGTATTTACTAGTTACAACCTATTGAGTTAAATATGTGTTATTAACCCAATGCTACAACCATACTTAAACAATGAAACTATATTTCAGTTCTATAGAACATCTTATTGATCTGTCTGTACTGTACTGGTAGGTATATCAGTTTCTATTGAAGTAATTAAAGGACAAATGTCCGATCTAATTTCATAAAGCACTTGGCTTGAATATGCATTTAAAATACATGGTTTTTGAGGTACAATAGTCTTTTATCTTTATCGTAATTGAATTGTATTGTGACGATCTAAAAATACATATCGGTTTTTAATAGGTCTCACACTGCATGCAATAAGCACATATCGTTTTGCTAAAGTAAATGTGCATGATGACCAAAGTTGCCGAACAAAAGATTATTGTAGATTATTGTAGGTAACCTATAGGAACTTACTGAAATTTAGCATGTGTTAATACTCAATCAAGTATTTGGGGCTCGTACTCGGAACTCGAACTTCGGACCACATTTCCGAAGTCGCGACTGATGCCCAACTTAAAGGGACCCAACGCTTCCTGCAGGAGACTGTACTTGGGGATCGTGCGGAGCATGGCCGTGTACGGGGCTCCCGTATGGGCGGCGAGACTGACGGCCAACAACGCTGCTATTTTGCACAGATCGTTAAGGACCTTGGCCGTCAGGACAATAAGAGGGTACCGCACGATCTCCCTAGAGGCTGCATGTCTCCTAGCCGCGACCCCTCCATGGGACCTGGAAGCGAGAGCCCTTGTGTCATTGTTTCAATGGCACAAGCAGGCGCTGGAGCGGGACCACAGGCCTGCGTCTCGAGAAATCGAGGACCAGCGGTCCCAACTCCGCCAGGATCTCATGGAGACATGGAAGGTGCGACTTGAGCAACCAAAGTGGGGAACCACCACCATGACGGCGCGCGGTGAGACCGATCATGGAGGAGTGGCTGCAGAGGCAGCACGGTGACCTCATGTACCGTGCGACACAGATCATAGCACGGAAACTTCGGTGAGTATCTGTTTTGCATTCATCGTGAGGTCACACCCGCGTATCAACACTGCGAGGATTACGGCGAACACACGGTGGATTAGCAACCCACCGTCCTTACAGAAGCAGGCTAGAAGGGCTGCGTGCTGTGGGGTTTCTCCCCATCTCCGACGCGGGATAAAACCCGACGCCAAAGATGCGGGGTAACACCCGACCACCACTCAGCGGCCATGGCCATGGTCCGCCGGGCGCCACTGGGAATTCTACCGGAGGCGCTCGGCAATGGACGTAGGTTCGGCCGCGGCCAAATCTGTCCATATACACTTACAAATTGCTTCAACTGCAGATATTATATTTGGTGACTAGCAGACGCCCGTGGCTTCACCCGCGTGAAATAGTTTTATGGTTCCCAATTCCCGGGATCAAAAGTAGCCTATACTTATTACATCAGCTATCTGCCAGTTAAAGTTCTGCTAAAAGCGGTACTGCCGTTCCAGAGACTAGCGGAACAAACAAACAGACAGATGGACAGAATGACAATAGACAAACATTTTAAAAATTGCATTTTTTATGTCAGTATCGTATGCATTGAGTAAAAAGCTGGTACATCATTTTAAATTACACTCAGAGTTCAATTTTATTTATCTGTACGGATATGTAACATCTGTCCTGGCTTTTGGTTTTCATTACAGAGTGGTAATGAATTTTCTATAGTGCTCGGTAACGGCAATAGGCTTGCCCCTATTACGTGGGTCCAACAAAATTACTGGCAAATTGTAAGTGTGTAATGTACCTCTGCCTACCTCTTCGCGGATATAGGGGTGATGATATGTATGTAATTTCATTTCATAGCTTACGTAGGTAACACTCACAGTTACTGAAGTGTAAATTTCACAGATCATTACCTATTCTAATGACTTAATTAGCTCGCGTACATATCTTGCGACCATTTCCTAAATTATGCCAACTGCCCTAGAAACATCCAATAGTTACTTAGGAAACTGTGATATGTCAAAATAGATATAAGTCAAAAACTGCTGAACTCATTGAGTAGGGCTGAAATTTGGGGGCATAGGGGCACAATATCTCTGGAGCCTTCATCTTCACATGCACTTAGTGAGTCACTAAATGAGTCACTGAGACTGACAAGGCTCTTGCGAATATTAATAAAGTTCCTTAGACGGAGCTACAATTTGGCTGATGAAATGTGTAATGGGGCGTCTATCTAAAAAATTACATATTAAATTACGTGAAATTTTGCACAGAAGAATAATCATAGAATACCTATGAACGTGATCAATCAATCAAAAAAAACCTTTGCCGCAAGCACTTGCTACACCCTCGATGATAAATAATGAACGACTATACATAACAAATATATGTCTTAATTGACCTATGTGTATTCATACTCATGCCACCGTTGCTTAACAGATTTTGCCTATCCGGCGCGGGCGGCCCGGCTAAGGCGAAAGAGGAACACTCTGAGGGCCGGGGTCCTACACGAAGCTGTAGATGCGAGAACGTAAATGCATTCCCAACCACATTTAAAAAAGTCGTGCATTTTTTTTTCTAAGTCCTCAGGCGTCTCGGGTATGCAGCGCATACTAGTATAAATCTTTTCGTGCTTATGACAAACTTCTAATTTGCATTGTTTATTGTTGCAGAGAACGAACGGAGAATCAAAGCTAACAACAGGGAATATAACGCGCAGTTCCGTTACGCCGTAAGTTATACAATGTTATTAGGGTTTAAAATAAGTTTAATTCATCCACACCTGACCAACTTTAAAATTTGTAATTTATTCGCCTCCTTTCAACATTACACTACTTTTTCTTACTTTTTAATCAGCCTTAACGTCCATTGCCGGGATCCTGATTTAAAAGTCCCGGGTATGCCCCGTTTTATAAGTGTCTTTACTAACTTGAAATTTACCTTTGGTACTATTTTTGCTAAATCAAATACTTACTAATCTAAGAACTCCTTAATTTATCATCAAAGAGTGATTCATCCCGCTGA